>CM053746.1:38861649-38910043 GCA_028658305.1 Pachyuromys duprasi | reverse complement strand
GGTCAGGCACTTCAGAGTTATCCTTGGCTACACAGCGTAACAAGTCCAAGGACAGCCTCATGAGAGCCTGTCTCAAAGCGGTGGGGGGAAGCGCACCGGTGAGATGGCTCAGCAGGTACAGGTGCTTGCCGCCAGCTTGAGATTAGTCCGTAGGATCACCCCATCTCCCCCCAAACAACAACAACAACAATGTGATGGAAATGAGAAAACTGACTCCCTTGCGTTGTCCTCTGGTCTTTACAACGCGTGCCGTGGCACACAGACACACATGCCCATACACACAAAGAAGTAAATAACTACAAGTAATTTTAGAAATATTTTAAGAGTTCTATCCAGGGTCCGGTGGACCGGTTGTTGGTCATTTCCCCTGTCATTTGTGTAGCTGAAGTGATATGAGCTGGGGAAGATGGGCTGTTGCCTTTAGTTAAAATGTAAAATGGAAGCTGCTCCCCATAACATCTATGACAAGCCACTACCAAGCCCTAGGCATGCAGCCCCATAAACTGGCTTCGAAGCTGGGAGGGGTCCTGTGTCTCTAGGCGACCATCCAAGGCTCAATTTTCTGTTACCAGAGAAAAAGGGTGAAGAGAATGGGGACGCGGATAGAGCAGAGACCAAAATGGGGGATCTGCTGCGCTTTTATATGCCGTTTATTAGGGACACTTTAGTCTCATCTTGCTCATTTGTTTTTTAAAAAAGGCATAATAATGTTCATTTTATGGGGTGGTTGTGAGTATTGACCAAGATAATGTCTGTGCATCATGCCTGGCATTTAGAGAGACTGCTAATAAATGTTAGTGTCCTTTTGCTACACTGCCACATGGTAGGTGTCTAGACAGTTCCTCATGATACGCTTGACCTATTTTTTTTTCCGTCCGAGGTACATTTATTATTGAATTATACTTGGTCCTCTATATCTGCAGGCCTCGCACCCTTGGGTTCAACCAAGCGCAGATTGAAAATATTCGGAACAACAACAACAACAACAAAATGACAGCTGTGTTGAACAAGCACATTTTCCTTGACACCATTGCCTGGTAGCGATAAGTATTTATGTTGCATTTACGTGGTATTGAGCATCACTAGCAATCTAGAGATGATTTAAGACCCTCTAGAGGGTACGTGCAGGTTCTATGGAAATACCATGGCATTTTATATAAAGGATTGGAGCAGGCACCGGGTTTTGGCACCTGTGATCACTAGGACCGCTGTGCGTGAAAATCACTCGCGGCTGTTTTCTCTCCCCCTTGCCACTATGAGTTCTTCCATGGCACAACCTTGTTCCCCTGGCAGGCCTCCTACCTAGCTCTCAACCAGCAGTTGCTGAGTGAACCTTCGGGTGGAGAAGAGGGAAGCCTTTTCTTGTTCATGACACTCTAACCTTCTCTCTACGGGGGCGGCTGGGATTAATGACCTTGAAGCAACAGATAAATCATTCTGCATTCCCCGGTTTCTCACGCTGAGATCCCAGAAGGCGGGGCAGTGGTGGGACATCCTCAGCCCTGGGCCTCGGAGCCTGAGGCCGGAGATGTGTGTTCACCACCACTGCCCTGCCCTGTCCCTGACTTTCTGTCTATGAGGACGGACTCTCCCTCGCACAGCAGTTTCAGACAAACCGTAGCTAAGAGGGACAGAGAGCCGGCAGAGGGAGAACGGCATGCTTGAAGAGCAGCGGTTTCGGGATTCTGCACGTTGCCCTCCTTTGCGTTCTGGCCGTTTGGTTTGAATGTGGAGACGAAAATCCTGAATTCTGCCCTGTGGATCTGGGTTATGTTTTGCTGGTGACAGGCCAGCTGGCCTGAGAGATATGTTGCCATGGCGAACAGTAAGCTCACCTTGCGGTTGCTCACTTGACCCAAACGTGTTATGTCTAGACTTTTTCACTGGGGGTGTGCACACCGGGAAGTCAGACTCTGACCGGCAGACTCTGACTGCATGTTTGTCCCATTTTCTCCAGCATCCTGGACCTGGACAGGCTTTCCAAATCCTCTTATTTCGTATTCCTGCCCGGCATTTCCTCCCTCTCTGTACTCCTGGGGCTTCATGGCTCTCAACAGATGCTACTCCCCCTCCACCCCCACCCCCATCCAAGAGGGGCCCTGGCCTCTGTGACAGCAAATCCATTGCACCACTTAGGTTTAATTAGAGCACAATGAAGGATGATTAGTTTACACATCAAAGCACTGGAACAACTCAACAAATTGGCCCCATCCCAAAGCCCCCCAGTCCCCCAGGAGCTGGCCTTGAACTCACAGGCTCTGCCCGCTGGGGCTGGGCAGCAGGCAATGAAGGTTCGGAGCCGCTTGCAGCAGGACTGAAGGCACTTCGCTGTCCGGAAGTGGAGCCCAGTGGCTTTCCGCACTGACTGTGCCCCCATACCCGCTGTGGCTTTTCACTCCAAGCCTGCCTCCGGCCATGATCAACCTTTGCCTGTAGTCAACGCTCTGTTCCCTGTAGATGCGACTCCACAGTCTGCAAGTCACCCAGGTCCTTTCCCTTTGGAAAACCCTTCTCTCTTCCAGGTGAGAGCTTTACTGTTTTGAGGACACATATCAGGTGAGAGAGGCAAATCCAACGATCTTCAGTTCAGGCCACATGGCCACCTGCACATGATTTGATGAGGAAGAAAATTGGAATTACAGGTTGTGCCGGGTGTGTTTCCTCACACCTGTTGTCCTAGCACCCAGAAGGCCAAGGCAGGAAGATTTGTAATTTTTTGTGAGATTTTATTATTGTTATTATCATTTTAAGATTTACTTATTTATGTATATGAGCGCTCTATTTGCAAGAGGGCAATCATTATAACTATTCATTTACTTGGTTTTTAGAGACAGGGTTTCTCTGTGTAACCTTGGCTGTCCTGGACTCACATTGTAAGTCAGGCTGGTCTTGAAGTTACAGAGAACTGCCTGCCTCTGCCTCCCAGAGTGCTGGGACTACAGGTGTGTGCCACTGCACCCGACTGGGCAATCATTATAGATGGTTGTGAGCCACCATGTGGTTGCTGGGAATTGAACTTAGGTCCCCTGGAAGAGCAGCCAATGCTCTTAACCACTGAGCCATCTCTCCAGCTCCAAGGACTGTAAATTTGAGGCCAGCCTGGGGCTACATGGTGAGATACTCTCAGACCAAAACCAAATCGAACACCCTTTCCCACAAATAAAACTGAGAAAGAAAGTATAGGATGCAGTGAGGTAAATGAACTATTGTTCATTTGCATGTTTGTGCCTCCTTGTATGTGCTTTCTTGTTCTCGTGGCTGACCAAGAGGCAGCTGTGCATTCTCCATCAGACTGTCTTTATGACTTCTTACATCAGAGCCCTTACTGTCAGGATACGTGGGCATGTGTGTGTGTGCATGAGTGTGCGTCAGTGTGTGTACAGACCGGAGGTCTATCTTAGGTGTTCTTCATGAGCCATCCATCCTGGTTTTTGAGACTAGGTCACTCACTGGCCCCAAACTTAGTAAGCTTAGCTCAGCTGGCCAGCGGGCCCCAATGAGGCACTTCCTGCCTCCCTGCTGCTGGGTTTATCAGCATGCACCACCACACTCAGCTTTTGTCACGGATGCTGGGGTCCAGCTCAGGCCCCCATGCTTTCTAGGCAAGTACTTTGCCTACTTAGCTGTCTCCCTGGCCCCAAATCCTTTTATGTGTTGTGTAGCAGCAGTAAGGTTGGCCAAGTGCTGGGAGACGAAAATGTGTTTCTTTTGACAGAAAAAAGACTGGTCTGTTTGTACTGATCATCAGTTGACTGAGAACAGACCCAAGAGTTCACCCAACGAGCCAAACTGTTACGAGCCGAACTGTTATTCTGTCTCGATCCACATACATGCCAACCAAAACAGTTGATATGCCCTTCTCCCAGCCAGCGGCAGAGATGTGTATCTAAGTCTCCCTCATGGTCCAGGACCCTCCGGATTTGGTGATCTTTTCTGTCGCAACCAAGAGGACTGTGGCTACAACAGAATATCATGCGACACAAAAGCTTGGGCCTCTTTCCCGAACCATAGATGGAGATGCAGTGCATGGGGGGACCCCATTCCCTCCCTGGCTGTGGGCCTTGAGGGTGAAAGGGGGTCAGGTCAGCTTTACCACCGTGATGGGGACAGACAGATGAATGCTGCACAGGGTGGTGGGTGGAGGCTGAGCTGAGCTCAAACTGCCGGCTTCGAGAAAGCCCTTCTCAAGGAAGATGACACTGCATTGTTAGCATAAAACCCGGAGCCTATTGATCTGGCTGATTAGAAAGCCTTCCAAGGCGCTGGGGTAATTAGCACAATTTACGGAGTAGCAGTTATCAGCTTCATTGCCTAATTAACAATGTAAATATCTTTCTAAATGACATTTTATAATCACCATCAGACCCTCTAGCACTGGCCCTGCTCACTGCTGATTCCTTCCCAGATGTAGAGTTGTGTTTTTTTCCCCCCCTCTGCCTAACATGGCATTTCTGCATCACGTGTGATCAAGCGATTGTGTACGCCCCACATCTCCTCATTTGTATCTTACCGGGGGTCCGCTCCGCCTTCATCTGTCCAGTCTCAAATATGCAGTCTGCCAATTGGATTGCCAATTAAAAGTACTTAATTAGACGTGAAAGGGGAGTTCTGTCGTGTTCTGGATTCTGAACTGTTTTTTATTTATGGGCTTAGCAGGATAAGTCATCTTAAATTAACGTCACATTTTTCCCTCTGAAGAGCATGTGAGAAACTCGGCTGTTAAGAGAAGGGCTTTAACACAATATTTGTGTGCACTAGTCATGGGTGCGAAGGCTCATTCCAAATGCATATGTTGCTTTGGCAAGCCAGGTTCCACTTCACATTTATTTTATTTCTTTATCATTTTTGTGCAATTAATGTTGGCCATAGCCTATTGGACCTGCCTAATGAAGCGTATGTGCAGAGAACTGAAAAAAGAAAAAAAAGCTTCCTTTAAATTTGCCTATTATTCAGAATATCAGGGACGTATTAAAGATTTATTGTCTTACGTCTAAGTTCCAAAGGCTTGCAGGGGACTTGGTTTGTCGCTTACTGAGAGAGGTCTACCAGGTCTAAGGCTCTGGGTTCCAATCAAAAACTAGATGGCATACCCATCAATCTTCCTTGGGGAAAAATCAGCCTCCTTGGGAAGAACGCTCCAAAGGCTTCTGGTTGCTGTTCTCTCTTGGTCTTTTTGTTCTGGCAAACTGCGTGGTGACCACAGGTACACGTCTACAAAGCAAGTAAAAGAGAAAAAGGAAAATGAATTCTGTGTAAACCAGTCGTATTGTACTGGTGGAAATGGAAGGGGAGACAGAGATGAATTTTTGAAGAATTTGCTGTGTGGTTTTTAATTAGCCACCTTGCCCTGGTTCCCCATTATCATTGATTTGTGTGATAAGTGACAATTATACGTGTCATAAGTATACTCCTTTTTGCTGAAGACAAGAGATCTTATGTGTGATGCAAATAAGGGTTCTCAGAATGCTAATTTTGTAATGAGCCAATGCATTTTTCAAGGAGTTTATAGTCTAGAGGGGGAATAAAACATGTGCATAAATAATTAGAATGCAAAGTTGAAAACTGCTGTGTCCTGAGACAGTACAGAAAGAATTATAGTTAAGAGGGAGACAGAGAGAGAGGGAGAGAGAGGGAAAGAGAGAGAGAAACAGAGAGAGAGTAAATAAATTATAGTTGAGAGAGATTCAGGACAGCTTGCTTGAAGGTTGGGGAAATTGTCACAAAAGTACATAGAGTCCATTGGTGCGGTTTACAGATGAGGGGAACAGCGGAAGAAAGCTCGGGTGGGACAGCAAGACATTGAAATGAGGGAGCAAGTGTCTACCGGGTGTTAGGTGAGTGGGCTGTGGGAGTGGAGCAGGGCTCCATCTTGGTCTTTGCCGAGCCTGGACTGTCAGCCTAAGACACTGCAGCCCTTTCTGTAGACTAAGGATTGCTGGGTTTTTTTTAAAGTAAAGGTCCAGATAATAAGTAAATGGCTTTTCCTGCTGTGCTGTCTCTTTTCCCAGTGAGTCATCTCTGCCCTAGTAACAAAAGGGCAGCCATGGATAGTATGGAAGTCAATGGGTATGGTTGTGTCCGACAAAACTTTCTGACCACTGAGCTGTGGATCTCACCTGAATTTTATACGGCACATGACTCTTCCGATGTTTCTATTGTCTTTTGCTATGAACATCTGCAGCGACTGCAGAGTGCCGGGTGCTGAGTGGGAGTGGACCCAGTGGGCCAGAGAGCTTCCTGGCCCATGTGTCAAGTGCTTGTGCGGCTGCTGGTGGTCATGGTTCCATCACTGCTGTGTACCTGGGGCCAAGCTTCAGTGAGTAGCCAGGAAGCATCTGTGGGTGGGTGGGGTACACGCTCTTGATGAACCCTAACTAGTATTTAATAATGAAAAAGAACCAAGAGTCTTGACACTTCTCATAGACGAAAGGGACATACAGTCTTCTGCACTGAGAAAGCCTTGAAGCCCACACTGCAGTAGGATATATATGGACATCCTGAAACTACCTTCCCTCGTCTGGATTGAAAATTTCTGAGCAGTACCAGCTAATAATAACCTCCGTCCATCCATCTCCCTCAGAAGGCTCTGCCGTGTCCAGCAATTGTGATTTTGTCCTCCTCACACCCCACAACTCTAGCCCTTCAGGGAAAAGGGTGGATGGGAGTGGGCTCAGACCGCTGGGCTGTGGGAGTCCTGTTAGCTCCCAAAGCCTTCCTTCCTCTCAGCTACCCTGAGTTCTAGCTTGGGAAGCCCCTCTGGCCAGCGGTAGAAGGGAGGGGCCAGCTTTGCTCTTTGTGGCAGGATCAGAGCAGTCGCTGGATCAGAGGACTATCTCCCACTTCCAGACACACCAGGCACGATACAGGGATTTAAACAAACAAACAGACATGTGTTGTAGTGACACGTGCCTATAATCTCAGCACCACAGAGGTGGAGGCAGGAGGATGGGGAGTGAACAGCAGGTTTAGGACCAGCCTGGACTACAGGAGACCCTGTCTCGAAAAAACCAACGAACCCAAACTGAAGCAGACAAACAAGACCCAAAAGACATCAAGTATGTTTTTAAGAAGATAGAATGGCATTTTTTATGCTTGAATAAAATTCCCTTTCTCTGATCTCTGTTTTCTCTTTTATCCAGGAAAGCCTTCACTTTGTTTAGTGAGAGAATGGCTAGGTGACTTAGTCTCCAATGTCTGTAGAAAAGTCCAGTAGGATGATCCAGGGGATGCTGTGAAGCACAGGAAGGTTAGGGCAGAAAAAGAGGGTCATGGTCTATGACACCACAGAAGCCACTGGAAGTCTTGTTCAGAGCAGAGAAGAGAGGTTCTGACTGAAGGGTAAGTGGACAATGTAACAGTGGCCTCTCTCTCTCTCTCTCTCTCTCTCTCTCTCTCTCTGTGCATGTCAAAGCCAGAGGTTGGTGTTGGTATCTTCTTCAACCACTCTTCACCTTGCTTTTTGAGTCAGGTTCTGTCACTGAGCCTGGGGCTCACCAGTTTGTCTAGACTGGTTAAGCAGCAAGCCCCTGCAAACATCCGCCTCCACCTTCCCTGGACGGACAAGCACCACTGCCCCTTCCAATTCTAAGGTGGGTGCTTGGGATGGAGCTCAGGTCCCCATGCGCTGTACTCGCTGAGCCAGCTCTTCATGCCTGGGCATTTAGATCTCAGTATAAATGGCACATACTTGTAGCGATGGACAATAGCCATCTGGTGATGATCACTGCTTTTGTTAACGGTGTGTGCAGGTGTGCGTGCATGCATGGGTGTTGAGGTTAGAAGACAGTTCGCAGGAGTTGGCTCTTCTACGCCATGTGGGCCCAAGAGCTCGAACTTGGCTTGGTAACAAGTGCCTTTTCCGTCTGAGCCATCTCTCTAACCCACACCTTTCATCTGACTGCAGGTCCGTTGTTTATGGTTCATATTCTCTTTCGCTCTCTTATTTTCTCAGCCGCTGAAGCATAGCATAGGCACGAAGAGCATATGTTTCATTGACTCATTTTTTAAAAATATTTTTATTATTCCATTTTTGAGTGTTTTGCCTTCACACATGTATATGTGTACCGTGTGCACTCCTGGGGCCTGTGGAGGTCAGAAAAGGGTTTCAGACCCCTGGGTCTGGACAGATGCTTGTGAGCTGCCATGTGGGTACTGAAAACGGAACCCAGGTCCTCTGCAAAAGCAACAAAGTGCTCTTAACTGAGGAGTCAACTCTCCAGCCCTTACTTATTTGTTTTTTGAAGACTTCATTTTTATTTTTAATGATACCATGCATGTGTAGCTGCACTGGTATATGTGCTTGCGGGTGCATTTGTTCTTGAAGGCCAGAAGAAGGCATTGGGTCCCCTTGAGTAGGAATCACTGGCAGTTGTAAGCTGCCTAAAGTGGGTTCTGGGTACCGAGCTCTGGTCCCGAGTAAGAGAAGACAGTGTTTTTAATCACTGAGTCCTCATGTGTGCTTTCTTCTTTATTCTGTCTCATCAGAACCTAGAAGATGCGTTGATGTCTGTCAGGGCCTCTACATACGTGTGTTAAATTAAATGTTTGGCTCCAATGGAGAGTAGAGAAAGAAATCTATATGACAGAGGACACAGCAAGTTGTCTGACATTTAGTTCATTTGTTTTTGAGTAGGAACCCCTGGCTTAGAGCTTATCAAACTTTCACATGGCTGGGAACCATCCGGGGATCTTGTTAAAATGTAGACTCCGATTCTGCCGTCTGGATGGAGATTCTGCATTTCTAACAGGTAAGGCTCAAACTGCCGGTCCACAAATCACCCTTTGAGAGGCAACGCTCTAGACCTCTTCAGTATGTTGCTTAGAATGAGCAAGTGCAGAGAGGAGATTAATTAGGGACAAAGCAGAAGTAACCAGCAGCAGAGATTTTAACAGCCCTCGAGGGGGAGAGCCAGGAGAACCGCAGGGGAATGAGTTGTCAAAGGCACAGGGCAATGTGCCTCCTTGTGACAGGAAAGGAGAGAGGCTGGGAACTCTGAGGGGTGCTCTCATCTGGTGGCGTTGACCTTTCCCACGGGCAGTTAGCTGAGAGTGAGGGTGGAGGTGGAGTGTGGGAGCCCTGAAGAGCAGTCATTTTCTTCCCAGGAAGTATCCAGGATGCATTTAAAGTCAGACCCATCAGCTCTGTTGTGTAATTTTCGCAACATTAATCTGCTTGGGGGCAGATTGGAGGAGGATGAGAGATTCAGTCGGAGTGAGACAGAGGGCTGAGGATGTGGGGAGGAGCTTTCAGCGGGGCACAGTGATGGCTGGGGCCCTGCTGGTGAGCCCTGTTCTCACGGAGCTATAGTTGGCTCTGACTCCGTACAGTCTCACACACACACACACACATCCGTATACACACGCATGCACTAAACGCAAATGTGAGGATTTATATAGCCATATTTGTGACGAGCAGAATCATCAGAGACCTTGCCCCCAACCTCTGAGCCTTACCTTATGCCATACTTGACTGATTGCCCACTACCCCAAACATCGAAGCTGGCTAGCCCTACCAGAGAGCCAGTGCCCTGAGAGCATCATCCAAGGAATGGCCCTATAAATACCCCAGAGCATTAACTGCCTTGGCTCCCAGGGAAGTCTGACAAGGTGCCTGCCTGCCTGTCAGGGCTCTCTGTATGGACTGCTTGCCTCAGTACCCACTCCCTTATTGGATGTTTTCTAGATCCCTGTCCAGATAAACTATGTGCTCTCAAATCCTTGCTTTAATGTCTACTGGGGGATTCCAAACTGACCCATGCATCGCCATAAACGCTGATGCCTGCCAAGGAGACAGGCCAGGCTGCTTACTCTCTGGGAGCCGGTCTCTGTTCCAGTGTGTAGGAATGTGGGTGTCAGGGAAGTGGGGTGGGTATATTTGTGAGTTGGGAGTTGGGATCTAAAAGAGACTGGCGGAAGGGACAGGGTACGTTTGAAAGTACCATAGGGCTGTGGCAAAGGGTTGGAAACAGGAAGTGAAACTTCAGAATCCAAACCCTACTGGGTAAGATGCAGTCAGGAGTTTGACCTTTGTGCTCAGAGAACACCGAGGAGCCAGGAGGATGTCTACCATAAGATGAAGGCAAGATGTGACCTGTCTCAAACAATAAATGGAGGGATAGAGGTTGGGGCAGGGGGCAGGGATGCAGTTGTTTCTATGACGACTTGGGGCCCCACTGATGGTTTGCCTGGGAAGGGAATCAGTATGTGTTTGCCAAAGTATGCAATTAACTATTAACCACATACTTGATTGACCGGAACACCATATTTCCTGTCTATACCAAAGTTTCCCTCACTAATGTCCACCCCTCCCTTTTCCCTTGGGGGCTTCACTCAACTTTCCCAGCCTTTCTCTTAGGGACCCTGTTGACAAGGTTAACCCACCTCCTTTCCCTCATTCTCTCCTTCCTGCCTTTCCTCCCCCTTCTCTTTCACCCTTCTCCTTCCTGTCTCTCTTTTTCTCCAACTAACTCTATTTAACAATTATTTCCTCCATTTCAGTGAACTGTGGCATTGAATTTTTTTTCCTTCTTTAATAATTAACTTATTTTTATTTTCTATGTGCGTTGGCGTTTTGCCTGCATGTATGTCTATGAGAGGGTGCCGGATTCACTGAAACTGGAGTTGCAGGCAGTTGTGAGCGGCCATGTGTGTGCTGGGAATTGAACCTCAGTCCTTTGGAAGAGCAGTCAAGTGCCCTTAACTGCCGAGTCATCTCTTGGGGAACTGAGTTCAAAAGCCCTGGCTGCCCTGGAACTCTGTAGATCAGGCTGTCCTAGAACTCAGAGACCCCACCTGCCTCTGCCTCCTCCTGAGTTCTGGGAATCTGTGACCAACTTAAGATTCTGCGTATATCATCAATGGAAACCGAATTACAATTTGAACCAGGTCATTTAAAAGTGGATCTGGCAATAAACAGGATCAATATTTTAAAAGAGAAAAGAAACACACACACACATACACACACACACACACACACACACACACACACACACACCCTCACAAGTACATCCCCTCCTTTGGTAATATTGTGTAGATGCGCTCTCAGCGAGCATTTGCTTTCTCCTCTTTCTCTCTTCTCTTTCTCTTCTCCTCTACCTCCTCTCCCCATCTTCTTCTTCCTCCTCTTCTTCTTCAGTAGTTGTTTCAGAGGAGTCTTGCTGTGTTGTCCAGGCTTGTCTCAAAGTCATGAGCCTGTTTCAGCGCCCCCTAGTGCTACTGTCATGAATCACCATGCCTGGCTATGCTAAAAAAAAAAAAATCCAGTCCAAAATAATTTACACAAAACATGTGGCTATTGGTATAAATGCCATTTACAGTCTTAGATCATGAGACATATTTTTGTCTTTTTGTTTATTTGGTTTTTCGACTCACGGTTTCTCTGTGTAGCCTTGGCCTGTCCTCAAACTCAGAGATCCGCCTGCCTCTGCCCCCTGAGTGCTGGGATTAAAGGTGTGCGCCACCACACCCAGGCCAAGATGTATTTTCAACAGAAAAAAAAAAAAGAAGGAGACTCAAATCCAGATGGGACATATGCTTGCTTCCCATGTGGCTTGCCATGAAGCCACCGTCAATAAATTCCTACAGAATGCACCAGACGTGTAGAATGACACGTCAGCCAGGCAGGTTAGATGTATGGTGCTGCTGCAGAAAGCAACACAAGACCAAAGCCCTGGAGGACTAGACTCCCTCCTGCAGAGAGTGTGCAGGGAACAGGCATGGCTTGCCTTTCCCCTCTTGTGTTCCCTGTTATAAAGGTCTTGGATCCCTGCTCATCCCCTTCTTTCACCCAGCAATTACAGAAGAAAAGACATGGAATGGCTGAGATCTCACATAACCTTTCACACCCGGTATTTTCATTGTCTGACTAACAAGCCTCTCTCGAAGGGAGCCAGGGCTATGTTTTGTAACACCCCAGGGTGGCAAAGAGCAGTATGCTGGGTTCTTCCATTTTTGCCTTGGTGATCTCTTTTGGCACATTCACCTGTCACTCTGTGCCCCTCACCCTGTGTTCTGGCAGAATTTGAGTCATGCAAACTGCAAACTGGTAAATAGCAGCTTTGTATATTTTGAATAGAAGAGAACACCAAGGTAGCACTCATCCTGTGTGCTCAGAGAAATTTGAGCTGAGGCAGACTGAGAGCAAGGGCCGATCCGAAGGGCCTAAGCATCTTCTTCAAAGTATTTATCATGCTTATTAAATCCATTGTATATTTATGAATTAATTTGAATTATTTACATGGTCAACCTTTGAGACAATAACCCGATTTCATCAAAGCATGCAAATGTATATCGCTTTTCTTTGAAATCTAGAAATGGGGCTAGGAGCTGCCTCAGTGGGTAAAGGCACTTGCTGTTCAGCCTGACGACCTGAGCTTGATTTCCTGGACTCACATGGTGGGAGAGAACTGACTCCCTCAGGTCTTCCTGACTCTCTCTCTCTCTCTCTCTCTCTCTCTCTCTCTCTCTCTCTCTCTCTCTCTCTCTCACACACACACACACACACACACACACACACACACACACATACACACACACTCACAAGCCATAGCACATACACATAGCAATAAGCAAATAAAAGTAATTTCAACAATCTGGAGGTCAATTTACAGTGAAAACGTCAGGACTTCTTGCCTCTTTCTCTACAGAATTGTTGCACGTCTGCCGCTGTCAGGCTAAATGACACCATTTCAGAAACTGAGAGAGTGTGGCCATGTATTTCATAGAGAAGTTGATAAATTCCCCAGGGCAAAGGAATATCCTGCACAGCCAACTCTTGAATGATAAATTTCTTAAGCAAAAGGTCTTTAAAATTCCATTTACCTGTAAATATCATGCAGCCTGACAGTAGGGTGCCCAGCTGTTGAAATTTCAGTGTAGAAGAAAATGACATAATAAGAATGTTTGGATTTTCATTAGGTTATGGGCCTAGTGTCATTTTAGTGAATGTTTAGACTGTTAAGAATTTTTCAGTTTTACTAATGAAATAAAAAGAAATCTAAAGTTTCTGTCAAGTTAAAAAGAATCACTATTGGGGCTGGCCAGATAGCTTAGCAGTTAAGAGCACTGCTCTTCTAGAGGACCCAGGTTCAGTTCCCCGCACCCACACATGGCAGCTCACAGCTGTCTGTAACTCCAAGATCTGACACCTTCACAGAGACATACATGGAGGCAAAACACCAATGCACATAAAATAAAAACAAATGAATCACTAAAAAGAATCATTATTGAATTATTCTTGAATCCGACTTCCCACTGTGACTTGGTAAAAGAAAAGGCGTTGCTGTCCACGGCTCGCCTTCAGGTAATTTCCTTTTTCTTTTCTGTTATTCTTCTTTTGTGCTGCCTGGATGTCGACAAAGAATTTTCGAGAAAGATAAATGTTGCATCTCTCTAAAGACAGAAGTAACACACGAGGCATGAAGGTGGGGCCTTTGAGGTAAAGCTAACAGCTTGCTTCTTGAATATTTCATGATCTAGGTATTAGACAGAGGCTTCTGAGGCAGGAGCACAGAGATCTAGGAACAAAGGAGCGGGCATGAGAGAACAGACTGTGAAATTTCTTAAAAATATGAAGATCTTAACGTTGAATTCGAGAGTGGCTTGGTGTCCCGAGGAAGATTGCTCCTAGTAAGGCTCTAAAAACATAATGATTTATTGATTGGATCCGCACTAATGATGTGCCCTGATTGTGCATGGGTAAATAAGAGGGCTGATTTATGAGGGTGCGATTGAATCTTTCAGATATACTTGGCCCAAGTCTACATATTGAAAATAAATGAAGGTAATTATCTGGGTATTCCAAGGGAGGAATCCTCCCACACTGGTTTGGAGACAGCGGAAGGAGGAAGAAGGGTGCTAGGGGACACAGCAGGATGCTATAGTTGAAGAAGAAACAGGGAAAGGAAAAGTTCTGTTAAGAAATAGCCCCTGCTTCCTAAGAGGAAGAAAAATAAATTTCTGAGGGCTGCTAGATAGTAATTTTCTTTTAAAAATGAAAAAAAAGGAAATATACGAAATTGTCTTGTTAAAGCAACTACACAAGGAACGTGTCTAAGGAAGTCGGGCTTTCCGTTACAGATAGATTTAAAAGGCTCCAGTGAAGAGAGATGAAGGGAAGCAACGTTCTCCAACAGTACCCTGGCTGCCTGAGGCCCAGAGAAGCTTGCAGCTTCATTGAACAAGGCGTTTGTCTCCCGATAAAGGCTCATCTTTATTTCTTTCAGGATATAAAACTTGTATTTAAATCAATTCAGAGAAGCATTCTGACTTCAAACACGTGTGAGTGGGGAGAGCCCGTTTAATGAAACAGCATTATTTCATTTCCAAAGAAATGATCCTGGCAGGAGCCGCGAGTTAAGATTCTGTATTATTTCCCTCAATTATAATTATAGCTGAGTCTGAAAGGAAGCATGCCTATTACTGTCGTATGTATTCTTCTGACAGGTGTTGTGGGACTGTAATTTGACGAAGCGACTCAAAATGAAGAGTCCCCTCCAAACATAATTCCTGTCATCGACATGAGAGGTTTAGGACAAGTCTTCCAAGAAGACTTTACACAGATCTTGAGCCCCCCCCCCCCCATAATATTCTAGCACAATCCGCTCTTGGAAATACGAGGAAGAGCTTAGCTTGCCTTCTGAGCTTGTTTCCACGTAGTAAGAAACACAAGGGAAAGAAGGCTGTAGGTCTAGCCGGCTGGGTGGGGTTCGGATCAGGAAACCCGCACCCAGTAGGACCCCGAGTCCCGCTGGCGGCCGGCAGAGGGCGCTCAGGCACCCGGCGGGGGCGGGGCTGCGCTGGCTTCCGCCGCGCAGGCGCGCTCGTCGCTTGCGGGTTCTCGAGTTGGCGTCCGCCGGGAAGGCGGGTGAGCCGCGTTGCGAGGGCCCCTCGGGGCGGCGGGGGCGGGCTGGGGATTACCGAGGCTCCCTGCGGGGCCGGGGATCTGTGCAAGCCCTGGGGGCGATCTGCGGGTGCTGCGGGCTTTCCCTGAGAGCCGGTGGCACCTGTCGCAGCCTTAGTCCCAGCGCCGCGGAGGAGCGTGGGAGGCCGGGATGCGGGCCCTGAGACTGCGGGGAGCCCTGGCCATGTGCTGCTGGGTTCCGCACTCGGCCGGGGAAGCCTCGGCTCTGTGGTTTTCAAAGAGACGTGCCCCCCTGCTCTCAGTCGATTTGCAGGAACAGCCTGTTACCAGGAATAAACTGATCGCTGCAATATGTAGCCCTATCTGGCCTTGAACTTGTAATCCCCCTGCCTCGGCCTCCCACGTGTACTGGGATAACCGGTCAGTACTGAACTGCACACCTTTAGAATGCGTGCAGTTGCGCATCTACCACCACTGCCAATTTTAGAACATTTTCTGTACCTTCAAAGAAAAACATCTCCATTAGCGGTAACGCCCCTTTCCAGAGGGGTGTTTTCTGTGCGCTTAGGCAACCACTTCCCCTGCTTTCCATAGATTTTGCCAATTCTGAACATTTCACAGAAATGGAATCAATCATACGTTACACAGCCCCCTGATAGCGGTTTCCTGCATCTTGCATGCCTCCAAGGTTCGCACGTGGTAGCATATGTAAACACTTTATTCTTTTTATTAGAGAATAGTTTTCTAAGATCCAGGTCTGCCTGGATCCGGTTTTATCTCTCCATCCGCCCTGTGATGGCTCTTGGGACTCATTTGAAGTCCTTACAATTACATACCTGTCTTCTGGGTATCAGGTAGGGGGCGGGGGGCAAATATCCTTGGGTGGCACATGGGAATTGGCCAGGAAGAAAGTGACTGATTAGTTTACCTGCTCATCAGGAGCTAGGAACAGCTCTGTGGTTAAAAGGTTGCCTGGCTTGGTCAAGCCCCAGGATTCATCTCCATCATCGCCATCTCCCATAGGAATGTGTGAAACGCTGGGCCTGAAGGATGTCAGTGGGAATGAAAGCCAGGCTGACCCTGGCTCTTCGGGAGAGGGACTAGAGGAAGCAGGACTGCTTTAAGAACATAAATGTGCCAGATGGAGCCCTGGGGGTGGGTGGGGGCGGGGAGCAAGCCATTCCTATTTTCCAACTTTCTCCATCATGAAGATTAATTGCATATTAGAAAAAAATGGCTGGTGCAAGCTTAATTTAGCTTTTATCAGTGCTCAATCGGACATAATTTCGAGTTATTTTCTGCAGTTCCGTCATTTTTCTTTAAATGTATGACTCCCCAGTTATTTTTAGGCACCCCGTGTTAGGACACAGGTTATTGAAAAGGGCAGCGAGCTCACATGAGCTTTCTCCTTAGCCCCTGTGCCAGCCCTACCAATTGGCACCCAGGAAGTTCCTTTTGAGCCTTCCCCCCCCCCCCTTTTCCTTTTAATAGATCACGTTCTTTCCGTTTTTTAAGTTGGTTTTGTTTTGTGTTTGAGACAGGATCTTGGCTAGCCCAGTCTGACCTTGAGCTTGCTGTGTAGTCGAGAGTGGACCTTGAAGTCCCAGGCTTCCTGCTTCTGCCTCCTGAGTGCTGGGATTATAGGGATATGGCCCCAGGCCCGTTCAGTTTTGTAAATGTGTGTGTGTGTGATGTCACACTTGGAGGTCAGAGGACAGCTTTGGGGACTTGGTTCTCTCCTGCCACCTTGTGGGATCTCAGTGTTTGGACACAGGTTGTACGGCTTTTGTCTTCAGTCACCCTATCGCTCTGTAAGTTTTTTTTTTTTTTTCCTTCTATACTTGACATTAGTCTGAATTTTCCCCTCATCTTTATGTGAGAGGCTGCTGTCATGTCCTTGTGTTTCTGAAAGGCGTGGAGCAAGGGTTTGCTGCTAAGATGTGAATAACAGTCCACTTAAGTATGGGTACCGGTCGCTGAGGCTGCTCTGCTAAGCCCCGGAGAGATCTCTATGGGTGGAGGCCTTAGTCATGATCTGGTCAGCGCTTTTGTTGTTGCTATTCGTTCTGGAGGCTTGCCCATACTAGGCAGGTGCTCTTAACACTGGTTAACCTCCAGCCTTAGTCAGGATTCTTAGGTGTGCACATTTAGCAGATATCAAGGAGGCAAGTAAGAGCGTGAGCTTCAGAATCAGATAGACTTACGGTTAGTTTCCTGTCTGACTGTGCATAGCTGTGTGGCCACTGACAAATTATAGCTTCTTCCAGCCGTGGTTTCCTTATCTATAAAATGGGGCTAACAGTACCTCCTCTGATACTGTGTTTAATGAGGTGACATGTAAAACGCTGTCATGATTGCTAGGTCCTAGTTAACCTCTGCGCAGGGTGATCAAATATGACATCAGCTTTGCAGAAGGTTCCAGACTGGCAAGGTGCTGGTCCTCTCAGCAGCCCCCGAGCCTGCACGCTCAGCTGCTGGGGAGGACGTTGCATGGATGAGCTTTGCTGAGGACGGATCAGAGCGGCTGTCTTTGTCCTGGAATGTGATTGCCTCAGTGCTTTCATTGCATACAGATGAAACTTAAATAACAGGCACCCCAAAGGTTGTGTGGTCAACTGGGACTCTGTATTAGATAGAACAAACTGGGGAAGCAGACTTAATAACAGCCTGTGGAGAAAGGTACTTTGAAGTGGGTGCCAGGGTCACGAGGGTCTGAGCAGAGAATGTAGTCTGGGCCGCATTCCTTGAATCCTCAGGTCCTGGGGAGTTGACAGGGTCATTGCTCATGGACACAATCAAGCCGCTGTCCCTCACACTGGTGGTATGCTTGAGAGCGGGGGGGGGGCAGGGGAGGTGGGCGGGGAGAATGAGAGGCACTGGGGCCAGCGAGGCTGGGCGAGATGGTCATGTCCTCTACCTCTGTGCTGGAGAGGGGGTGACAGAGGGTCCTTTTGGGTCAGTTTGGGGTGATGGACTTGCTGGTCGATCAGGGCAGAGCTCAGACCATGAGTGGAAATACTCTTAATGCTTCTTATGCCTCTTTGTCCATTTTGGATGTGGATTGGCGTTTGATGAACTGTTTGGAAATAGTTGCAGAGCCTAGAGTACCTCGCTTTCTCCCTCTTTTGCTCTCTTAAATTTTATGTGTATTGTTTTACCTGCATGGATGTCTGTATGAGTGTGTTGGATCCCCTAGAACAGGCGTTGTAGACAGTTGTGAGCTGCCATGTAGGTGCTGGGAATTGAACACAGGTCCTCTGGAAGAGCAGCCAATGCTCTTAACTGCTGAGCCATCTCTTCATACCCCACCCCGCCCCCTTTAGGTTCTTCAAGACATGGTTTCTCTGTGTTGCTCTGGCTGTTCCGGAACTAGCTCCGTAGACCAGGCTGACCTCGAACTCAGACATCCGCCTGCCTCTGCCTCCTGAGCGCTGGGACTAAAGGTGTGCGCCACCACTGCCTGCCTCACATCTCCTTGTACTGCATCATGTGAGGATAACCGCAAACTACACAGCCACGTCATTGTGATTCCTGAAAATGGCAGATTTGGGCCATCTGGACAGTGTCTGCCTGGGTGCAGCTTCAGAAAGGTTTGGTTGAGGGGTTGGTAACACACTGTAACCACCCTTGGAGAATGGCTGGCTGGGCCGTCCTTGCACACAGATAGATGGCTCCCTTTAATCCGGGTGAGAGCCTGAGCTGGAAGTCAGGGCTAGAGTGAAATAGGTCACCACAGACTTCCTCCTGAGCGTGGCTCATGGGTGGGTGCTCTGTGTGAGCACCTCTTTCAGGAGGACCCAGAGCTGAGTGTGGAAGAGTGAGGCTGGTTACAGGAGGCCACAGGAGTGTTAAAGGCAGAGGGCAGAGGACTGTCAACAAGTAGTTGTAGACTTTTACATGTTACGTGTCAGCTTGAATGGGACGCAGGTGTTATTCCGGGTGTCTCTATGAGAATGTGTTTAGACTTAAATTAGTAGACTGAGTCAAGCAGACTGTCCTCGTTAATATAAGTGGGCCTCCCTCATTCAATCTTTTTCAAAAAAATCATACATAAACCCGGGTTGGTAGGGTGCTCCTTTAAATCCCAGCACTTAGGAAGCAGAGACAAGTGGATCTCTGAGAAGTCCAGGCCAGCCTGGTGAGCCATCTTTCCAGCCTCCTCTGAAGGCCTGTCTGCGGCAGGACATCGAAGTCATAACCTACCACCTGCTTAGTATATTTTAAAAGAATTCAGGAAACAGAAATTGGTAAAGGAAGATGGATTTGTTTACAGTTGAGCCACTCTCTGACTACCTGCTCTCCTCCCTCTGCCCCTGGTAGTCTTATGGTTAGAGAGCTCCAGGAGATGTAGGCCAGAAGATGTGGAGAGATTTACTGCTGCTAGGTTTAACCAGCCCTGGGGGCCGGCGGGGGTGGTACTTGGCCTCAGTTACTGCTGCTATCTCTAGTCTGGAGGGTGTTAGATGTTTACAAGTTACACTGTTGGGCTGGAAGGAGCAGTCTGAGCCTTTTCCTACATAGGAAGAGTTCTCTCAAAGTCCTTTGAACTGGGACAGAGACTCTTTCTGGTTTCCTGGCAAGTTTCTGTGTAGATTCAGGGCATTGGCTTTGCAGATTTTGCACTTGTAGCTCCCAGAATTACATGACACATCCCTTGTAATCCCCTGCTCCCCACACACATACACACACGCAAACACAGTCTCTTGAGCACACACTCACACCCTTCCATACCCCCCCCTCCATACACACTTACACACACACTTACACATATACCCCTCCCCATGCACACACTCACCTTGTATGGGTTCTGTCTCCCTGTGGACCCTAGTCCACCTGTTCCATGTCACGCTTTCTGTCACCTGTCACAACGTGGAGACCATTCGTAGAGAGAGCTGCCACAGACTGCCCCACGTACGGCTCAGTTTGCCTGGCTTCCGCTCTCGGGGCAGGTGACGCAGACAGACTTCCTGGGCCATGGAAAGGAACCTGGTTTGTTCCGGAGGCTGGTACCTTCCCCACTCAGTGCCACTTTCCCTGTTTCTGCCGGCTCCTCACTTGACTGCATCTCTATATGCTTGGGACACTTCTGTACCCATCCTGTATAAACAATGAAACCAAAACAGTGTTAACGTAATTCCTATGAAACTGGGATTTTCCCCTCATACTCATAGAAGTAAATATAACAACATTATGGTGAAAAGCTGTCCCTTCATAGTCCGCTTAAAATAAATTCAAGCAGCTAGTCCACATCTTGAGAAGTTGCTAGCGACAAGGTGTGGGAGTGGACATCAGGGGGATTTGGAGGGGTCCGGGTGCCCTGAATTTTATGTTTCAGGTTCAGTTGGGCTGTTGGTGAACAGATAGGGAAGTGGATTGAAAGGCGGGCAGGCCGGCTCCAGACTGTGGCAGTTGAGACAGGATGAATCTGGACTAGGAGCTGTAAATCTGAGAGGCACAGAGAGGTAGAATCTGATAGGATTTCAAAGCCAGTGGCTGGGGATAGAAGGAAAAGGCGTGTTTGGTTGCAGGTGGCGTCTGGCATGGTTGCCAGGAAGATGGAGCTGTCACAGGGCACAGAGCTGGGCTTGGAGTCTGAGGTCGAGTGCAAAGCGCAGGAGAGCATTTCCCCCTATAGTTTTGGTAATGGTGCTGGAAGGTTCATGGCCCCCTTAATAATAGTAAACCCACACTCTAAATTAAATCAAAGCATTTTTAGTTCCGCTCCTCTCAGTGGACCCACACATGAGTTCTCTACTGGTTATTACTGAGAATGACTAAGTAATATAATTGAGCTGAAAATAATCTTCCGCCCATACTTGCTGGGTTGGTTACTAAGTATTGCTTGGGTTTTAAAGCAGTGAGGCAAAGTTGTGCTCTTTCCAAATGTTAAGTTTGAGGACTGCAGATGGTAACCATCTGTTCTGGACTAGCATTTTACAATATTTGATTAGCACTTTATATAGTCTGGGGAAGCCTGCCAGGGGAACTGCCTGTCCTGGTGGGACTGCAGGGTGTCCTCTGTGGTTGCCCTTCAGGCTCCTGCCCATCACAGCTTATGGGGTTCTCCTCTGTGGGCTAAAGCAGGGCCAAGTCAGGCTGCTGGGAGCAGGGACTTGAAGAGCCCCGTCTTGTTCAAGCTTCCTTACAGCGGCCACCATTGAAGTGGGTCATGAGCGGTTTTGTTTTTGTTGTTTTGGTTTCTTCTTTCTTTTCCTTCTTCCCTTCTTCCCTCCTTTCCTTCCTTCTTCCCTCCCTCCCTTCCTCCCCTTCTCCTTTCCTCCCTTCTCCCTCCCTTCCTCCCTTCCTTTCTCCCCCTCCCCCCTTGACATGTAGCCCAGGCTGTCCTTAAACTCACTGCATAGCCAAGGATGACCATGTGCCTCCACCTCCTTGTGCTAGGGTATTAGGCCTGCACCATCATGCCTTCTGTTTGTGGTGTTGGAGCTTGAGCCCAGAGCTTTCTGCATGCTAGGCAGGTCTTCTGTCAGCTGAGCCACACCCCAACCCCTGGAAGTAGAAGTGGGGGAGTCAAGTCCTTTCAGAATTCTCTGGGTTGGAGGCGGCAGGGCCACCATTCCAAGCTGCTTTGGTAATTGGAGTAAACGGTCAGGCTGTTCTGCGGCCTGGGCTTCCTATGGGTGAAGCGTTTGGGGACTTAAATGAGGTCTTTGGACTTTGTTCTGGCAAGTTCCAGCTCTGCTTTCTGCTTGGAGCCAAGAGGAGGCAAGATGGCATCCCTTGTAGACTGACTGAGTCCAGTTGGGGAGGGAGTCTTCAGTTCCAGATGCTCACCAGTGAGCCAGTCCCTGAGCATATGTGAATCTGGGGCTCTGGCTGGCCAGGCAGGCTGGGCCCCAGTGCACCCTGAGTTCTGCAAAGCTGGCATTTACTAGAAAGGAGAATGGATGGTGGGGGCGGACAGTTGCCGGTCAGCTCGAGTGTCAGAGTAAGAGCCGGAAGAACCTTGAGGAAACGGAGGGTGTTTGCTCCAAAAAGATATGCCTGAAATAGACCGTCACACCTCTGACCCCAGCCTATCATGGTTTCGCAGGGGTATCTGACAGTTGTAGTGTCAGGTTCTCCTGGCGGGGCCCTCCCCAGCCCTTGCCACTTTAAGGCTAACAGCCAGTCACTCTGTCCCTGCCTTTGAGCCCTTCATCTGGCACACAGGGAGCCTCTTCCCCCACGGACAGGAAGCCTGTGCCGAGGAGATAATGGACCCAGGGCTTCAGTTCATCCAGTGTGAAGCCTGCTGAGGGCCCCGCACAGTGCTCAGGCATAGGCCCAGCTCAGTTGTGTGAGCCTCCCACGGGGCTGGGGTGAGGGAAAGGGGCTCACAGAAGGGCCCGGAAGGGAGTCACTGACATGCAGGGCTGTGGAGAACTGACGTCCTTGATAGCTGGAGGTTCTGGGGAAGATTCTCAGGGCTGCTGTGGGTGATGCATCCGGAAGAGGGGGGCAGAACTCTCTCAGTATCAAGTGTGAAAGAGAATGGAGGGACAGTGGGGTGCCAGGCAGGGTACTGTGACACAGCAGGCAAGAGCCCGCGGAGCAGTGGGCACACAGGCAAGGTTAGGGCTGGATGCACTAAGTGGAAGGGAACAGATCTTTGTGTTCTAGAACCTACCATTTAGAAACACCTGTATTCTCCTTAAAAAAGAAAAAAAAAAGTTGGGCCAATGAGATGGCTCAGTCAGGTGAAGGTAGGTGCCCCCCTCTAAGCCTGATGACCTAAGTTCAAAACTCAGGCCCACCTGATGGAAAGAGCACCAACTCTGCAGGTTGTCCTTTAACCTTCACATGTGAGCTATGGCACACAGGCGCATGCGCACACAGACACACACACATAAAGGAAAAGTTCATCTTGAGTGTGGGTTCTTCTGGGAGAAGACACTTGATAGTGTGGTTAAAAGTGCACACTATTCTTCCAGAGGATCTGAGTTCTGTGTTCAGAATCTTCCTCCGGCAGCTTACAATCACCTGTTATTCCAGTTCCAGAGAACCTGATGATTTTGGCCTCTTTGGTCACCAGCACTCACATGTACATATCCTTCCATAGACACATTCATAATATAATTAAAAAATAATAAATTGGGGCTGGAGGTTAATTAGGGCTGGCTCAGAGGTTAAGAGCAATGATTGCTCTTCCAGAGGTCAGGAGTCCAATTCCCAGCAACCACGTGGTGGTTCACAACCATCTATACTGAGATCTGGTGCCCCCTTCTGGCGGGCAGGTGTACATGCAGGCAGAACATTGTATACATAATAAAGAAATCTTAAAAAAATAAATTGTTAAAAATTATAATATAAATGTTTTAAAATATCCTATGGTACTCTATGAATGTGTATAATTCTTATGATTTATATAATAGCTGAAAAAGAGATTAAAATCTTACTTAAAAACATGGAAGTCAGGTGTGGTGGTGCACGCCTTTAATCTTAGCACTTAAAAGGAGATCTCTGAGTGTGAGGCCAGCCTGGTCTACAGAGTGAGTTTCAGGACAGCCAGGACTACACAGAGAAAGCCTATCTTAAAAAACATAGATAATAAGTAGATGGGTAGATAAAGAAATGGATTCCCTAGACACAGGGAAGCCTGGTAGACCTGGGGTTTGTGCATTTACACATGTGAATGCATGTGAAGGGACCTGGGACAGGCAGGCAGCAGCTGCTGGAGGGTGGGAAGTGAGGGGCTGGAGGGCGTGCACAGAGGTCATTTTGGGGTAGATAAGCGTGCTTTTGGTTGCGGTTTCTGAAGAGGTGGACAATGTGTGGAAAGTTGCCAAATGGCTCCCTGTGAGTGTGTGCAGCACTTGTATGTTAATATCATCCTTTTCTAATATCTAAAAGATTGTGAATTACATTTTATTTTACGAGCAGGAGTGTGTGCCTCTCTCTCTGTGTGTGAGTCATTTATGATTTATGTTTGGTGTCTCTGGAGGCCAGAAGAGGCATTGGATCCTGGCTATAACGGAGTAACAGACAGCTGTGAGCAGCCATGTGGGTGCTGGGAACTGAACGGCTGTCCTCTGCAAGAGCAGCCACCGCTCTCAACTGCTGAGCCATCTCCCTGCCCCTAACGCAACCAAGCAAACAAAAAAAATGTTTTTGAGGCGGTGTCTCACTGCGTAGTCTTGCCCGGCCTGGAACTCACTCCCAGAAGGCTGCTTGCCTCTGCCTTCCGAGCTTTGGAATTGAAGGCTTGTGTTACCACAGCCCAGGTCATTTTTAAAAAGTGAAAATGTCTGTTTTGTGTGCACGCACACGTGTGGGCGCACGCGTGCCATCACACTTTTCTGGGTGGAAGATGACAGCCCGAAGGAGTGGTTCGCTCCCTCCAGCATGTGGGTCCTGGGCCCCAAACTCAGGGCTTCAGGCCTAGGGTCACCTCTACCCATCCACTCAATTTGCAGGCCCCTCCCCCCTTTTAAATTGGATCCTGGAGTTAGACTGCCAACATTTAAATCTCAGATGGATCTTTTATCAGCTGTATGAGCTTGGGCAAGTTACCTGACCTCTCTGTGCTTAGTTTTTGTACGTTTGCATCAAATTATGATTGTGCTCATTGTTATTAAATGACTCAGCAAAATGAAGTCACATACGTGGTTCTAGCTTCCCTGTGGCTGCTCCATGGAGAGCTGCTTCTTCGTGGTAACCACGCTGTACATTCTGATCTGCCGAGTGTCTCATTAACGTGCATTTACCTGGCTTGGGCCCAAGAGTGGGATTCTGACAAGCTCCTTGGTCTTGACGTCTTGACGCTGCTTGTGGCTTTGGAAACAATGCTTTCACTAGCCAGTTTTGGGCCTTTGGGCTTCCCACCCTTCCGCCTGATGCCCTCACTAGGATGTGTTTGGCTGTTGGCAGCCTTGATTGCCACGTGGGGTCTTTACTCATTTCTCCTCTTCACCTCCCACCTGATGCCAAGCTTTAGAAAGGCTCCGGTCAAGGTGGCGCATCTCTCTGTGCGCCGGGATAGGCTTCCAGGGTTGTGCCACAGGGGCCCTAGCTTCTGTGCAGCTGGCTCACAGAGGGCTGGGACCGGAGGCCAGGGCCACCTCGGGACTGGCCTGATGGCTAAGAAAGTGATGTTCTGTGTTTTTCAGGACTGGGGTTCCCAGATGGCCCCACTTCTGGGGGCAGAGCTGGTCCACACATCACTGCAGCTGTATCGTTACTTGCTTCGTTGTTGCCGGCAGCTGCCAACCAAGGGCATCCAGGAATACTACAAGCATGCTGTCAGGCAGGTGGGAGCAGGTCTGGGGAGGTGTCTGCTGGGGGCCAGGGGCACAGGCGCCAGGGAGTGGCCTAGAAGCTTCATAAGAAGCAGTGCAGAAGTGGGCAGCTGGCAGCTGGTCTGCGGCACAGAGGTTGCATCAGCTGGCATCTCGGCGCTGGGTTGGGGCCTGAATGAGACAGCTCCAAGGATCTTAAAATAGACTGGGTAGAGGCAGGAGAGATAACTCAGTTGATAAAGTGCTGGCCATGTGAGCATGAGGGGCAGAGTTCAGCACCCAGAAAAGGCTGGAGGGGAGGCCTGCACTTGTAATCCCAGCACTTCGGAGGCAAAGGCAGGAGGATTGCAAGTCCTAGGTCCCAGCAAGAGAACCCATCTTCAAAAACAATGAATAAATTAAATCAGAACAAAGTTTTATGGACCACCGCTGGCTATGGAGCTGGTAACGGTTGTAGCGATGCTAGTTTTTCTGAGTTTGATGGCTGTGTTCAATCAGGGTGTCTCATTGTTAGGAAACACACAGTGAGGGCTTTAGGAGACAGGGCACGGTGCCTGTAACTGAGATGATTCAGTATAGAGGAGGATGAAGCCAGAGAGGCAAAGCCTTAACAATGGGGAGGTCGGGAGCTCTGTGTACTTTACCTCTATGAGAAATCACTTCCGGGGCTAGGGAGCCGGCTCAGAAGTTAACACTGGCAGCTCTTCCAGAGGACCCAGGTTCTGTTCTCAGCCACCTGTGCACTGCGTGCATGTGGCTCACAGACACCCATACCGCAAACAAAATTACAAAATGTTAACAGTGTCATAATCATTTCCAAATAAAGAGCTTCAAACTAAACTTCATATAGTTATGGAGAAGAAACACATCTTGTGGTGGTGGAGCACATCTTTAATCCCAGCGCTCAAGAGGCAGAGGCAGATGGATCTCTCAGAGTTCAAGGCCAGCCTGGCCTACATAGTGAGTCCCAGGCTAGCCAGGGCTACATAGTGAGACACTGTCTCAAAAGCCCAAGAGAAACAGTGGTAGCAATAGGAGGCTGTTTAACAGAAGGGAGTGATTAGCTCTGGGGGAGTCAGGGAAGACTTCCTGGATGTTGCACAAAGTGATCTCCGGGGTGAGATTGTGGGGCCGGGAGCACAGGTTCAGGAGGTGCACACAAGTGAACCCAGGATCTTCTGCCCCTGTGACTTCCCTTACTCTCCCAGCATGGCACCTGGTGTGTGTGTGTGGGAGGGGGGGCGGTCCAGCACACTTTAATCTATTCCTAGGCTGAGCAAATCAAACCCAGAGATTGGTGCCCCCCACCCCCTTGGCCAGATAACCTGCGGGCCCAGCGAACAGTCTTTTTTCTCACTCTCCCTGCTGGCGGCACACCAGTTATGCTGACAGATAGACTAGGACGGTGCCTCTGTGTAAGAGCAGCAGGGTCCGGCTCTCCCCGCTCTCCTAGCCTCATCCCCAAACAGGCAGGGACCAGCGCACCTCAGCGGGACTGAGGTGACTCCCACAGCCTCTGGGACTGTGCTCTGAAGCTCTGAACTTCACTTGGCCGTGTTCTTTTATGCTGAAACTTACAGGGTTTCCGCGTTCACTCAGATGAAGACAACCCTGAGAGAATCCAGCAGATTATTAAAAGAGCCATTGAAGATGCTGACTGGATCATGAACAAGGTCAGTGCTTGCTGGGCGCTGGCTTCTGCCTGTGCGCTGGAGCAGGGCTGCTGTAATCACCTCGGCCACTAGGGGACGCCGGTGCGTCACAGTTGAAAACAGGCGGCCCAGCGTCCCTAATCCTGAAAGGCCGTGTCCACTGACTACCGGCAGTGCTGCCTGAGCTGACACAGGGGAGGGACGGCTCTACTCTCGGTCACAGCACGGCCTTATCTGGCTTGGAGGGAGGCTGTCTTGGGGGTGGGGGGTGGTATCTTAGTTTGTTCTTGTCACTGCTAAAACACTGCCCCAGGTGGGGCAGGAAAAGGGTTATTTGGCCTGCAGACCATCTCCAAGGGAAGCCAAAGCAGGAACTGAAGCAGAGACCACAGAGGAAAGCCTCTAACTGGCTTGCTTCCTGAGGCTTGCTCAGCTTTCTTACACAGCCCAGGACCGCCTGCCCAGCGGGTGGTACCGTGCACAGAAGGCTGGACCCTCCCCTATCAACCATTTGTTAGGAAAATGCCTTACAGACACCGGCCAGCCTGATAGAAGCAATTCCTGACTTGAGGTTGCCTCTTCCCGGGTTTGTGTGAAGTTGACAAAAACTTGGTCAGTCTAGGACCAATACCTAGACCCTAGGTGGGGGAAGGCCGTCAGAAGTGTGCAGAACCTCATCCTCGAGATCCTCATCCAGAACCCGAGATCCTCATCCTCCCAACTCAGATGTTCCGGATGTGGGGTTTAAAATCCACTTTGTAAAACTCAGGTTTTGATAGGGCATAGAGCTCAGTGGTAGATTGCTTACCTAGCGCAGAAGCCCCTGGGCCTTATCCCTGACAGGAAAACCAAACCCAAACCAAACCAAAACAAAACAAAAACCTTAGCCCCTGTCTGGGAACACCTGGCTTCTGAGGGCCTCCTCTACCTGGGACTTTTCTCCCACAAACAAGACTGAGCATAAGGACAAGGCCTGGTGGGAGCCATGGTCAGTCCATGGCCTGTGGCCTCCCTGCCGTCCTCCCTTGAACCCCTCAGCTTTGCTACTGAAGAAGGGTCTAGGCACCAACTAGAGGTGTGACAATGAGCAGCCTCCCCATGGAGCCTCACCACTTCCCAGAACCCCCTGCGAGGGTGGGGAGACCTGAGTGACATGACAGAGTCCCGCTCCGCTGCCTCCCTCACCTGCTTGTGATCTCTCCGTCTCGCAGTATAAGAAACAAAGCTGAGAACCTGGAGCTCGGTGCGCGGCCGTCCTGGAGATGCTTGGACCTGAGAAGCCTCTGCTGTCGGAGCGAAGCAGCGGCATCCGTTCTGGAATGTTCTTTGACCTTGCTGGCTGAAAGCAAGAAACCGTGGCCGCCATTTGGTCAGGTGGCTCTTGTCACTGCAGCCATGTCTCCAGCATCTTTCATGTCTCCTCTTCCAGCCAGAAATGATATGCAATTTGGGGAGAACTTGGTGTTCTTTTGCTTCTTCTCCGTGTTTCTCATTTTTGCCTATCTGTTCTTTTACTTTGCTCTGAAGGCAATTAATTTATTCTGGAGGTCTGTTTACCATTCTCCGAGCCCCAGGAGAGATGCCCCCGCAGATGACCACCTGTACAGAAAAGAGAGAATGGGTTTGAGAGCCAGGCAGCTGTGGATCTGAATCCCAGCCAGCGTACACAGCTTCTGTCAGGCGCCATCTGGGTGAGGTGACGATGGTGCCCCTCACACCTGCTTCATGCGCAGGGACCTTGCAAGGAAGCTGCTGCTCTGCCCTTCCCCCTCTCTGCGTCCTCTCAGTGGCTCGTCTGTACGTTTGTCTTGTGCTGTCTTAGAGCCCCGCCAGCCCTGCTGTCTGTACCGTGCTGTGTCCAGCAATCTGCTAAGCTGCTGCTCCTCCAGACATTACCCCCCAGCAGGCTCCAAGCAGAAGCCCTGGCCCTTGAGGGCTATCACATGAGGCCCGGGAGAAAGCGCAACTAGCCGGGGTAGACACCAGCAGGCCCGGCCTTCTGTGCTCCATGGCATGTCCTCACTGGCTCTCCCGGCCTTTCACCCTTGGGATGAGAGGGAGGGAAAGCAGAGCAGGTCCAGGGAGAAGTGGCCCGAGTGAGTGAATCAGCCAGAAGATACAGAGAAGCCGCCCTGGGAGCTGAATATTCCCTGGACACTCAGCCAGCAGGATGGGCTAGTGCCTGTGGGTGTCCTTGCCGTCATGTGAGTTGAAGTGACCTCTGTGTATGTGGAAGTGGTTGACAGTATGGAAGCATGTGTGTCTGAACACTCACGTTTTTCTTCCCCCTCTACTTGTTTACTTATTTCAGACCGGATCTCGTTGAGTAGCCCTGGCTGGCCTGAACTCCTGAACCTCCAGCAGCTTGCTTCCTGCCTCTGCCTCCAAGCACTTAGATTACAGGTGTCCCACAGCACACAGCTTATTATTGTTCTTAACTTTTACATTCATTTGTGTGTGTGAGTGTGTGTGAGTGTGTGAGTGAGTGTGAGCGTGCATACCATGATAAATGTGGAAGTCAGAGGACAATTTGCAGAAATCAGTTCACTTCTTCCTCTATGTGGGTCCCAGAGGTTGAACTCAGGCTTGGTGGCAAATGCCTTTGCCTGCTGAATCATCTTGATGGCTCTTACTATTTCTTCTTTAAAAAAAAAAAGATATGTGTATGTGTGTCTGTGTAAGTTTATGTATGCCATGTGTGTGCAGGTGCCCTAGGATGCCAGAGAACATTGGTCTCCAGGGAACTGAAGTCACAGCAGCTGTGGGTTGTTTAATGTGGGTGCTGGGAACCAAATCTGGATCTTCTGCAAGAGTGCTCATCTCAGCGCTGAGCCGTCTCTCCAGCTCCCTATAGGTCCTTTTTGACTGCTGTTCTCTGAGTAGGGATAGCTCCCTTGCTTTTGTCAAACAGCTGTCAGACAATGCTAGGGAATTGGGTGACTTAGGCACCTGCTTGCCAGCAACTCAGAGATGATCAGGGGCTGTCCCCATTGCTAGGCCACAGTGGCCAAGGCCAGGTTTGTCCTCCCAGATGAGGGCAAGGCAAAGGGGCAAGAACGAAGTCACCTCCGTCCCCGCTGCTGTTGGCCAACCCATCTGAGCCCAGAGATCAGTTATGGTCTTTTGGTGATCATGGGAGTAGAATGGCCATGTGTGACACTGTGCCTGGACTTAGGCAGGGGTTTTAATTGTAAAGAATGGGACTGAGGAAAAAAATAGCACTGACTTGGGGACTTGGGGCTGCCACTCCCAGGGAGGGCATGAGGGGTATTGGGTCCCTTAGTTATGAGGATGGTTTCAGAGGATATTCCCATGTAAGATACAGATCACTGACCAGGTTATCCCTGAGACGTAGGACATTGTCCTATATCTGGTGGGGTGTCCCTTTTGATAAGGGATAAGGGACAGGCTTACTTCATTTATTGATAGCCAGAGAGGAAAACTAAGTGAGTCTCCACGAACGTGTCTCTATTATCCTTCCCCAAGATGTCTTCTCCAGTCTTGTGTGTGTGCACACACACAAGTTTAAATGCAGGCACGTGTATACATGGACACGACGAAGACAGAGGTTGCTGTTGATCGTCTTCCTCTGTCACTCAACACTTTATATTTTGAGACAGGGTCTCTCACTGAAAGCTCACTGATTGGCTAGGCTAGCTGGCTAGCAAATTCTGGGGATCCAACTCATACCCCCCTTCTGCCACACACATATACCACCCAGGTTTGTGCCCAAGGAGCCCAGCTTTTCTGTGGGCCCTGGAAGTCTGAGCTCAGGTCTTAATGATTGCAATAAGCTGTTTCCCCCAGCCTTTCCTCCTCGTTCTTAAGCAAGTGGTGGCAGGTGAAGGTCTGGCCTCTGGGCCAGCTTCAGAGCTGCTTTGTAATTGCTGGCCACACCTGACGGAACAAGAGCAGTGCCATAGGCTCTGTCTGTGTCGGCAGACATCATTTGATTTGGAAATGACAGTGTAGAGAAGGCTTCCTCCAGAAGCACATTACATAAGCTAGTGATGGCTGCCAAAGTTCTAGAAGCCAGACACAAATGAAGCAGCATTTGGCGCAAGCCTTTCTAGATGCCTTTTCTCATACTGTGTGTCCATTCTGCTTCTTTAATATGAACTTCTACTATATTCTGGCTGTTGGCCTAAATGTAACAGGTGGAATTCAGGAGTGCATAAGAAATCTAATGCTTTCAGTTTTTGCTCCCACATTGGCCAAGGCATTTAGTGAGAGTTGGGGGAACCAGCTAGTGTATCTCCTGTGTTTTTTGAGGGTTTTGTTAAAGATTTTAATGTGAGCTCACGGTAAACAAAACGACCCTACCAAGCAAGAGATGTAATTGGTTTCTGCAAGAATTAGCTTCTAGGGGCTGGCAAGACAGTTCAGCAGATAAAGGTACTACTGTGCAAACCTGACACCCCGAGCTTGGTTCCCTGCTTCTGTGTCCTCTGGCCTCCACACGTGAACTGTGGCATACATGTGCCCACGTTCACGCATCATGCACACACACTGTAATAACAATAAAAGCAACAATAACTGAAAGCATACATTGTGCGCCTGGAGCCATGGCGTGTTGCTGAGAGCACCTGCTACTCTGGCATTCAGCAGAGTTAGAGCCACGTGTGGTGGCTCACAACTGCCTGCGACTGTAGCTCCTGGGGGAATCTTGTATCTCTGACCCCGGCAGGCACCCCGCTTGTGCATATACCCCCCCACACACGTAACTTTAAAAATTATCAAAAGGAAAGGAGTTACTTAGTGGGCTTATACTAGTGTGTCCAGTGACCAGCCCAGGTGCAATGTGCCCCCAAAGCACTCTCCTGCAACATGTTGGTTAGCAGTGTACCCAAGACTTAGTCTGGAGGAACTAAGCAAGAGATGTGGCCCCGGGAAGGGTGCTCAAGTGGGGCCCGGACAAGATGCTGGGTGGTGAGTAACAAGGGCCACAAAAGATGAAGATGGTATTTGTCTAAGCACTTCCTGAGAAGCTGGCATACACTTCCAAGGAGTGCTGGCTCTCTTGTCTAAGTCAGGAGGATCTGGGGCTAGGGCCACATTCATGTGGCTGCCAGGACTTTGCTTATCAGCTTTGCATTAAAAAAAAGGGGGGGGTATTGAATTGTTCCAAATTCTAAAGATTTTAAGAACATTTATTTAATTTATTTTTATTGTGTGTTTGTGTTTATGTGCTGAAGTGCTCATGCTTAGTGGCAAGTGCCTTTACCAACTCAGCCATCTCATTGGCCTGAGCTCTATAATCTTGCAGATCATCACCTTGACTGACTTAGGAACCATCCCATTGATGTCCCTTGAAGTGACTCATTGCCACCTGTTTATGGGTTTGTACTCCCCAAGCGTGCAGTAAGATTAGATATTAGCGCTTTATTTGGGGGGAAATTAGAGCCATCAGCATCACGTACCCCCAAATAGCAGTGTGGACATGAGTGCTAACACCCCTCCCCTCAGCCTGGAAATGTGAAAGGTCGGCATTCTGATTGTAGGGCTCTCCCTTTGGGGCAGAGGTGTAAGGAGGGTGAGTGTTGCCTCTGCGGCACAGTAGCATCGCTAAACGCGTACTGTGTGCCTGGACTCTCCAATGCCTTTAAAATAAAGAAAGCTCTGTCAACCATTTAGCCTCCGCTGATGAAAATGGATATTTTAAGTCTGATGATCTGGAGTAGGTTTGCTCAGTGATCTCAGTCAACGTGTGTAAGGGGGTTTGCAGAGGTTGGGAACACAGACTCTGGATTTCCGGTTTGACACAGGGTTGGGAACATCCATCAGGAAGGTTGTCAGTCTTTTCCCCAATAAGACAGTGATAACCCTTGACTTCTAAACTGTCTGGACTCGAGGTGGTCTCTGAGTTTCCATGTGTTGTCCCAAGGTCAGTCTGGAAGCCTTGATAACCAGCTGTTGTGTGTCTTTTCTTGGGGAGACATGTCTGTTTATCCCAGAGAAAGAGGACGAGGCAGATCAAAGGAAGGACTCTGACTGTATCCAGCTTGGTGAGCCAATGGCTGTATTTGGATTGCTTATAGAAGTGTTAGCAGAAGGGTCTCAAGCTGTCCCCAATGTGATGTCCCTTTGTGTCTCAGCCAAAGAATGGAGGAAGATACGTTTCTGGGGAGCTGTGGTTCCCTTTTGCTGGCTCTTAGTCTTGTTGGTAAAAAGAATTTTAAGATGGCGTCAAGGAAGCTTGAGAGAAAAACCACAGGGCAAAGTATAACCCCAGGCTGATACCTGGAGCACAGAAATGCAGAAGAAAGCCATGACTTCCGAGTTGGGCCAGCAAGCCTCTGAGGGGAAGGAGAGTTCTTCAGAGAAACACAGGCAAGCATCCTTATCCAGCTGACTAAGAGGAGAGTGGGCAGATGAATGACCACTGCAAGGTCCAGCTCTCAGCAGTTGTGATTGGAGTCTCAAGGGTCTCATCTATGACTTTTCTCCTTTCTTCATGATGGAGTATGGATAAGCCACCCCTTGTGATGGTCTAGCGGGATCATTACCAATACTCTGCTTCAGAATGATGAAGGATGTGTTCACTCTGTAGGAAACACTGTAGCCTTTCCCCCTCCCGCCTTCCCATACATCCTGGGTCATTATATTGTCTGGATGGCTCCCAGTTTGGAGGGTTAAGCTGCCAGGTACAGTGGTGCACGCCTGGAATCTCAGCACTTGTGAGGCAGAGGCAGGTGGATTGCTGTGAGTTCCAGGCTGGCCTGGTCTACAAAGTGAGTCCAGGACAGCCAGAGCTACACAGAGATACTCTGTCTCAGAAATGAAAAAATGACAGAAAGACCCCTAAAGCTAAACCTCGTTTTGTTTGTTTCTTTTTTAATGTACTTAGAGTGTGAAAGGCTCTCCTGAAACTGGGGCATTGACTTGCTCATTTGTTATTGAAGTTTCTCAGCTAAAAGACTAGACTCTTGGAGCCTGACAAGCTAGTCTTAATCACCCATCCCCAACGAGCCAATTAAAGAGGCAAGCCATAGTGAAAAGCAAAGGGAGAGTTAGTCAGTGTGGCCATGTAGAGAAGGGGAGCAAATAAAGCATTCTAGTCATCTCCAGCAAGAGACACAACGTGTCACACTGACACCTGTCTGAGGGCTTCGTTTTGGAGACCTCCACCCAGGCAAAACCCTTGGCTTTGACAGAGAAATGAATTTCAGGGTTAGCCAAATATGAAGCAGAGTTGGATTTATTAACAGCAGGAGAAAAGGTGCTGGGAGAGAGGGAGGGGAGAAACTCATAGGAGCACTGTGGCCTCTCCAGGGAGATTTCTTTAAGCGGGGCTAGACTGAGGATCCGGCTGGCTCTGAGGTTACATCTTTAAGACTTAAGAACCCCATTTCCCCTTTTAACATTGCCCAGAGAGGGTCCCTTGCAATGTGGTTAAAACTGAGTTTTAGCTGAGCATGGTGGCACAGGCCTTTGATCCCAGCACTCTGGAGGCAGAAGTGAATCTCTGTGAGTTGGAGGCCAGCCTGGTCTACAGAGTGAGTTCTAGGACAGCCTGGCAGTAAAGTGAAAAAACAAAAACAAAAGAGAGTGAATTCCCTTGTGTCAACAGGTTAGGAGGGGAGTGTGAAGGCATTGCTCATGCTCCGGGAAAAGAAGGGCATGTTGGCAGCTTCGGGTCAGCCCATTACCATCCTTGATGCCTTCAGGAAAATGCAGATTGCTTCTGTGAGCAACCCTGCCTTTACCGGTGATGGCTGAAAATTTTCAACTCTATCAACAGGACAGGCAAGCCAGACTCTGTTCTCACGCTTTCCCTCCCATGGCGTTGCAGTCTTTTCTGCCTTCCCATCCTGCCTCACAATGACCTCAAGTCCATTTTCCAGATGCTGACATGTGTGCTTTGTGCTGAGACAGGTATCATTGACCAGGAACCAGCTGCCCTAGCCTGAGGTAGTTGGCCTTTGGAGTAGATTAAGGGAGGCTCCTTGTAAACAGAAACCTACATTTTGGCTTGTGTTTTTCTGGCCAAAGTCCTTCTGTTTAGGACATTGTCACAAACACTGCCATTGGAAGGGGGGGGGGGGAAGAAGGTTAACTTAGGACCTGACAGCCATCAAGAAATCCTTTTCCTGAAAGGCTGTTCAGAGGTTGTAAAAGCAGACAGGGTTGATGAAAAGATTGTGAAACAAATGGGGTGGAAAGGAAGATGGAGAAAGAGAAAGGAAAGAAGTAGAAAAACCACTGTAGGGGACTTCCGCATGCCACCTCAGTCCCCCGATAGTGGTTTTTAAACCCGGGATGCCAGTCCCGGGGAGGTCTGCCTCCTGCCACACCTTGGCTTGAGCACATAGGACCACAGTGTCCTCACTCACAGGATTCCAAAGGGACAAAAGCCCTGTGCCCCAACTCAAACACCATGGGTCAGCATCTTCTGACTTAAGAGAAGAGGAAAGGATTCTAGGAAAAGGTGGGGTGCCTTCTACCTGTTCAGCCAGAGTCTAGGAACCCCACCAGGCTCCGGGGCCACCGTTGGTGATGTGAGCTGGCACCATCCGAGAGCCAGCTGCTGCCTCCATCCCCAGCACTCTGGGAATTCCCAGCTCCACCCCCCCCCCCAAAAAAAGGCAAGAAAACGGTTTGGCTTATACACTTTGGTATATTTGGAAAGGGGGAAAGGGAGGGGCCAGCAGAGGGGGAGAGGGAGATGGAACACCTGCCTTTGCCTCTCCCAGCAATGGATTCTTGGGGGAAATTTCTTTGGGGCCCCGTTGTCCAAATATTGTAACCGATGAAGGGAAGGGCACTAACGTCTTGAGAATGTCTCCCTTCCCTCTGGGGACATTACAGCCTTACTCTAGGGAAGGGCAAGCCAGGTAGGTTGGCTAGCTGCCAGAGGAGATGGTGACAGGAGGGCTCAGATCTAGTGCCCTGCCCTGGTATTATCTCCCTCCCACACCCGCCAGACCGAATGCCAGGCAACTTGTCCCAGGGATCCCAGAAGTAAAAACGGGAGCTGATAGAACTGCCGAGCAAAGGCTGAGTTAGAAATGGGGCGGAGGAGGAAGGACCAGCTTGGGTTGGGGAACCTGGGCAGCTGCTGGCAGCTGCCTTTCAGCAGGTGGTCAGAGGGAGAGGGCCCTTCTTAAGAGAATGGCGCTCTATAAGCAAGCGTTCTTCCTCATGGTGGGACTTTCCCGTGTAAGGCAGATCAATGGCCAGTTTGTCCCCGGTAGACATCACAGGGCTGTGCTGTGCCTGGTCGGGTTTTCCCTTGTGATAAGATAGAAGGAAATAAAAGGTGGATGTGCTCCGTACGTTGGAGGAGGAAAGAGACTCTGATTAGTGCGTTTGGTGCGTTAAGGGTGTGACAGCCTCACTTCTTGTCCCTGCCAGTGTCCCTGTTACTATTTATCACTACTTACAGTTGTGATGTGGCGTCAAGAAAGCCATCTGAAAGCTGAGGCAGAACGATGCAATGCATTCAAGACCAGCCTAGATTACAGTTGCTTCCTATAAAATGAGCTAATATGTAGCAAGCTTATTTCTATTTTTAATTAATTAATTAGGTTTTTGGAGACAAGATTTTTCTGTATAGCCCTGGCTGTCCTGGAACTTGTTCTGTAGACCAGGCTGGCCTCCAACTCACAGAGATCCACCTGCCTCTGCCTCCTAAGTGCTGGGATTAAAGGTGTGTGCCACCACCAACCTGGCAAGACACATTTTTTATTTTAAATGTATGACTGTTTTGCTTGCATGTATGTTAAGTGTGCCCGTGTTTGTGCAGTGCCTGTCAATGCCAGAAGACAGCATTGGGACCCCAGAACTACAGCTACAGACAGTTGCGAGCCAGTGTGTGGGTCCTGGGAACTGAACCTGTGACCTCTGCAAAAGCACTGCTCTTAACTGCTGAGTCATTTCTCTAGCTCCTATTTATTGTTTTGTGTTGTTGTTTTTTCCAAGGCAGGGTTCCTCTGTGTAGCCTTGGCTGTCCTGGAACTTACCTGTAGACCAGGCTGGCCTCGAACTCACAGAGATCCACCTGCCTTTGCCTCCTGAGTGCTGGGATTAAAGGTGGGCACCGCCACCACTTGGCTATTTATTGTTTTTAAGTTAAGTGTGTGTGTGTGTGTGTGTGTGTGTGTGTTTGGGTGTTGCACATGTGGGTGTGGGTACAAAAGAGGCTAGAGGGGAACTGGGGTCAGGAGTCGTTCTGTCGTTCTCTGTTTTATTCATTTGAGGCAAGTTTTCTGGAACCTGGAGCTCATTTTTTTTTTTTTTTTCCAGCCAGGCTGGAAGCCAGGAAGGCCCAGCTATGCCCTGGTCCATTCCACTAACTGCCGGAGCAACGGTTCTCCACCTCTGGGTTACGACCCCTTTGGGATCATATGACCCTTTTACAGGGTTTGCCTAACACCATCCTGCATATCAGATATTTACATTATGCTTTGCCACAGTAGCAAAATTACGGTTATGAAGTAGCAGCAAAAATAATGTTATAGTTGGGGTCACAGGAACTGTGTTAAGGGGTCGCAGCAACAGAAGGTTGAGAACCGCTGTGTTGGAGTTATGGGCATGCGCAGGACCACAGCCCGCTTGTTAAGTGAGCGGATACCAGGACCTGAGCTGCAGTCCTCCTGCGGGTGCCGCTTGCTTGCACGCTTCTCGCCTGCAGAGTTGTTTCTCCAGCTCCCGGACTCCCTTTTTGATTCGAGGTCTTGCTGTGTACCTTGGCTCTCCCGGAGCTCCCTACATGGCCTAGGCTGCCCTCAAACTTGGAATGAGCATCCCGTCTTTGCCTCCCAGCTAATGGGATTATAGGAAAGTACCCCCATATCCAGCTTTAGCCTGCCTTTCAAAGGAAACGGCTGAGAAGGATCTAGTCCAGTAGATGCTCACAGAAAGGGAAGGGCTTGAGTGTCAGCTCAAGAATACCTTTCAGGGAGCATGCGCAGGATTTCCTACCCATTCTTCCATAACCTCCTGAAAATCGAGATGCTTCTCCCCCCCCCACACACACACACAAAAGATGAATTTTTTTTTCTCTGTCTAGCCCAGACTTGAGCAAAACAGTCTTTCCCACCAATATCTGGCATATATCTGTCTTTTTATTGTTGTTTGTTTGCTTTGGGGGTCAATCGCCAAGTAAAACTTAAGGTGCTTTGGTCTCCTTACATGGTCTGTCCTTGGGAAGGCGCGCCACATTTCTTTAGCAGCTTCCTGGCTTCTTCAGGGAGAGTGAGAGCTGGAGTTGTTGGTTGGTTGGTTAGTTTTTCTAGACAATTTGTGTGTGTGTGTGTGTGTATGTAGTCTTGGCTGTAGACCAGGCTAGCCTCGAATTCACAGAGCTCTGCCTGCCTCTGTCTCCTAGAGTGCTGGGATTACAGGCATGCGCCACTGCGCCTGGCTAGGTCCTTCTTTTAAAGATTATTTAAAAAAAAAGATTCGTATCTCTTTTTATTTATGTGCATGTATGTGTGCCTGCATGTCTGTGTGGGCACCACTTGTATGTAGGTGCCCACAGAGGTCAAAGAGGGCGTCAGATCCCTTGGAACTTGGGTTCTAAGTGATTGCCATACACCGTGTGGGTCTGAGAACCACACTTGGTTCTCTGGAAGAGCAGGCAATGCTCTTAACCAGCAAGCCACCTTTCCAGACCATAATGTTCATTTTTACTTGTGTGTGTGTGTATGTGTGTGAATGCATTTCTGTATGTGCTCCAAGCGTGTACAGATGCTCACAGAAGCCAGGAGAAGGCACTGGACCCCTTGAAGCTGATGTTACAGATGGTATGAGTTGTGTGTTGTAGGCGCCCTGAACTCTGGTCCTCTGGAAGTGCACTACATGCTCTTAACCGCCTCTTGGGCCCTTCTGTGGGCTAACCCTGGGATGGAGTATTTTTCAGCCTTTTCCCATTGTTTGAATACATCACAAAACTGGGGGAGCCACAAGGAAAGAGGAAACAGGGCTGTACTTCTTGATGGAGGAGTGAAATGCATGAACCATGAGGAGGGGTGGTGATGGTGGCCACTGTGGCCATACAGTGAGAAGGGAACCATTTTGAGAAGAGTAGAAGCAGGATGCTTTAGTCAGTCCTTAGCCAGTGGCAGGGGGAACTCTTTTGGAAGCAACACCGAAGTACAACACTAAAAGCAGTCCCCATCTCAACTCTAAAAGAATCTACTCTAACAATCTAAAAGAAAAATTAAAAGATTTTTTTAAAAGATAGAGGGTTGTCATGCTAATCTAGAACCCAAGATTTTTCTGCCTCAGGCTCCTGGGTGCTAGAATTACAGGTGTGCACCACCACATCTGTCTAAGAAAAAAAAAAAACCTGTCATTGTTGGTAGGGACAGAGTCATAACTCCACATTGTAACTCATGGCTGCCCAGAGTTCTCTTCAGAGATCTCTATTGAAACAAACCTAGAATTCTTAGAAGGAAAGAATTTTAGGACCCCTGTGAGAAGCAGAGTTAGGGTTCATTAAGACATTACTCTCCTCTCCCTGAGACAGGGTTTCTTTGTGTAGTCTTGGCTGTCCTAGACTTGCTTTGTAGACCAGGCTGGCTTCGAACTCAGAGATGCACCTGCCTCTGCCTCCCAAGTGCTGGCACTAAACAGCTCATTAAGACATTTTAAATATTAATTTTAGATTAAGGGGAAAGAGGCACCAGGGAGGAAGGTAGGGAAAGCTGCTTACTACTCCATGGCCTGCTCAGCCTGCTTTCTTGTACACCCTAGGACCAGGGGTTCCACAGAGGGCTGGGCCCTTCCATATCAATCACCAACCAAGGAAATATCCCACAGACCTGTCCACAGGCCAGTCTGATGGAGGCATTTTCTCAAAATGTCCCCTTCCCAGAATGACCCTGCCCTGCTTCAAGTTGACAAACACAGCACAGAGAGTCACTTTACTTCTTCGCAATTGTAGACAGGGACTTGTGGGTTTTCAGGCTGTTGCCTTCAATTGATGAAATACCCAAGTAAATTTACAGGTGGTTCCTGAGAGCACTCGGCAGGATTACAGTCAGTGAAAGTCCCCATCCTGGGATTCACAGAGGTAGCTTGGCTTCAGTGTAAACAAAGAAAGAATTAATTATTCTTGCTTGTAAAATTCCAGATATTGCCTAGGAAGGGGTGGGCCCTACCCAGGACATACACAATCAGGGCTTATGCCTGGTTCATTGCTATTTAACTTAAAAATACGTAGGTAGGAATGGAGTAGGTCTCCGTGTTGGCAGCATTTCTGGCAATTGCTGGATCTGTTCTTGCTTCTCAGCCAGCAAGTGGATATGAACTGAAATTCCCAGGGGAAAGAAAATGTCACAGCCACGTCAAAGATTCTACAAGGCTCATTGACTGACTAAAACTTCCAGGGTTGGGGAGAGTTGGAATGGTGCAGACTCAGAGCCAAATTATCTTGGGATGACTTTAGTTCTCGTAATGGCCATTCTTTATATCAGGGTGGCAAAGGCCAGATGATCAGAAGGTCAAGGATGTTTTCAACTTCCAAGTGATTATGAGGCCATCTTGAGCTATATGATAAGATGTAGCTGATCTTTGCTACTTTGTGGGTTCTTCTTTTTCCCACCCTTCATCCCCCCACCCCTTCAACCCCTTAACACTGGATAGGCATGAAACAAGGAGAGAAGGGAGAGAGGAATTAGGAAAATCCCTGAGTCTAATTTCTTTCTTTTTGTTTTTTCTTTGACCACAGCTACTAACAAACTAATACCAACCTCCCTAAACGACCACCAACCACCAACCTAGTCTCTCACGGACCTTGCATTTATGTAACCTCTGAAAGTTCCCAGAATTGGAAATGTCACACAATTGCAGAAACTCTCTGCAGCTGGCCCCTGCTAGAGCAGGAGGCAGCCCTGAAGCAGCCCCACTTCCGCGCACCTGAGATTAAAATGAAAGCACATTCTTCTAATATTTCTGTGTTTTTTAAAGAAGCCAAAGTTCCAGAATTCTCAAAAAAAATGTCACTATTATGAGAGCTTATTTGAAAAAACAAAACAGAACTAGCAACAATAAAATAGCCATTTACTTTTTTTGTCCACCTTCATGTCTCACCTAATATCCATCTTCAGTATTAGTTGAGGCCAACAATTGGATTACTATGTTGCTCTTGGCATAGTTTCAAATTTTGATTACTATTATTATTATTAAGGTTTTTTGGAGACAGGTTTTTTTGTGTAGCTCTGGCTACCCTGGATCTCTCTCTAGACCAGGCTAGCCTCGAACTCAGAGATTTGCCAACCTCTGCCTCCTGAGTACTGGCATTAAAGGCATGCTCCATGACTGACTGCCTGGCTTAGACATATTTTATTTTATTATTTTATTTTATTTTATTTTATTTTATTTTATTTTGAGGCAGAAGCAAGAGGATCCCTGTGAATTGGAGACCAGTATGAATTCTAAGCCAGCCAGGTCTACACAGTGAGATGTTGTCTCAAAAAATAAAAAGTTAAGATGTAACAAATGAAAAGCTCTGGGAGGCCCACCTCCTTACACAAGACTTCTGCCTACCTAATAGGAACTTTGATTTTTGACCCCTTGTAAGCATAAGGTTATTGTGTAATTCAAATGCTGATTTCTTTACCCCCATATTTGGTTACAGTCCTTGTTCTGAGAATCTCCTGTCTCAATGCTGACTGCTCCCCAATTGCCCCCTGATATGCCAATAAGGCAGCTTACAGCCAATTGCTGAGCGGGGCAACGAAGCTATAGAGTTCAAGTATCTCTGGGATGTATGCTAGGAGAAAGCCAAATTAGCTTAGAGGGTTACGAATAGATTAATAACTGCTCAGTTCTTGTGCTGTGAAGCTTGTTAAAATAGTATAATAGAGTCTCGATTTGTATAAAGCTGGGGTAAGAGATAAACTGAGAAACAAAGTTTTATAAAAAAAATAATAATAACCTTACCAGATTCTTGCTAAGGAAACCTAAAGTTTTGGGTTCGCTCTTCTTCTCCAAATCATACAAAAGCAATCAGTCTCCAGCAGCAGCAACGCTCCTGATGATGTGCTTCTTTTCTTAGTCGAAATCAAGCACATTTTTGTTAGAGCCAAAAGAGACCTCTCTGGAGGTGTATCGAGTGGGCTACCAATTCTAGAGACGAATGACTCTGTTAAAAACAAGGAACCAGCTACACAGTGACTTCCAGGACAGCCACGGCTATCTGAAAATAAAATAAGAAATGTCAAACTTAAAAAGAATGGATGTTCAAAAATAGGAGAATCTGAGAACGATTCAACTCTGTCCACAAAACCGTTGAGGTCTGGGGCCGGAAAGATGGGTCAGAGGTTAAGAGTATTTATGGATCTTATAGAGGACCTGGGTTCAGTTCCCAGCATTCACATGGTTACAGTCTCTCGTGATTCCAATTTTAGGGGGTATAATGTCCTCTTCTGGCCTCTGTGGGCACTGCACACAGGTGGCACACACACATGCAGACAAACCACTCATATACATAAAATTTTTAAAAACATATTTTTGTTTTGTTTTGTTTGGTTTGGTTTTTTGAGACAGGGTTTCTCTGTGTAGCCTTGGCTGTACTGGATTCACTTTGTAGACCAGGCTGGCCTCAAACTTACAGAGATCGGCCTGCCTCTGCCTCCCTGAGCGCTGGGATTACACACATATGCCTCTGTGCCCTGCTATAAACAAGTATTTTTTTAAAACCAATGAAATCTTGATTTCTCATAAGGCTGGCACTTTCTTTTTACCCTTGTCACAATAAGTTCTGACACAAAAGAGAACCACAATTCTGTTAGAAAGAAACTTAAAGTGATACTATATAGCCATCTGGTTTCTTTGATAAAGTGATAATCCACTCACTTCTCCAAGCTGGAATCTGTTGTAATACCAAGATGACAGGGCAAATAAAATTATTTTGTCATTATTATTGAAACAGAGTCTTGTGTATTCCAGGCTCTTTTCAACCTTTCTATGTAGCCAAAGATGACCTGCCTGCTGCCTTAGCTACATGGGATTCCAGGAATAAGCCTTCTAGCGTTTGGAGGAACTAAAACAAATGTTTGGCTTCTACATGAACAAACACAATGCTTAACCAACAGGGGAACTACGAACTGAAGTTCCCAGAAAAGAAAACCACACTCATGTTAAAGATTCTCCGTGATTGACCGATTAGAATTTATACAGTTTGGGGTGTTAAAGATCCAGAATAATTAATTAGTTGATTTTTCATAATGGCCTCTAAAAGCCATTTATTGCCCAGCTCTGTGTCTGAACCGCCATCCTCGTTACTCTCAGGTAAAACTTGTGAAATGTGTTCTTAGTATTAACCTCCACCAACCCCAAAGCTACGAATGTCATCAGATAGCATCAGTGAGTTGACATCTCCAGTCTGGTGTCACATGTCTGCCTGATCTTTTTATCTATGTATTTAGAAAATGCCTTGGTTTGTGACTTTCTTTTCTTCTGTAACTATAAAAATGTCATGATACCACTTCTACATTGGAAGGTGGTTTTGTGATGAGCTGAGGTATTTGTGATGACCTGTGTTCCTGGTCACTTATATTTGGCTCAAGGATAAACTGTCTTTTATTCCCTTTGAGACAAGAATTGTGTTTTGTGTTCACAGTGGCTACTCTAGTGAAATGAGGAGAGTGATGTGTTCCTGGCAGTGAACCTAGGGATGTAGGCAGCCCTCTTTTAAGGGGGTCAGCAGCTGGAGTTGGTAGGTCTCTGTCGTTTTAATTGATACAGAGGCAATTTGGATTATCTGTTACCCTTAAATGTATTCATCTCAGGTCTTGGACAGTGTTGATGGGGAGCCCTAGCTTTATCAGGTTAGCAGCAACAAGCAGACATTCGCCAGCCCCTCCCCAAGGCTATAGCTGCCTGGTCAGTCCATTTCATATGAAAAAAAAATCAGGCCTTGCTTTTCTAGAGCTACTAGGCCTCCTGCTGAGAAAGGCAGACAGGTTCACCTTGCTGACGGGCTTCACACCCAAAGAGATGAACTCACAAAACAGGTTTCAGTGTAAACAAAACAAAACAAAAAACCTCAAGCTATCATGCTGCTATTAATAACTAAAATTTTACTTTTTACTATTCCTTTATTTAAAAGGGTTTGCTTCTCAGGGACTGCTCTCAGTAATCAACCACCTGTGTCTCCGAGTAAATAACTAGATGCGAAAAAAGGGTTTAAAGTTTATGTAAGTCGTGAGGATCTAAGGAATTTAAGATGTGTAAATGCAAGTTGTAAAGGTCTGAGGAAGTGATTCAAGGTATGTGAAAAGTGGGCCTTAAAGGTGATACATGATATTAAGACTTCCAAAGTTCAGAGTTTTAACATTAGTCAATGCAGTTCTGAGAAGCTATTAATCTAGTGATCGTAAAACTAGCTACTGTTTGTTAAAATAATAATTAATATGTCACACAAAATATTTGGTAGAAGGGAGGTTTACTGTGGGAAAAGGGGAGGGTGGCGAGAGGGGGTGTAAGGAGCCCGTAAGATAGTGGGGCTGTCAGGAGCAAAATTGAGAGGCATTTTGGTGATAGTGACTGGGTAACGCCCTTAAGGCATTAAGAGTTTGTAAGACAGCAGAGCTGTCAGAGTTAGATTAGAAGATATTCCTAGTAATAGTAATAAACATTTCTTTTAAGGCATTTAGTAGTAAAATTAAATAATATCAGTAGACTAACAGCCGGCATGTGTGACGTTTTAAAAGTAAAGTATAGAAGTTAAGATAACGCCCTTAAAGTGCTAAGTAATGGAATTAGATAATGCCAGCTGATTAACAGCTGATGCGTGTGGAGGTGTGATAAGCTAAAACTATGCCCTAAAAAATGTATACAAACTGCAGTTTGAGCCTATGTAGTTGTTACGGGCTACACTCTTAAGTGAGGAAGCTGCAAGATCACCAATAACCAGCCCATTCCCGAACGGCTGCATGAAAAGCACAGACTACCTTAACAGCCGGTCCTGTGAGGACCTCTTATCAGACCGGCCCTGGAAGGCGGCTCCCAAGCAACCGCAGCTTCCTTGACAACTGAGGCCCATCCAGTCAACAGAAGATGCGACTGAGGTCCGGCAGGAACTGTGAAGTTCCGGGACCTAGAAGACACTGAAACATTATAACACCGGAGGCAATGTGTCCTTACCTGCGGTAAGGTCGTATATCCTATGAGATGTTCAATGTGCTATGCAATGCTTAGATATTTGTGTGATTTGTGTGATTAAAGCAGCATTCAAAATCATTCTGGCATTGGCTTTTATCAATACCTTGCCGCCCTTGAGTGGCGTCTCGGTTAAAGTCCTCCGGCATAATTAAGCGCTCATGACAGCAGGGTGCTCATGACAGAACAAGAGAGAATGAGATAGAGAGAGACAGAGAGAAAGAGATAGACAGAGAGGGGCTAGTGAGTTCCTTTTATCAGGTGGTGCACGTGGTGGAGGCAGCAACTGATGACCTCAGAGGTTGCCAGACCCCTGAAAGGCAGGCTAGTGGGACAGCTGAGAGGTTCAAAAATTTAGAGTTAATTCTTGGGACTGGGGCAAAGTCACCATAGCACAGTTCTTTCAGAGCAAGGGTCCAGCAGTCCCCCAGCCAGATTAACCTTGGGATGTGACTAGGGTCACGTAGCCGCTAAGGAAGCCTATGGAATGTGTTAACTCCCTCCCCCTTGCTACAACCTAACCTGCATGTAACAGGGCAGGTATCCCCAGATGGCCAGATTTGATCATTTGCAGTTTTGGCGCCTGAAAACAAACCAATCATTTTAAGGTCAACTCCCCTAGGGACCCTTTCACCCAATCCAATAGTGCCAAGACTTACACTTCCCTACTTTTGTTTTCGCTCCCTTAAAAACCCTGTTCCCCCAGAGCTGGGGGTCGCTCACCTCTTTGTTCTTGCAAAAGGCAGCCACCCAGCTCGAGTTTGTAATAAAGGCCCTCGTGTGTTTTACATCAGCCTCAAAGCCTGTTGGTCATTTGGGGACTCGCAATCTGGGTATTTCACAGCCTGCACACGCTAAAACTCTTACCATAGTCACAGCTCAAAATTTTAAACTTACTTTTGTTGTTTTCTAAATATAGACTTAAAAGTGCTTTTCGTTTTGCTGAAAACATCTCCGTCGTGTGTGTGTGTGTGTGTTTGTGCGTGTAGATCCCCAGCCCTCTGGAAAGAGGAAAGAGTGTACATATTTTTAGGCCAGAATCATCCTTTTGGGTACCCAAGCCTTTGAAGGCTTGAGTCTACTCTAGTTGTTTATAGACGCTAATTAACTGCTTTTTCTGTAATGAGGATTCCAGTGCAGATTAAAGACAGTGGCCCTGCTAATGCAGCTAAAACTTTTATCTGCTTTTGTAAACCTTTAAGAATTCATGTACGCTTCAGGGAGTCGCAACTTGGATTCACCTGTCTCAGGTCAAAGAGGCTCCAGAGAAGTATTCCTGCTGGAAGACCTGCAGTCCACGGTGCAGGAACTCCGGACCACGCCCCTCCCAAGAAAACTCACAGACCACGACTCGACTCGATGCAAAAGCAAGAGGTTGAGTTTATTCCGATTACGATGGGGTCGCCCCTTCAAAGGCAGGAGACGACCCCAAGTCTACAAAGCACAGGGTTTCTATACCTAAAAATCAGACCACTCATGTTTCTTTACATTGACTGGCCAGCAGAAGGATAACATGAAAAACAGCTCAGCAGCTGGCAGCTTGTGGTTTTTTTCAGGAACAGTCCACCCTGCCCCAAGTTCTCAAAATAAGTTCATTCTGCCCTCTAGAGTGGACCATCTGGTCTGGCCTCTGCTCAAGGTTGAGCAGTCTCAATTGTTTTGCTTTCCAGTCTGGCCCTATTCAAGGTTCAACTGTTTTTCTTTTTGGTCAGGGGTGGCCTCTCACTGCCAATCAACAGCTTAGGCTTTTCCTCTACTGCCTGTCCCTCAGGGCGGGTTCTCCATGTCTCCTAGTCTTGGGACTGTTTTCACTTCACCAGCTACCAGGACCATAGGCCTGGAAGCTTCAAATGCGCATGTGTTGTAGGGCTTGAGGGCCCAGGGAAAAGACCACAGAATAGAGCTGGATTAGAATTAGTTACATTTATTGAGGCAGGGCAGCAATTTCTGAGCCAAACTAGAGACTGCCCTGCGAAGGATGATGAGGGAAGAATGTTTAACAGTAAAAACCACAAGAAGACCTTGAGTGTCTGCACAAGCAAGCCAGGAGCTGTTTCACTCTGCAAAGATTAGGTAGTCAAGGCAACCTCAAAATAGTCCTTGAATGCCTGCCAAGAATAATCAGTTAGTCACATCATAACAAAGCAGATGATAAATGGTCATGGCTCTTCATTTCTGGGTAGGGATCACTGAGTCAGGGTTACTGGGAACTTATCTTCCCCCAGAGTCAGAGACAAATGGCTATTGGGTACTAGGATGGATGCCTACCATAAAATGGAGCTCATAAAGACTTCCCCCTTAGCTCCTGAACTTGACCTTCGGTCCCTAGTCTATGTCTGTCGAAGCAGATTTCCACTCAGCTGACAGACACTATCCAGGAATCAAGTACAGGAAACTCCAATTTTCCAAACTCCAAAAGGCAGTCCAGATTGTTACAATTTAAGCAGTGGACACCAAAAAGTCACACCATGCAAGATCTCACATGAGAGGTTTATTGGGGGAGGGGGTAGTCAGAGACTGCCTCTGGGCGAAGGTGGAAGGGGAAAGAGGGCGGGGAGAGGAGGCACTGGCTTTCTATAGGAGGTCCCAGCCCACGCATAGGGAGGATGCGTGACCCCTAGCAACGGTGGAAATGTGTCGCTGTCACGAGGTCACTGAAGGTGGGCTCAGATGTCCAGAAATGGGCTCAACTGAACTAAAGGAGGATTTCCAGCATTCTTCAAGAACTTGTGAAACTGTTTTCCCTCTACGAGAGGAGGCGTTTCCCTTTTCTCTGGCAGAAGGGACAAATGACTACGTGGTACCTCGCTGGCTTCCCGGCTCCCTCTGCACCCCAAGTGCCTGTTGCACATTTCAAAGTCCATGCTAGCATCTTGGCTTTTCTCACCTCTTCCCCTACTCTAAACTCCCTCCAGCTCCCCGTCTTCCTTCTCCCCAGCTACTCATTCTCCTTAGAGCCCTGTTTTTTGTTTCTGTTTTTGTTTTTCAAGACTGGGGTTTTTGCGTAGCCTTGGCTGTCCTGGAACTCATTATGTAGTCCAGGCTGGCCTCAAATTCACAGAGATCCACCTGCCTCTCCCTCTTGAGTGCTGGATTTAAAAGGTGAGCACCATAATGCCTGGTTTGATCTTTTGTTGTTGCCCGATTACCATCTTTTTCTGTGGTATGAGGGCTAAGTTCTCACACATGCCAGACCAGTGCTTCCCCTCAAGCTACATACATCTCCTATGTTGTCAGCAAGATGGACCCTCTTTCTCCCTCTCGCCTCAGCCTCTTTTACAGCCCAGGGAGAGGGACCACCTGTTTCCTTCTCCATCTTTGCAGATTAAATGAAGATGCATGAGCCTTTGCTAAGGACCTGGGTTTTTTTTAATGCTAATTAGAAGAAATGATGTATTTATTTGTCTTATGTGGAGCTGGAGAGCTGGATTAGCCATTAAAGACTAGGTTCACAACCAAAATATGTGCCTTATGTGTATGGGTGTTTTGTGTGCATGTATGTCTGTACACCACATGCGCACAGTGCCCATGGAGAC
>CM053746.1:38821932-38861149 GCA_028658305.1 Pachyuromys duprasi | reverse complement strand
GATGCAGGTGTGGGCTTTGATGGACAGGAGATACAGTGTTTCTTTGTTGACTTTGTGTTTCTTTTGCCCGGTATTAATAGCAGCTGTCTTCTGCCTAGACACACAAGGGCTGGCTTCTGCGTCTGAAGGTTGCAGCCTCACCATTGTTCTCAGACCTTTTAACCTTTCCAGTAGGTTGTTTTTGCTTTTTTTTTTTTTTTTTCAGACAAGGTCTCATGTAGCCCCAGACTGGCCTTGAACTCATGTAGCTACAGATACTCTTGAATTTCTGGTCTTCCTGCTTCCACCACTCAGTTTCTGGGATGATGGGTGCACAGTTTATGCAATGCTGAGGGTGGGACCTGAGGCCTCATGCATGGGGCAAGCACTCTACCAATTGAGCCACATCCCCAACCCTTCTGGGTGGCTCTGTATGTGCTTGTTTCCTGTAGCGGTAAACTGCCCGAGTGAATTCATTCTTACCCAGCCCTGGGTAACAGTCTGTGGCCTTGTCTTCTCGGATGAACCAAGAGGTTCATTCATCATGAAAGACTTTCCTGGGGAACTGAGGAAATGGACTTGGGGGCAGGAAACCACATGCTGAGTCTCAGGAGCTTTCCCTTGTCCTGTGACTTTTCTGGGGACACATGAAAGAAAAGTCTGTTCATCCCAAAAGAAAGGGAACTGATTGACCAATCAGGGCATTATAGGGATTGTGAATGTGGGTGACTCACTGGCTGTGAGAAGTCACCCCCAGCCAAGTCTTTACCTCATCCTTAGCTTGTCTAAGAATGCCTACAGCTGGAATCACAGGGTTGGGGGAGCTCTGTGGCTCTTCCCCACCTTCTCCAAGAGGGAATTTAAGCCTAGTCACTGAGACCCAGCTGGCTGCCACATTGTTCTTTTTTTGGTCAGCGCCATGACTGCAGGCAGAGGTCTGGTGAGTCACCTCAGCCACTTTTCAGGACAATGGTGATGGCCGTGTCAAGGCCTGGGAAGCAGCTACACTCTACTGTCCTTGGAATTAGGGTGCAGAGTCTGCTTATCTGCTCCACATTGGTTGGGATCTGGCTCAGAGAGAGGTAGAAATTATGTAAAGGATCATAAATATCCAATAATCCTAGCCAGGCAAGTCTTCAGGCTGCTTTGCCCCTTTCTCTGGCCGCTTGTCGCCTGCCTCTGAGCTTCCTTCCAAGGTGGGAGGTCATGCTCTCTGAGAAAGCAGCTATACAACACTCCATCCCTTCTCTGGCTCTTAGAGTCTTTGTGCTCCTCTTCCACAGTGGTACAGAGCTGTGTGTGTGTGTGTGTGTGTGTGTGTGTGTGTGTGTGTGTGTGACAAACAAGTCTGACTATTGCTCTCTTACCTCTATTTGGGTATTGAACCTTCGTTTCCCTATCTATGTCTTTGTTTCCAAAGCATGTCTGGTTGTGGGTCTCGGTGGCATTTTCTTTTGCTAGAAAACTCTAGTGAGGAAGAGCAGAAAATGTAAAACAGGAAAACATCCAACACTGACAGCAGTAACGGTTACGGCCATAAACACACATGTGGAAAGCACCTTAGCCGGTGCGTCATCCATGGAGCCAAGCAATAGCAGTTGGCTTTTCCCCAGGGCCTGCGGCTTCTCCGGCCGTAGGTTCCGTCTAGGCTCCCAGCATCGATGTGGTGTCCCCGTGGAGCAGGATTTACGTTCAGTCAGAAAACTGGTTTTATCCACAGTGACTTGTGCCACCACTGCGCGCTCACACAGCCTGTCTGGGACTTCCATCAGGAAGCACGCAAAATCCGCAGTTAAGGAGGCCTTTGGGCTGACGATTCCTCAGACTTTGATTACAGGACCTGGAGAAAAGAGACCAGGCTGAGCTGGAAGTGTGCCCTCCCTGGTGTCTATCTAGCTCTTGTGGTGACAAACAGCGCTGCTAAGGTTGTGAAGGGACTCATGGCCCAGAGTCCTACCTAACTGTGGGTTCTGCATGAAGGCATATTATCCTGTAACACGTAGGGAAAGGTGGATCTTGATTTCCCCTGAGGCTATCCTCAGTTGCATGCCTTGCTACCCACCATCACTCCTTCCCAACTCATCTTTGGTTCCTTTGGTTCAGGCGCCAATCATGTTGTGTGACAATATTCCTGCAGAGACGTGAACAAACATTTACTCACCCCCGATAGGGAACTGGTGATACAGTACAGATATCGTTAAAGTCCAGTTTGATGAAGTACTGAGTGTTGTCCGGGTTACCCACAGAAATGTGGATCAGGGGTTGCTTACAGGAGCAGACATGAGAGCTGCCATCACCAGAGCCCACTGCAGCATGGGCAGCGGCTCAGGAAAGCTGGGAACCTGGAGCTCACCGCAGCTCAAAAGGTTGGATAGTGTTCTCTGGTGACTCAGCTGGTCTGAGCCCCTTCCTGGCAGCATGTCTTGACTGAGAGACTCTCAGCAAGGGTCTGGTGAATGCACTTTCAGGGATCGATGTGGAAAGATTATTAAAGGTGATGGATGACTCCAGGACAACAGTGCCTTCCAGATACAACAGGGCAGACACACGTACGGACTCACAGAAATCGTGACAGCACACACAAGCTCTCCGCAAGCTCAAGCTAGACAAAACCCCAGCATGGCAGAGGGAAGGTGAGCATGCAGCCCCACCCCTAGCTGAGAAGCTTGTGCCATTTGTTTGCTCCTGGAAGAGAGAGAGTCAGTTTTCTTCAATAAAGAACACCTGGGACCTTAGTCATTGTTCTGCTGTGAAGAGACACCATGGCCAAGGCAAGGCAATTTTTACAAAAGAAAGCATTTAGTTGGGAGTTTGCTCACAGTTTTGGAGGGTCAGTCCGTGATCTGCTTGGTGGGAAGCAGACAGCATGGTGCTGGAGCTTTACCTCCTAATCTGCAGGCAGCAGAAGGGAGTGGGAGGGGGTGTGCTGGGCCTGGTGTGAGCTTCTGAAACCTCAAAGCCCACCCCGATGTTACATGTCCTTCAACAAGGCCTTACCTCCTAACCCTTCTGGTGACTAAAAGTTTAAACCCAAGAGCCTATGGGGCCATTCTTATGCAAACCACCATACCTAGTACATCAACCAAACTCTAGCGCAGAGGCCAGGCCCAGGGCTAGTCAGACAGCACAAACTGGACTTGATTTTTTTAAGACAGAGACAGAGAATATGAAGTTGGGTGGGTAGAAAGGAAGAGCAGGATCTGGGAGGAATTGGGTGAGGGGGCTGGACATGATAAAAAAAATGTTAGAGACAGGGTTTCTCTGTGTAGCCCTGGCTGTCCTGGAACTCACTCTGTAGACTAGGCTGGCCTCACACTCACAAGAGATCTGCCCGCCTCTACCCTTCCCCCCCCCAAAAAAAACCACCATTCTGTGAAATCCTTAAAGAAGAAACAGAAACATAATTGAGAAAGAAAAATAATAAATGAAAAATAAGTACTTAGGAGTTAAATATTAATTGCTGACTCAAAAGTAGGTACTTCTGGGCTGGGTACTGCTCATCGATAGAGTAGTCAGACACCGCAAAGTCCCTGGTTACATTCTGACACTGCAGGGGAGGGGAAGAGGGTACGTCTGACTCTATTCCGGTTGCCCCAAAGCAAGAGAAAGGTTCCCTGGCTGTAACGTGGGTCCTTGCTAGCTAGGAGTCTTAGCTAAGGTAGCACACGCCTCCAATCTTCTGTTTTCTCATCCGCAGAATAGATAGGGGGAGAGTGGTACAGTGTAGAAACAGCCCAGGATGAAGGCCAGAGTCCTCCCAGCTCCTGTCCCTGGCCCCAGCTTGCTTCTTGGGCTCTTCTCAGGGACCCTCTTGGTGAGTCACCACCTTCGGCCTGCCAGTGGGGCTCCAGGACATAGCTCCCAGTGGCTTTGCCTTCCTGAGCGCCCTGGAGCTGCCTCCAACCCTGAGGACCAGGGTACTTCCTCTGGAGGTGAGCCTCTGTCTCCCTTTCATCTTCCTTAGCAGACCAAGGTGCTGAGAGCTCTGGCGCTGGCTGTCAGCATTCCTCCCCACTGGGACTTAGTCAGGACTCAAGGCGTGCTGCCTTAATGCGCTTCCTGCTGCTTCTGCTGATGCACGTGTGTTCAGATGTGTCATCCCACCTCAGCCCCCTTCTCCTTCTGAGACAGGTGCTCCCCATGTTCCCTGGGCTGACCATAAACTTAGTATAGAGGCTGGGCTTGCCTCAAACTCATGGTGGTTCTCCTGCCTCAGCCTCCCAAGTGCCAGTATGCAGTACTGTACTGGCTGGTTTTGTGTGCCAACTTGATACAAGCTGGAGTCATCAGAGAGGAAGGAGCCTCGGTTGAGGAAATGCCTCCATGAGATCCAGCTATAAGGCATTTTCTCAATTAATGATCAGTGGGGGGGGGCAGCCCATGGTGGGCAGTGCCATCCTGGGGCTGGTGGTCTTGGGTTCTATAAGAAAGCAGGCCGAGCAAGCCATGGGGAGCAAGCCAGTAAGCAGCACCCCTTTAGGGCTTCTGCATCAGCTTCTGCCTCCAGGATCCTGCCCTGTCAGAGTTCCTGTCCTGACTTCCTTCAGTGATGACAGTGCTGAGGAAGTGTAAGCAGAAAAAATTCTTTCCTCCCCAACTTGCATTCTGGTTAATAGAAAGCCTAAGCAAGACAAAAACTATGCCAGGTTAGAACTCCTGTGTATGTGTGTTGGGGCGGGCGTGGGGAGGGTTACATCTGAATTACCTTGAAACCAATACGGAGACCTTAAAGGCTTTTTAGCAAGGAGCCTAAGGAAAGAAGCTTGGAACCTTTCCCAGCTGTGCTTCTGCCCCACGACCCCCCTGGTCCCCAAGGAAAAGACTCATGTCTGGCCCAGTATCTGCACAGATCTCTAACCAAGGCACAATGAAGACAATCTTGAGTTTGAAACCAGCTTGGAGTATATAGTGAGATCCTGTCTCAAAAACAAACCAACCAACCAAAATCCCCAAACAAACAAAAAAGGACAGAGGCCTTTTTGTAGGAAGGCTGCTGGTGACTGCAACAACTGTTTTCATCCCATCTCCTTGCCAGAGGCTCCCGCGTCTGTGGGATCCATTCTGAGGGCGACGGCAGGAACGGAGAGATGTAGGAGCCAGACTTCCCAAGCCCTTTTCTAAGTGGCTGAAGGGAGGGCTACCCGGAAGTCATCTAAAGAGCACCTTCATTTTACAATTTATTTACTCAGTTAATGCTTACTATGAAAAATTATTTTGTCATGATGCTGGGCATGATGTCCCAAGACTCTAATCTTAGCACTCAGGAGGCAGGAGAAACAGGAGTTCAAGATCATCTTCAACTACACAGTGAGTTCAAGGCCACCCTGGGCTACATTAAAAAAAAAATTAGAGACTAGATAAGACAAAATTCAGATAGTCTTCTCGGCCTTTAATTGCCTTCTTTTTCTCCCCAGGGAAAAGCAACATATCATTTCTCACGTCTGCTTTTAATGCTACACACATGAAAACAGTCAGAAATGCTGTCTGCACCTAGATGGAAAATTTGCTAATTTTTGTTTCATGCATCTGAGTGTTTTGCCTGAATGTATATATGTACATCAGTGGTTCCTGGTGCCTGAGGAGGCCAGAAGAATGGACTGGATCCCTTGGAACTGGAAGTACAGATACCTGTGAGCTACCCTGTGCATGCTGGGAACTAGACCTAGGTCCTCTGCAAGAGCAAAGAGCAGCCAGTGCTGTTAACCACAGAACCATCTTTCCAGTCTATTAAAAAAAAGGAATGAAATGTCTTAGAGTTCTCCCCAAAACTGTGCACAAAAGTTATTATTCTCACTTTAGTCTTCACCTTAGACTCCTGCAGGGACATAGGGATTGAGGGAAGTTGCGTTTATTTACATTCTTTTTGCTTGTATTAGCAACCCAGCAGAAACCAACCCAGATTTCATTTTGTATGCAGACAAGTAACGCGTAAGGTAAGTTCCTGTAGGGGAAGTTGCTGGGGAAAGAGGCACATGTACAGGTAAGTTTGAAAGATGTGGTGAGATTACCTCACGCAGAGGACTGGCCAATCATACTCTCAGTGGGAACATCTCAGGGCCTTTTCAAGATGCGAACGTTTCACTTGAGTGTAGGATGTCCCATGTCTATTGAACTGGTGGCTTCAACCTTCAATGGTTTCCCATTGGTCATTTTTTGGGGGTGGTGGAGGGTAGGTTTAGAGACAGGGTCTTTTTAGCCCTGTTGACCAGACTGGCCTCAAACTCACAAAATCCACTTGCTGCTGCCTCCTGAGTGCTGGGATTAAATGTGTGTGACACCACTGTCCCACGGGTTTTTTTTTTTTAATCAAGGTTTATTTCTATTTTATTTGAGGTCTGAGTATGTGTGCCTGTGTGTGCATGTGTGTTCTCGTGTATGCACGTGTGCGCATGTGCATAAATAAACATGTATTCCCAGGCATGCGTGTCATGGCGCTGAGTGGAGTTGTGAGTCCCAGGGATGGAGCTCAGGTCTGCAGGCTTGGCGGCAGGCACAGTCATGCACTGAGACAGCTGCTATCTTGCAGCCCTTCCCTTGCTCTTCAGGTAAAGAGCCATCACCTTGGGCAGAAGATATGGCAAGAGTAGGGCGGTCCTCGGCACGAAAACCTCCGTACAAGAACGTCTCATGACTCAGGAGCTTCCTGGCCTCTCTGCCCTTGCCCTCTGGCATACTCACCTTTCATTTAGTTCTTCTGCAAGCTCGGCATGTTTTGCCTCATGCTGAGAAGTCATGATCCCCCGTCTCCTCACCTCTCCCTTCTCTAACCTTTACTCTTTCTGCTGTAGGCCGTCATCATTTCCCTTAGAATCCTTCCCTAGCGTCCCTGACGAGCACCTCAGGAGGCAAGTTCTTGGATATGACGTGCTTCTCCTGTAGGCCAAGGGCTATCACCTGTTTCCCTCTGTGGTCGGTGATGGGCCCTTCTTGCTGGCCTGTGAGATCCATGAAGGTAGAGACCCTACTTTTTCTCCATGGTATTCCCAAAGTCTACATTGTTTCTGGTGCTTAGTATGCACTTTGGAAAAGCTTCTTTTTTGAGTGTGTGTGTGTGCATTGGACATAGGGTCTCTCTCTCTCTCTCTGGAACATCATGATCTAGCTCATGGCAGACTTGGACTCCTGACCAGCCTGTACTACCTTCCAGGCGTCGGAATACAGGTGTGTGGCACCCCAACTGGCCCCTTTCTGTGCTTTTATTTATTGGGAGGGGGTGTGGCCTCCCGCTGCAGCCCAGGCTGACCGGAACGCACGATCCTCCTTCAGCTTGCTGAGTGCGAGGACTTCAGCCTGTGTCACCATGTTCAGCTTCTCAGCCATGATTTCGTGGAAATACATTCAAACCACAGCTGGGTGTGGTAGCACACACGTGTAATCAGAATATTCCAGAGGTTGATGCAGGAAGAGCATGAATTCAGGGCCAGCCTTGTCTATATGGCCTTGCCTCAAAAGATTAAAAATTAATGGCTGGAGAGATAGCTCTGTGGTCAAGAGCATTCGCTGCTTTTGAAGAGGACCCAAGTGTGATTGCTAGTACCCATATCAGATTGCTTACAACTACCCACAAATTCAGTTTCAGGGTTCCAACAACCTCCTCTGACCTCCATGAGGACCTGCATACATATATATACTCAAGGTACACATACACATAAAATAAATAAATCACATATATAAAACATACACACACACACACATACACGTATATAAAACAGAGCTAGGCTTCCTGGCACTTGGGAAGCTAAAGCAGGAGACAGAGCAAGAACCTGTCTCAAAACCAGAGAGCTCTCAGGATGTTGAAGCTAAAAAGCACCTGACCCAATAAACAGACAAACAAACAAACAAACAAAAAAGAATAAATAACCTGGCCTGGTAATTCCATCACTTAGGAGAACTGAGCAGGGAAGAGAGCCATTAGCTTAAAGCTAGCCTGGGCTACATAGTGAGTCCCAAGCCAGCTTGAGCTGAAGGGTGAAATGCCGTCTCAAAAAGAGAGAAAATAATTAACTAAATAATTATTAACGTTAACAAAATGGATATGAATAAAAATATAAATGCTAAGTAAAAAAAAATTAACTAAATGGCTGCCTTCTGCTCGGTGAATAAAGGTAACAGCTGGAGTTGGAGCCGTCGGAGAGTGCTTACTAAGCTTCTAGAAGGTCAGGGTTCATTCTCAGCGCCTGTGTCAGGTGGCCCAACAGAACGTGGAACTCCAGCTCCGGGGAACCCAACACCTCTGCCCTCCACAGGCAGCTACAGGCACACACATACATGGAATTAAACATTTAACAGAAATAAACCTTAAAAGGCAACAGCTGCTGGCTGTGGTGACACACACCTTTAATCAAGGCTAGCCTGCTCTGCATAGTGTTACCTTGTCTCAAAAGCAGAAAAAGAAGGACAACAGCTGTGTGAATTCATTTGTTTTGACATTCTTTTTTTGTTTGTTTGTTTGTTTGGTTGGTTGGTTTTTTGAGACGGGGTTTCTCTGTGTAGCCTTGGCTGTCTTGGACTCACTTTAAAGACCAGGCTGGTCTTGAATTCACAAATCCACCTGCCTCTGCCTCCCTGAGTCCTGGGATTACAGGCATTTGCCATTGTGCTGCACCCGGCTTTGTTTTGACATCTTGGAAGGTCAGAAAACAGATCAGTGTTTGTCAAAAATGCCTGGGATCAAAACATGAGCTGTGAAATTTCCCCAAGCTTCTTCATCAGTCACAGGCAGGGAACTGGACTCGCCTTCTGAAGATGTTTGTGTGCGAGCACTCAAGACACATGTGGAAATGTCCAGAAAGCCTCCAGTGCTCAGCAAGAGCTAGTTTTCTCTCCTGCACCGTTTCCCCCTCCAGCAGCTCGCTTTTGCAGATGGCTAGTCACAGACTGGGTGTTAATTGAGAGGAGGAACCCTGACTTTAGATTTTGGAGGTCTCTCTAGGCACTGATTGCTATTACTAGGGTAGAATCCAACCTCTGGTTCAGACGCTTGAGAGTCAATGAGCACATCAATATGAACAACAGACCCTTCTCTAATGAAGCAAAGAGCAGCTGGGAGCTCCATCTTGAACTTGTGCTAACGTATGTTATCCGCATCATTGCTAAGGGCGCCTTCCTGTCATGACGTGAACACTGGCGCTCTAGGGCAGACTTAGCAATGAATCAAAGCCCTGACTTGGAGAAAAGTAATTAGAGCCGAGAGTCTTCTGGCTTTTAGATTTGTCAAGACTAGGACCACATTGCTAAGCAGGAGTAACTTGACTTCTTTCCTATTTCTCTCTTTTCAATTTTTTTGTCTTGCCTTATTGCTCTGGCTAAGATTTCAAGCACAATAATGAATAAGAGTGGTCAAAGCAGACATCACTATCCCATTCTTATTTTAGAGAAAATCTTTCAACGTTTCCCTATCTAGTATAATGGTTAAAGGTCTGTTGAATGTCTTTATTATGCTGCGTTATGACGTTGACTCTTTTTTCTGAGACAAGACCTGTGCTGGTTAGTTTTCATCAACTTGACACAAGCTAGAGTCTTCTAGGAAGTGGGAACTCAAAATAAGAAAATGCTCCCATTAGGTTGGCCCTTAGGCTCATGGGCAAGTCTGTGGAGCATTTTCTTAATTAATGACTGATATGGGAGGGCCTAGCCCACCTGAGTGGCGTCATTCCTGCACAGAAGGTCCTGGGGTGTATAAGAAAGCAGGCTGAGTGAGGTTAAGAGCACTGGCAGCTCTTCCAGAGGACCTGGGTTCAATTCCCAGCACCCATGTGACAGCTCACAAATGTCTGCAACTCTAGTCTGACATAGACATGCATGCAGACAAAACACCAATGCACATAAAATAATTAAAATATTACAAAAATAAAAAGAACAGAAGGCAGGCTGAGCAAGCCAGGGAAGCAACCCAGTAAGGAGCATTTCTCCATGGCCTCTGCTTCCGTCCCTGCCCTGAGTCCTCTTGGTGATGGGGCATGACCTGCAGGTTCTAGATGCTTTTTAGTTTTATTCTGCTTTGTCAGAAGCGGAGGAGAAAGGGGGTACATCACAGCCAATCAGCAGGTCCTTAAGTCTCTCTCCATTAACCCGAGAAATGTCCAGGGACATCAGAGGGGTGGGTGGGTCAGGTGGCATATGGAAGGGAGGTACGGGGAGAGGAGCAGAACCACGGGAAGTGAGCATGTGGAAAAATGGGGTCATCCTGGTGACCTCATGCTGTGACTGCAATCAATGTCAGGAACAGGACCTTAGGCAGTTCCTTGGCTCCCAGAACTTCCATCAGTCTTTTCCATCAGACACAGCCCAATCTTGCAATTTTTCTTTTCTCTAAAATTCACAAAGGAATGGCCCCACCTCTCTGCCCTCTGTCTTGTAGGCCTTTCTCTGACCCTACAACATTGATTCAGCTGCCAGGCAAGCAAGCATATGGCTCAACACCCAGACCCCAAGACGGGCCTGTCTCTCTAGCCCTTCCCTACGGAGGACCTGAGGAATGAGAACAGTGGAGCGCATCAGATCTTACTTTGAGAGCAGGGTGGGTCTCATGAGCCTTGAGCCTTCTGCTCTGCACCTTTCCATATTCTGCTAAATTGTGGAGAGGGACAGCGAGCCCGTCCCCTGCCTTTACTCTCAGGATGCAGGTCAGCCAGCTCTCTCTTAGGTCCCAGGCCCCCTGGAAACTTCGCCAGGGTGACCGTTCCGTGGACACTACCACCATGTTCTCTAAGTTGGTCTTCAGTAGCAGGGCTCTGCCAAGTGACCAACCACTCCAGGGCTTGGGGCAGCTGGCTCTGTCTGGGGCCCTGGGGCACAGTCCCAGGAGTGTCCCCATATCCTTCATTTGCCAGGGCTGGTCTCTCATTTTGGCATTGTTCTTCTGCACACACCCACAGTCGTGGGTACTTCATGTACTGAAGCTGTTGTTGGAATGGTCACTCTCATCCCGGTCAGAGGGCTGCAGGCTTTCCAGAGTGGCTTCGGTCTCCAACAACTCCATGCCTTGTTCGTTCATCAGGGTATGCAGGGACTTCCCCACCCCCACCTCCAGTGGGGGCCAGTAGCAACTCAAGCCCAAGCTACAGCAGTATGTAGGCAGGGATGTAGACTCCACAGGTCATCTCTAAGCCCAGGCCACATCCACAGCCAAGCTTGCGCCCCAGCTCCTCACAACCCTGGGGTCTGGGGCAGCAGCTGGCAGCCCCTCCTCTGAGGAGGGCGGGCAGTGGGTGGTTTGATAGCCCCCATCTCTGTGACCCACAGCAAGGCAGTCTTGAGGCTGGAGGCCGGCATGATGGGGACGAGGATGGACCTCATGGGCTTGAGGGCTGGCTGCAGGGGACCCAGCGGCAACATCTGGAACAGCTGGAGGACCAGAGCCAGAGGGCACCCGGGCAGGCAGGGTCCTAACCTGGAAGTTAGGGAGCATGCTGGAGCCAAGTGAGATTGGCCACTGAGGTGCTGCCTTGGCTCACCCAGCAGTGGGGTGAGGCAGGGGGCTGAGCAGTTTTAATTATGTGTGTATATGTGTCTGGATGTGAGTGTGTGTACACAGATACAGTGATCATGAAGTGCAAAAGAGGGTGTCAGATCCCCTGGAGCTGGGGTGACGGGTGGTTGTGAGCCTCGGGAAATGAGTGCTGGGAACCAAATTGGTGGTAAGATAGAAAGACAGGGAAAATGATGGAAACATGGGAAGGGAAAGGACCACACCCTACACACACACACACAACACACATGCACGCACACACGCACACCTCCCAGTTCAAGCCTCTCACCAGCTGAGAATCCAGACTTCCAACCCTGGGCTGGAAAGATGGCTCAGTGGTTAAGAGCACTGGCTGCTCTTCCAGAGGACCAGGGTCCCAGCACCCACAATGGCCATTCACAACCCAACAGGGAGACAGTTCATGAAGGAGGTGGTTTTATCTTGACAGGGGAGAAAAGTCTCAGGGTGAGTTATGGAGGAAGGGCTAGGTGGAAGAGTCTGGTGCTTGGCAGAGCTCTTTGTCCCCAGACATGCTTTTTGATTAAGATTTATGGATGGGGGACTTGTTCTGAGCGGATCTAATTCCATGGGCACCAGCCAATCCCAATCAGAGTCACGTAGGCTCCATGGACGCTAGCCAGTCCCAACTGAAGTCACAAAGCTATGGCAGAAATTTTCCTTTCTGGCTTTAAAAGGAGCCTGTGAGCTCCCCTCCGGATCGCTGCCGTTCTGTGAAGGTGGTAGCCTCAGCATGCTGTAATTCTTTGCAGAATAAACACTCTTTGTTTTCACATACCATCTGAGTCTAGGGTCTTTCTTCAGCGATTCACAGGCCCTAACATTTGGGGACTTGTCCCCAGATCTCTGAGGACCCTACCCAGACTGGTTGAACATTCAAGGGGACCCTTTTTCTCCCCGGCTGATTGGTAAGTTTTTGGGCACCCTGTGCCTCGTCTATTGTCTGTCTGTCCAGGTAACCGCTCAGGAACAATCTGGAGGCCAAAGGGGACTTAGCAGACATGCACACAGTCCAACGGTCAGGGGTGACAGAGAACACTCCTGACCCCTGGAGAGGGACCTCGGGTCCTTGGCTGGTCCTGGGAGAATTTGAAAATTCTCATCTGGTTCTGGGAGAATCTGGAGATTCTTATCTTGTTTCTGAGCCAGTGCCGGGTCTCTTCGCCTCTCATGCATGAAGAGGAACGAGACCAGGGGATGCTGCTTTCTGTTTTGTTTTGTTTTTTTTCTTTCATTTTCCCAGCAATGTTTGTCTGTGTCTGCTCATGAGTGTCTTTGCTATGAGTTTTTCTGGACTAATGGGTTTCAATTGTGGATCAAGCTTCGTCTACCCTCTGAGTCTAGTGCTGGATCATTCAAGGACTTCTGTCGGGTACCAGAGGATTCAGGTTTGGTGGTTAATTTATTGCCCAGATAAATTAACTATCTTTTGTAGGAGTGAATGGCCCATGTTCAAGGTGTGCTGGCCAGAAGAGGGAATATTCCACTAGCCTACCATTTACAGGGTAAAAGATTTGGTTTATGAGAATCCAGGTCACCCAGCCCAGATTCCCTATACCACCACCTGGCAGTACCTGGTGGAGTGACCCCCATCTTCACTCAAACCTTTTCTGAACCCCAGGCCTTCCATACTCTGGGTCCAAGAGGCACTGCCACGCTGACCCCCTAAACTTCTTCCTTCAGCCCAGAAGAGATGACCTTTATCCCCCACCCCATGTCCCTGTTCTGGTGCCAGCCCTGGATCCTCCACCTGTTTCTAGGGAGGCTACTGCTTGGGGTGAGGGGGACAGGCTTCCCCTCAACCAGACCCTCCGGTGAGTCCACCTAACACCAGAGATCCAACAGCTGGCCAGGCAGAGGCAGAATCTACCATGGTTCTCCCCCTGAGGGCCACAGGACCTCCTGAGGCTAATGGGAGACAGTATATGACCCATTTTCCCTTTGCTAGTAATGATTTATATAACTGGAAACACCAGAACCCTAAGTTCTCCGAGAAACCCTCAGCACTCATTGACCTCTTAGATTCAGCGATGCTGACCCACCAGCCCAGCTGGGAGGATTGTCAGCGGCAGCTCCAGGTTCTCTTCACCACAGAAGAAAGAGGCCACATTTTTTACCACAGCTTGGAAACTGGTTGCCCTCTCAGATCCAGGCTGATATTGATGCAGCTGTTCCACTTGGTCGGGCTGACCGGGACTTCAACTCCGATGCAAGTAAGGCAAGCTCCAGGTCTACCACCAGCTTCTCATGGGGGTCGGGGGCACAGATTTATCTAAAGTTGCTCAGATGGTACAGGATAAGAGGCTGATGGATGCCTGCTGGACCTATGCTCCTTTCAACCCAGAAGCGCAGGAGAACCAATCAGCTGTCAGCGTGGCTTTTGTCCATCAGGCCGCCCCAGACATCCAACACAAGCTCCAACAGCTAGATGGATTTGAAGGTAAACGATTAACTGAGTTGGTCTCTAAAGCAGAAAAGTCCACAACAATAGGGGACTCCAGAGGACAGATGAAACCAGGGACTGGCTGCTGCGGCCATTGTGACCGACCTGACACGAAGGAACTGAAGAATCTGGCTTACAGGAGAACAGGAGTAATTGGGTTCCTCCCTGGTCAGGTAAGCTAGACCCGGGGCGGGTGGGGGGTGGGGGGGAGGCTAGGCCCCAGCCTCCCATGGAAAAAGATCAATGCTATTACTGCAAGGCAAGGGGGCATTGGAAAAATGAATGTCCCAAGAAAGCCCAGACCAACAAATCAATGAATCCTGGAGCTAGAAGAACTCTGTGACTAAGGACATCAGGGCTTGTGCCCCCTCCTGGGTGACCCTGAAGGTAGATTTCTTGGTGGACACTGGAACTCAACATCCATACCTAAAACAGCCAATGAGACCCCTTACAGACAAAAAGACTTGGGTTCAGGGTACCACAAGCACCAAGCCCTATCCATGGACCACCCAAAGACAGGTGGACTTGGGAATGGGATGGGTAAGCTATTCATTTATGGTCATACCAGGATGCCCTTATCCTATCCTGGGCCATGACCTCCTGACCAAAATGGGAGCCCAAATCCATTTTGGACCTGAGGGAGTGCAGGTCCTGGATGGGAAGGGCTCAATACACATTTTAACTTTGGGCCTGGGGGATGAGCATAAAATGTATGCCCCACTACCCGGGGCCCCTGACCCTGATGCTTTCCTGCAAGAGTTGATGAGGACTATTCCCAAGGTATGGGCTAAGACCAGCTCAGCAAGACTGGCCAAACATCAGCCCCTCCCCCATTAGTGTATAACTGAGGGCTAATACCCTCCCTGCCAGGATCAGGTAATAAATACCCCAGGCTCTGAGAGGCTTGGACATGCCCCACATCAACCATCTCTGGGAACCAAGAATTCTGGTTCAGTTTGGAACACCCCTTTGCTGCCAGTGAAGGAGCCACACTTCAATGATTATTGTCTGGTACAGGGCTTGAGGGAGGTCAACAGGAGGAGGTCAACCCATACACCCTGTTAAGCAGCCTGCCACCCAAATGGATGTTCTACACAGTCTACATGGTTCAGGGCCTCAAGGATGCCACTGGCCCCAGCCAGTCCTTGCTTGCCTTCAAATGGCATGATCCAGAGAGGGGCTTCATCTGACAGGTGACCTGGACCAGGCTGCCACAGGGATTAGAGAACTCTCCTACCATTTCGACAAGGTGCTGCTGTAAGGATGGAACATTTTAACTTGGCCCTAACCATGGGAACTGACCATGGAAACTGAGACTTGTGAGCTTTAATCATTACCAAACCTAGTTCTGATACAAAACGTTTCTAAGAGACGCCCTTCTGTAGTTATGGATACAATCTCTAACCGTCCCCTAGTCACCACACCTGGGCACAGCCAATCACAGACTGCCCCGTTAGGAAAGTTCTTACCCCTAGACCCCCTCCTGTTTTGTGGTTTTTGCCTTTATAAACTCTGTGATTCTGCAGATGCTGGGCGCTCTGCATCACCCCCTTGACCTCTTGCTGTTTGCATCAAGCTCTGTTTTTGTGGGTTATTGGGATCTGGCGTCTATCCCAACTCTGGGTCTCCCAACTCTGTAATCCAACATTGCATGAGGACCTGGGTGAGTACAGGTATGCCCACCCAAGGGTCAGTCTTTCACAGTGTGTGGATGGTCTCCTTGTGGCCGCCCCAGATGTAGAGGCCTGCCGCTGCTGCAAGAACTGGCCCGGGTGGGTTACTGAGTCTCAGCCAAGAAGGCCCAGCTCTGTCAGCAGGAGGTAACATACCTCGGGTACATACTCAAGGGGGAACAATCCCAGAAAGACCATGCTGAACATACCAACCCTTTCCACCAGGGGATAGGTAGGTGGCTTTTTAGGCTCAGCTGGTTTCTGTAGACTTTGGGTCCTAGGGTTCACTAAAGTTGCCAAGCTGCTCTGTGAAGCCCTAGAGGGCGGGAGGGCACTTTGACTTGGACACCTGAAATGGACAAAGCCTTTGAAAGGCTTAGAAAGGCTTTATTATTTCTAACCCTTTCCACTTATATGTAGATGAGGGCAAAGGCACAGCCAAAGGCCCCTGACAAAGTCCTGTTGCATATCTATCCAAACAACTGGACCTGTGGCACAGGGATGGCCACCGTTTCTCTGCATGGTAGCAGCCACCACCCTACTGGTCAGGGATGCAGACATGATTACCATGGGACAGGAACTGGTCATAACTACCCTTCATGCCATAGGTGGAATTTTGAAGAACCCACCTGACTGCTGGCTATCCAAAGCCAGCTCATTATCAGGGACCTTTGAACCCACCTTGCATCCCATACAACTGGTCATCAGTGCTCAGCCCCAACCCCCAGCTGCCAGACCCGGACACAGCTGTCAAGCATGAATGTTTTATTGTTCCGCAACATGTCCAGAATCTCCTGCCTAATCTGACTGCTATACCTTGGCCGGATACAGATTAGATACTGTTACAGGATATTTGATCCCATTGTGATCCCCCAAATTGTGAACTGTAAAACCCTGTTTATTGTTTGGTTTGGTTGAGCCCTAACACACATCTTTAACCCAAGAACTTTCTGTTTATTGTAAACAGGTGATTATGGTGTGGTTCATCCAGCCCTAGCACACACCTTTAATCCAAGAGCTCTCTGTATACCAGATCTAATAAAGTTAACTCTACTGCCAAGAGGTGGAACAAAAAACCAGTTGACAAAAGTTAAAGAGTAGGAGGGACTTTGAGTTGAGGGTTATTTAAGACAATGGAGAAGAGGAGGAGGAGGAGGAGGAGGAAGAGCAGCAGCAGCAGCAGCAGCAGCAAGAGCTTTTAGCTCAAGCTGTGGCTTCAGCTCCTCAACTTCCTGGCTTTGGGGGCTTTGAACTGGCAAGTCTTTGGCCTTGGGATTTTGGCCTTTTGCTCCTGGGCTGTCAGCTGAACTAGTGAGCCTTCTGGGCTTTTTCCATCCGGATCTGGGTGAGAAGGAAGGTCAGCTGGTGCTTTCTCTGTCTCTCTGAGCTAGCAAGCATCTGGATCCTGAGTCTTTATTGGTAAAGACTCAAAATGGTTGGGATTTTCATTATTGTTTTTAAACAGATACCCTTCACAGATTGAAGCAGTTTTGGCCAGAATGGCACCAGGTATGTTCGGGCAGTGGTGGTAAACTTATGGGCAGAAGCCTTGCCTCCAGGAACTTCATGAAGCCCAAAAAGCAGAGCTGATCGCTCTGACCAAGGCCTTAAGGATGACCAAAGGGGACATTGCCAACATATACACAGACATCAGGTATGCCTTTGTCATAGCCCACATACATAGAGCTGTCTACAAGGAGAGGGGCCTCCTAACAGCCAAGGGTAAAACTGCAAAAAAATGAAGAAATTTTGGCCCTCCTAGAAGCACTATGGCTCCCCACCAAAGTTGCCATTGTCCACTGCCTGGGACACCAAAAGAGCAATTCAATGGAGGCTCAGGGAAACAGGCGGGCGGACCAAGCTGCAAGGGAGGCTGCATTAAATGGCACCCAAGTACTGCCTGAGCTCCCGGTAATGCCCCATTACAATGAGAAGAATAAACAAGATCAGGCCAAATGCCAGGGAATCTGCCGAAGATGCTGGCTACATATGACTGATAACCAGATCATCTTCCCCAAGGACTTTGCCAAACAGCATACATACCAGATTCACCAGAATACCCATCTTGGACAAAGAAAAACTAAAGAGTTAATGAGAGAGTCCAAATACAAGATTTTTCACTTAGGAGCTATGATAGGAAAAGCTGTCTCTCGCTGCCCCATTTGCCAGGCTGTGAATGCTTCTGGCTTCAGCCAAGAGACAACAGGAACCCTTGTAAGAAGCCAATAGCCTGGAGCCAATTGGGAAATAGATTATACCGAAATAATGCCAGGAATGTATGGCTACAAGTATTTGCTAGTCTTTGTAGATACCTTCTCAGGATGGGTACAAGCCTTCGCCGCTAAAAAGGAAACTGCCAATATAGTGGCTAAGAAGATCCCGGAAGACATAATACCCAGGTACAGACTGCCCACTCTCATAGGCTCAGACAATGGACCAGCTTTATTTCTCAGGTAACACAGCGGTTGACGGATATCCTGGGGATAAACTGGAAGCTACACTGTACAATTCATCCCCAAAGTTCAGGTGAGGTAGAGAGGATGAATTGGACCCTGAAGGAGGTCTTAACTAAATTAACCCTCAAAACTGGCGGAGACTGGCTGGCTCTCCTTCCATATGCCTTACACAAGGCCCTTGTACCTTAGGTCTCGCCTCTTTGAGAGTCTCTATGGCAGACCTTCCCCTTTCCTACCTAACCTCCAGGCTGAACTTCTTGCTGAGTTTGATAACCAAAAATTCTTAGAATTCTCTTTGTGTGTGTGTGTGTGTGTGTGTGTGTGTGTGTGTGTGTGTGTGTGATGAGTGCAGGTGCCTTGGAGACTGGAGAGGTCACCAGAGCCCCAGAACTAGAGTTGCAGATGTCTGTGAGCTGCTGGGAACTGAACCCTGGTCCTCTTCAAGAGCAGCAAGTTATCTTTCTTCCAGGATCATTCTTTAAAACCCTTTTGCTTATTTATATTGCATGCACATTGGTGTTTTGCCTGCATGTATGCCTGTCTGAGGGTGAAGGAATCCCTGGAACTGGAGTTGCAGACAGTTTTGAGCAGCCATGTGGGTGCTGGGAATTGAACCTGGGTCCTCAGGAAGAGCAGCCGGTATCCTAGCCATTGAGCCTTCTTTCCAGTCACCCGATCATTCTTGCTGCTTCTTGTGGCGGTGGCTGTTACAGCTGCATGTTTGCCAAAAGCCAGTAGAACAGCCTTCCTGATAGTGAGGTCAGGGGCAGGGGTGCAAGTGACATCTGCAAGGCCTTCTGTAATGACCGCAAAACCGGCACTGGAGAAATAGCAGTTGGCAAAGAAGAAAACTGAAAAGTCCCAGCTGAAGCCAATTAGAACTGGCCTGGACCCCTTGGGAAGGCACTGAGGCCCTTCAGAGCTTCTGAAGGTGACCCGGGGTACAGGATGATACCTAAACAGACACAGGAGGAGGGTGGCAATTATGATACCTAAACAGACACAGGAGGAGGGTGGCAATTAAGACTGTAGTGAAACATGTACTGGCTGAAGTCATACATACATCTACATGTATCAGCTAGAACGTAAAAAGCCCTCAGTAGCTAAATGACCCTGTCTGACGTGGGTCCTGGCAACCAAACTCCTGTCCTCTGATGAGCACCCAGCACCTTAATTGCCAAAACCTCTCTCCAGCCCCTCATAAATTCTTTTGCGTTGGTCCAGTCAGCTTTCTCCCCCTTGGAAGAATGCTGTGTCCTCTCTTTATTTTATTTTCATCACCTTTATTGTGTTTGTATGTATGTATGTGTGTGTGTGAGCGTAGGCACGTGTGTGCTCATGCGGTCAAAGGGCAACTCTCTAGAGTTGGTCCTTTCTTCCCATTATGGGATCCAGGAATCAAACTCAGGTTATCAGGCTTTCGTACTAAGTGCTTCTGCCCTCTGAGCAGCCTCACTGTCCTTGGAAGTATGCCACCTCTTAACAAAGTGCCCTGGCCTCTGCTGCTGTCTGCATGTCTCTGTTCAGTTTCTTGTTCCAGGACAGAGAATCCGGAGCCTCTCTGGGGTGCCCAGTGGCCCCCAATATCTGCTGATATCAACAGGGCTCTGATGTTCCTGGTGTTTTAGGGCAAAAGCACCCACTCTGAGAGTCTCTAGGACGAGACTCAGCCACCTATAGTAAAGGAACTAGTAATGATATAAAGTAAAGCCAGGCATCGAATCTGTGTAGTACACTGGGAAGAGAAACAGAGAAAGGGTCTCAGGGACCCCAAGCCCATCTTTGGAGCACTGACATGAATTGTAGGAAGAAGTAGGTATGGCCAAAAGATCCACACAATCAAGATTCTACCTCCGGCCATGTTCTGAGTTACCCCAGTTCTTCTGCAAGGTGGCCTGAGAGAAGCCCTTGTTGCTTAAAGGGAGCAGGCTGATTCCTCAAAATGGTCACGCTTGTTCCAGGTGCAGCTTCTCTGCCACCCATAATTCCCTGCTGCTGCTTGGCGTTAATTTCAGTTGCTTGTCATAAATAAATGTATGCATCAATCCGCCCGTGTGTTTTAAATCCATATGGAAGATAATTTATTTATTTTCATCAATAGTCTTTTAATTTGATAAGCTTTACTATTAAGAAACCTTGCAAATAAATAAAAACTCCTTACACCAAAACTGACCAGACCCAAACTATATTTAACTCAGCAAACTTCTATACAGTTAGCCGAGGCATTTGGGATGGAAGCTGTGGTGCTTCCATTGCCGATACTCTTGGTATAAAATATATTCTCTGCGCTTATCTACACCACCCAAACAAGTCTGTCACAGAATTGGAACTAAAGGAGATAATTAGCTTTATGTCCCGTTTCATGCTCATGCCCACTGCCTGCGTTCAGGTCTTCCTCATCCACCCTCCTACACTTAGCCTTTCTAGTTCTCTTTTCTTCATGTTATACTGGACCCAAAGTCCCTGCTAATGCACTTATCAAAGTCCCCATTACCTCTCTGGGCTTGGTGGTGCCCACCTCTACCCCCAGTATTTGGGAGGCAGACACAGTCGGGTCCTATGAATGTGAGGCTTGTAGCCTGGTCTACCAAAAGGTCTACCACAACCAGTGCTGCATAGTAAAACGCTATCTCAAAGACTTTATTTTTTAAGACAGTTTCTCTGTGTAGCCCTGGCTGTCCTCAACTCACTTTGTAGACCAGGCTGGCCTCAAACTCACAGAGATCTGCCTGCCTCTGCCTCCCCAAGTGCTGGATTACAGGTGTGCACCACCATGCCCGTCTCTCAAAAACTTTTAAAAATGAAGTGAAATAAAATATACACTGGTTGACTTATTTTTCTTAAAGAATTCCATTCTGCAAATGATATTGTAAGGTGGTTTCTTTATTTTATTGAAAAGATATTCTTTTCTCACATAATATATCCTGGTGTTGGTTCCCCATCACTTTGCTCCTCCCAGTTTCCCTACCTCCTTCCCATCCAAATCCACTCCCTCTCTGTTTCTCATTAGAAAAGGATAGGCTTGGGGCTGGAGAGATGGCTCAGAGGTTAAGAGCACTGGCTGTTCTTCCAAAGGTCCTGAGTTCAATTCCCAGCAACCACATGGTGGCTCACAACCATCTATAATGAGATCTGGTGCCCTCTTCTGGTGTACAGGCACACATGCAGCCAGAATAATGTATAAATAATAAATGAATAAATAAGATAATACAAAAGCTATCACATTAAAGTTGGGCAAGACAAACCAAAGAAGGAAAATGGCCCAAGAGAAATACACAAGGAATAAGAGACCCTCTTCTTTACTAACTCAGGAGTCCCTAAAAACTCTAAAATGGAAGCCATAGCATATGTACAGAGGATCCAGAGAGACCCATGCAGACCATATGTGTGCTGCTTCAGTTTCTATGAGTTCATATGAGTTTGTTCATGTTGATTTAGAGGTCCTTGTTTTCCTGGTGTCCTCCATCAACTCTGGATCTTACAGGTTTTTTTTTCCCTTCTGTTCCATGGGGTTCCCTGATTCCTGAAGGAGGGGTTAGAGGGATACCATTTAGGACTGAGTGTTTCAAAGTCTTTCACTCTCTTCATAATGCCTGGTTATGAGTCTCTGTATCTCTTCCCATCTGCTGAAGCAGGAAGGGTCTCTGATGATGGCTGAACAAGGTACCCATCTATGAGTGTAGCAGGATATCATTAGGAGTTATTTCTATCACTGAACTTTTTTAAGACCAACAGTATTTGGTTTTACCCTGGGCTATCTAGTCTCTGGTCCTTTGTCACCTGAAACTGTCAGGTCTAGATTCCATCTCCTGGGATCTATATGGTAGAGGGAGAGAACCAATTCTTGCAGGTTGTTCTCCGAACTTCACATGTGGGCGCATACACACACACACTGAGCAAGCAAATAAATAAAGATAAAACTTGGGCTGGGAAGGTGGCTTAGTTGGTAGGGTAGCACATACACAGACCTGGGTTTGACTCCCTGCACCACATAGAATCAGGCATGGTAGAAATGCACCTGAAATCCCAGGACTCGGGAGGAGGAAGTAGGAGGATCAGAAATTCAACTTTATCCTTGGCGGATCTTAAGTCAAATCAGATATTGGCTGGTGTATTAGTCAGCGTTCTCTAGAGTAGCAGAACTTATATAATGAATATCTATCTCTATCTCTGCATCTATATCCCATACAGATGGAATTTATTAGAATCACAGGCTACACTCGAGTTAATTCAACAATGGCTGGCTGTGAATCCGTACTACCCCTCAAATGGTCCTAAATTTTAGCTGCCTGTCCCTATATTCCCTCTGTCAACCCTCTCCCCATCCTACTTGATCCTCTCACTCCAATCTTGCTCCCGCTCTCCCATGAAGCATGTTGTCTAGGTTATAGAATGAGAGGCAGGTGCTGATTCAATTAAACTCAAAACCACCAATGTTCTGGCTCTAAGTCAGCAAAATTTTTTGTTTTGTTTTGTTTTTTCTTTGCTTCTTTTTGGAGATGGCTTTTCGGAAGAGGTGTTATCTCTGTTGGTGATTTTGATGTTTTCAGTTGGGTTGAACTTTCTTGGCTCTCAAGCCAGCAGGATCCCAGAGTGAGGGCCTTCTCTCTTTCCCCTATTCTTTTATTTTTCCTATCTTTTTTTCTCCCTGGGTCCTGTGTAGCCCTAGCGGGCTTACTGTGTAGCCAAGGATAAAGTTGAATTTCTGATCCTCCTACTTCCTCCTCCCAAGTCCTGGGATTTCAGGTGCATTTCTACCATGCCTGATTCTTTGTGGTGCAGGGAGTCAAACCCAGGTCTGTGTGTGTGCTACCCTACCAACTAAGCCACCTTCCCAGCCCAAGTTTTATCTTTATTTATTTGTTTGCTCAGTGTGTGTGTGTGTGCACATGTGAAGTTCGGAAGACAACCTGCAAGAATTGGTTCTCTCCCTCTAACATATAGATCCCAGGAATCAAACAAACCCAGGTCATAAGTTGTGACAGCAAGCGCCTTTACTCCCTGAGCCATTTTATCAGCCCAGACTTTAGTGAATAACAATTACATCACAAGCGATGTCAGATTTTTCATATCTCTGAGCCTTAGCTGGAGACGTTTTTGCCATGTCTATTGGTCCGAGGCTCTAGGGTCCTTGACATGGCAGTGCTCTTGTCAGCAATACACACCGACTCAGGACCGCATCAGTTCCTTGCGCATTCATTCAGGGCTCCCTCCAATCCCCACAGTTGTTCCCTTCTCTAGGGTGCTCAAGGGATGTGGCATTCAGAAAGGAGAACCTGGAAGTTGTGAATCTATGAGACTGATCTCTGTGGATGGAATTCTGGTTCCTCAAGGCAAGATGTTCTTTAAGCATCTTTCTCTAAGAATATTCGCACTAGGGTGATGGTTAGTTTAGAAGTAAGAGGTTTGGGTTGCAGAGATGGCTCGGAAGTTAAGAGCGTTGCTGCTCTTGCAGAGGACCCAAGGTCAGTTCCCAGCGCCCACAGGTGATGACTCACAGTCTGCGATTCAGTTTCAGGGGATTCGGCAGCTACTCTGGCCTCCACGGGCACCTGAGAGCACATGGGATATATTTAGACAAGCAGGCACATACATGTATATATACACAGAAATGTAAAAAGGCAGACCTTATGCAAACATATATTCCCTTGCTGTATGTAAGGCATACACACATGTGAGAAATAGGAAGTTATTCCACGGGGATGGCAATATGGTAATTACAGTAGTAATAGTTTCTTTCTGTTCTTCTTTTTTTGTGTGTGTGATGTGGTTTCTTTTCTTCCTTCCCATCTTTCTTTTAGATGCTGCTGCCCAAGACAGAGTTTCCTTGTATAGCCTGGCTGTCCTGAATTCACTCTGTAGACCAAGCTGGCCTCAGATTCAGAGATCTGTCTGCTTCTGCCTCTTGAGTGTTGGAACTAAAGGTGTACACCACCAAGTTCTGCTATTGAATGAAAACAGAAATGAGGACATGATGCTCCTAGGTATGGTTGAGGAGAAGGTTTATTGTAGATATGAGGGAGAACACAGCCAGGGCAGCTGAAAGGGTCCAGACTGAACCAGGCCGTGAGAGGAGAAAGAGGTGAAGGAGATGGAAAGAAGGAGAAGGAGGAGGAGGAGGAGAAGAAGAAGAAGAAAGAGAGAAAGAGAAAGCAGAGAGAGCAGGAGAGGAGACTGGGAGACCGAGAGGCCAAGAGATGAAAAGACTGAGGAACCAAAATGACTGAGGTTATAGAGGGACCCGAGGCTAAGGGAAGGGCAGCCCAGCCCAGTCCCTGAGCTGGAGAGCTTAGGGTAAGGGGTGCAGATGCCGGGCAGGATGACTCTGTAACAGGTGCTAGCGAGGAGAGGAGGGAGACTGGCAGCCAGAGTCTGCTTTAATGTGGTAAAGACACACCCGGTTAACCATTTGTTCCAGGTTTGAGACCTAAGAACTAAGACGTAGTCACTGTGGCTCTTTTTCAAATCTGAATTTTTTTAGTTTTATTTTTTTTTAAGATTTATTTATTATTTATACGACATTCTGCCTTTATACCAGATCTCATTATAGATGGTTGTGAGCCCCCATGTGGTTACTGGGAATTGAACTCAGGTCCTCTGGAAGAGCAGACAGTGCTCTTAACCTCTGAGCCATCTCTCCAGCCCCCTGTGGTTCTTTTTCAAGTCCAACCTTACATTTTGACTCTACCAAGTTTCTCCTGGTGCTAGAGGTTGAAGCCAGGGCCTCACACAGCTCATGTGGGGGAAGTCTTTATCACTGTGGTACGCCCTCTGTCAGTATTTCACTCAGCGGTCATGGACAGAAAAAAGAAATGACTTAGAGTGGGAGTAGTAACAAAAGAGCCCACAGCCTTCCCTAAAACGTTGTCCATGATTCACAACTACTAAGAGGGTGAAAGAAAAAAATGTGTAAGAAGAGAGCCTGATCCATAAAGTATTGCTATGCCAGCATGACCTCCAGAAACCATATTCAAAGACAGGCATGGGGGTGTATGCCTAAGGCCCAGCTCTGGGAGGCAGAGATGGGAAGGTCTCTGGGAATCACAGGCCACCCAGGCCCACTTGACAAGATCTGGGATAATGAGAACCTGTCTCAGACAAAACGAAACAAAAACCAACAAGGAAAACCAACACTGAAGGTGTGTGAAGGAACAGCTTAGGTTGATCTCTATAATCCACACGCACATTTTGCACACACACACACCAAACCCAAGAATTTTAAAAGAATTGTTCTCAGTACAGATGGTAAAGAAAGGAGAGATTAATAAGTCACTAAGTGATATAAAAGTTTGTCTATGCTACTATGGTAAGAGGGTTCTGTTTCCAGGATTTTCCCTCATTCTCTCATTGGTACAGGTGTCCACTGGTACCAATAAACTGGACATGGTGGCACACACCTGTGACTACAGCTAAGGAAGTGGAAATGGGAAGAAATAAGGATCAAGGTCATCCTCAGAAGCATATAGCAGCCACCCTGGGCTACATGGAACTCAGTTTCAGAGGTTAAGAAAAAAGCTGTAGGGGATGGAGCGCTGGCTGCTCTTCCAAAGGTCCTGAGTTCAATTCCCAGCAACCACAGGGTGGCTCACAACCGTCTATCATGGGCTCTGGTGCCCTCTTCTGGCATTCGGTCACACATGTAGGCAGAATACCATATACATAATAAGCAAATTTTAAAAGGGAAAAAAAAGATGTAGAGAGAAAGGCCGTAGTCAAAAAAGAGACAGTTTTAGAGAGGAAGGTGTTGCTAAGCTCCCATCAAAACATTGCTCGTGCATGAAATTGAGGAAGGAAGGCTTTCATCTTAGTCTTTCAAGTGGAGTCTCTCAAACCCAGGGCTTTCTATGGCGAGTCTCACTAGTACCCAGCTTGCTCTGGGAATCCGCTGGCCTTCCATGGTCAGAATTACAGGTGGGTCACCACACCCATGGGTATATACTGGGATCCAGTCTCTTGTCTGCTTGCTTGGGAAGCAAGTGTTTTAACTGATGAACCGTCTCCCAGTTCTCAAGATTGGTAGTTTGAGGACAGCAAAGCCATATAGCAGGATCTTGTCGGGGAGGGCGGAGGAGGGGAAAGGAAGTGTGTGTGTTTGGGAATGGGGGTGGATTTGATTCTGGGCTTCTTAGCACTCAAGGCAAGAAGAGAAATGATGGCCTGCAAATCTGTCCTCAATTTAAAAATCAAACAGAGAAGGAGGACCACCTACTCTTTCAGGAGCACTTCCAGTGGGAGGAGCAAGCAGGCACCCAGTCTGCTCCCAGAACATTAGACCCCACAATTCTTCAATATTTTTGTTTGTCTTTTCTTTGATTTCTTTAAGGGACTTTTTTGTTTGTTTATTTCTTCTTTAAGGACTTCTCTCATCTTCATAAAGTTGGTGTCAATGTCGTTTTCTTGTGTTTCAGCTGTGTTGGAATATTCAGGTCTCGCTGTGGTAGGATAGCTGGGCTCTGGTGGTGCCATACTGCCTTGTCTGTCGTTAGTTGTGTCCTTACGCTGGTGCTTAGGCGTCTGGGTTTGGGGTGATTACAGGTCTAGGTGCTGATATCTGAGTTTGTCTTTGCTGGGTGGGTGTTTTGTTATTTGGTCTGTTTCCTCTTTGGTCTTCCGGGCTTTGCGGCCTGGATTTCTGGTGGCCAACTTGACCTCTGAACCACTAACCACTAGGGAGTCTCTGACCAGGTCAGGAGCTTGACTTCTGGCAACTTGGTTGGTTCTTGGTGCAGCAGGGACTCTCTGTCCTTCTGACCTGTGTGGCCTGCACCTGAGCAGCTGGAGTCTCCCAGAACTGGGACTACGGGCCCGGCCATGGGTGGGCGACCTCACAGGTTCTTTTGTGGGCTATCTTGCTCAGAGTCTTGTTCGGCTGTGGTTTGGTTTGGGCCTTACCAAGGAAGCATGAGTCTGTGGTATTTCCTCCAGAGAGGGCAGTCACTTTTAACAGATGGCTGGCACCATGCCTGAAGCCTCAGATACTATAAACATCAGTTCAGAGGTGCTTGCTCACCTCAACTTGACCTCCAGAAAGAGGGGCTTTAGACTCGAAATGGGGGAAGGTAACGCAAGGTACCCAGAACTCCCCAGGGCTTCCTTCTGCCACAATTTGCACAATACTGTACTTACCCCCTGTGTGATGCTGTCAAAAGAGAAAGCGAAACAAGCGGTCCTTCAAGGTGGACACAAATACCAGCGTTGACTGTACCACCCAGTAGAGGCTTCAGCTGCAGGGAATTCCCAGCCTGCTTATTCTGGCATTTCCACAGTGTGGTCCTGCTGCGTGCTGGAAAGCAGCCATGCCTGACATCTCTAGCAAGAGTCATCCCTGCTCAGAGGCAAACATCCGGGCCTGAGGCTTTCTTTCCATTCTGAGCCTAGCACAGACGCTGGCTCAGCAGCAATGTTTGATTTTGTATTCAAAGACAGTTGTTCTGGAACACTTTGGCTGGGATTCGGTCCCCTTATTTTCTTGTCTTCTCTCCTGGTTCTTTTGCAACCGGCTGGGAATGTCTGTGCAGTAATTTCCTCCGCAAAGGCTCAGCACCGTATCAACCCTTCTATCAGTCCTGCAGGCACTTGCAGAGAAGCTTCCAGCCTCTTTGGATTAATAACCACTGAAGTGCACAAGAGGGGCACAGAATTAAAAACAGACATCACAGTTTTGCTCCTAGCCCCGCCTCTTCCCCCTTCTTCCTCTTCCTTTAATACTGGGCAAAGAGTTTTGTTTATAGCTTCACACAGCCATCTCTTTTGAACTAGCCGCTGGCGACATAGCTCAGCGATTAAGACCTGGGTTTGGTTTCCAGCACTCGCATAGTGGCTTGCAACCACTTGTAATTCCAATTCCAGGGGATTCAGTAGCCTCTTCTGAAGTCCTCTGACACTGCGTATATATGTTGCACACACATACACATTTATAAAAACAAACAAACATGAGTACTGGGTGGGTGGCGGCGGCACATGCCTGTAATCCAGTGCTCTCAGGAGGCAGAGGCAGGCGGATCTCTAAGTTCAGGGCCAGCCTGGTCTAGAGAATGAGTTCCAGGACATCCAAGGCTACACGGAGAAACCCTCTCTCAAAAACAAAACAAAATAAATAAAATATGAGTTCTAGTGAGTAACTTGAGATGTCACTGCATATCCGTATAACCAGATTGATGTGGCTAATTTGATCTTCTAGTCTTCTTTTCAAATTAAAAAAAATTAAAATGTATTGGGGAAATGGCTTAATAATTAAGACTACTTGCTGTTCTTTCACAGAAAGAGAACCCAAGTTCAGTTTCTAACACTCGTGTTGAGTGATTCACAACTGCCTGTAACTCCCGCTCCAGGGAAACCAGCATCTTCTGCCCTCTGCGGACACCTACACACATGTAGCATACATTAATACAGACATGCACACACACACACACACACACAAGCCAGTGTATGGTGCACATCTTTAATCCCAGCACTGGAAAGGCAGAGGTAGATCCCTGTGAGTTTGAGGCCAGCCTGGTCTACAGAGTGAGGTCCAAGCTACCCAGAGCTACCCAGTGAGACTTTGTCAAAAAATTTAAAAAATGTAATTACATTTCTATATTTATTTATGATGAATGTGTACAGTGATCCATCTCCCCAAATCCATTTCTCTATCCCTGAATTCTACTTCTTTGTTTATCTAGATATCTATTAATTTACTGGAGACAAAGGTTTATCATGTAGCCCCAGCTGCCCTGGCATTCATTCTGTAGACGAGACTGGCCTTGAAATTGTACTGACGATTCTGCTCTTGCCTCCAGAGTACTGGACTTACAAGTGTACACCCTCACACCTTGCCCATCTGTGATGGGTTCTTTACAGTAGTAGGTCTTCTGTAGGCACAGGTTCCTTCTTAGGGCACTGAGTGAAAGGTTGGGGTGAGGAGTGATGTCTTCTATCAAGACAGCCAGGCAGCCCTACAGTCAACTGGAGGGCATGAGTTGGCTTTAGAAGCCGGGGCAGGGGCTCTGCCCTTACCGTCGACCTCATGTCAAATGATAGGAAAGAGATCCTCAATTCTCCCATTTAGTTTATGGAGCCTGGGTGTCCTGTGACAGCCCATCAAGTTCTGAGTATGGCAGTTCTGGGGTTTCCCCTGTCTGCATGAGACGTGATTCACTTTTCTGGCTCATTTCCCTTCTGTACTCTTGGCTCTAACTCTTGACTTCTCTTAGCAAAAGGGTGCTTCTCGGAAACAGGCATCACTTACCCAAGCCACTTACAAGGAGACAGACTCCCATGCATGCATGAATTAAAAACTCATTTAAAATAAGCTTCAAGTCACCAATAAAGCTTGAGGGTCTCTGATTAAGGGAAGAAAACTAAGCGCTCCCCCTTAGTGTCATAAATATGCCATTTAACCAGCAGCGAGCCTGTATTTGTATTCTCTACTTTGTACTCCCTGCATACCTCTGTCTGTCTGTCCAAATCTGGAGGCTGTCTTGTAAATCTGTCCCTGCCCCGCTGTGTCTGTCTGTGTGAGTGTGTCCGTGCACGCCTTTCCATAAGAAAGGCCTTTGCTCTCTCTTTCATTGAACAGCACCGGAAGCACGACACGGGGAAGGAATGGGGGATACGTTACAGAAATATTTTTCTTTTTCTTTTTGAGGGTTATCAGTTTTATTTAAAATTTCAGAGTACTTGAAAATAAGGAATATAACGTACTTCTGTTTTTATTGTGTAACTTTAAAATGTTTTTATTGTGTAACTTTAAAATGCTTTAAATTACAATTAGCCATCAAGTGTTACCCCAGCCACGGAGAGCTCAGCTGGCCCCTATTGCTTTTTAACCTCCCTGGGGGGGGGGGCGGGGAGGCTGGCCTGGAGTAGGCTGCTGGCAGCGCTATGGGCATGTGGCTTGTTCCTACTCATGGTAGCATTTTTCCTTCTTGTTATGGCGCTGGGGTGCTCTTCTCAGGTCTTCATCCAGTACGAGATCCGGCATTCCTGTGACTGTGGCCACAGCCGATTCGTGGCAACCGTCCTTCTTCCTCTTGTGTTTGGATTCAATCATGTGAACAATGGCTTCATCTTCATAGGCGTGGCTGCACACTATCTTCCACTGGTGTCTTCATCTGCAGCCATGTTATATAGCAGATGAAACTGGTCTGGGTCTGGGTTAAAATCATCTTTATCAACTCCTCTGTCCCATCATTCCCTCGGTCTGCACACATACCTTCTGCACGCACACCGAATCGCTTCTTCGGTTCCCTCAGCTGTAGCTTAAACTGCACACACTTTCCGTTGTCTTTAAGGGCAGCATCGAATGCTTATCCTGGAAAGCCAAAACTTTTTCTCCACTAGAATTTTAATTCTGCTCCCTTTTCTGGACATTCTTATTTACCATGATTTATTGTAGATGGGACAGACACAAGCAGGCTGAGTAAAGCATGGGATGGTAACCTTACAAGACCTCAGGGTCTACTATTAACAGTGGCTGTGCAGTCCAGCCAAGTTCCAGTCCCTTAAAATGTAAGAGATTATTTTTACTGCAATGCATTGCCACACATGCAGACACTCTCTAGGTTCCCAGGGGTCCAAGAAGCACCAGTAAAAATTTTAGTAATGATGAAAGGAGGGTGTAGCTCAGTGATAGAATGCCTGCTTAGCATGTGTGTGCGCCCGTCCCTCCAAGCATCTTTCCTCGTCTGGTACTATGTCCCAGCCTCTCCCTAAATACTTAAAGGTGATGTAGGTGAACTGGGTGACAAAGTCTTTGTCTGCAGATGAAGAAACCTGGGAATGGAGAAATTTGGGGACTTGCCCAAGGTTATAAAGTGGTGGGAGATTCTGTGGGCCCTCTACTTTGTTCTTAGAAAGACTTTTACTGTTTTAAGGTATTATATGTGTATATGAATGAGTGTTATATGTACATAGGAATGCACAGGCCTGCAGAGGCCGGAGGCATCAGATCTTCGGTAGCTGTGGTTAGCAATGGTTGTGAACTGCCCCACATGGGTGCTGGGAACTGATCTCCAGTCCTCTCCAAGAGCAACAGGTTCTCTTAACCACTGAAGTCTCTCTCTAGCGCCCGTTCTTCTCTGTCAAGATCATTTTGGCTAATGAGGTTCTGTATGTTTCTGTGTTTTTTCCCTTTTCTTTTTAGGATGGGTCCTCACTCTGTAGTCGTGGCTGGCTTGGATCTCACCAGATAGGCCAGGCCGGCCTCAAAGTTGTGGTGATCCTCCTGTCTCAGCCTTCCAAGTGCTGGGATTACAGGCGTGTACCACCAGGCCTCTTCCACATCAATTTTAGTATAGCTGTCCAGATTTATGAGAAGAGTAGTATTTGTAGATTTTGATAGGAATTACATTGAACCTTTGGGTCGCTTGTTGTGATTTTAAGCCTTTCAACCCAGGAACACAGAATGTTTTCCCACTTGTTAGTGCATTCTTTATGGTGGTTTCCAATACTGACATCTTTTATCTCTTTGCTTAAATCAATTTCTAAAATTATTTCATTATTTTTTTCCTTTTTGCTGAGCTGGGACTCAAAACCCTCCATTGCTGAGCTACATTCCCAGCTTGGCATTTATTTATTTATTTATTTATTTATTTATTTATTTGGTGCTATTGATTTTAAGTGAAAGTGTTTTTTTTTCCATATTGTTTCTTGTTAGATTAGAAATATAATAGGTATTTGTGTGTTACTGCATATCCTAGAACTCTGCATAATTCCCTGGGTAGTTTTAACAATTTTGTATGCAACCTTTGATGTCGTTTTCTATATATGCAACAATGTTACCCATGAACAGACACCTTCACTGAAAAAGAATTGAAGGGCAGGGAGGCTGGGATTTATTAAGAAGTAGAGTCACAAAAAAAAACAAACAAACAAACAAACAAAAAAACAGAAGTAGAGTCACAGGAAAAGCAGCAGGTAGGGGTCCTGGAAATGGGTTGTTTTTTAGTTTCTATTTTTTTACATTGTGTGTGTGTGTGTAGCTATAGGCCAACCTCTGGTGGTGGTGTTCAGTAGGCACCCACCTTGTTTTTGAGACAGAGTCTCTAGTTGGCCTGGAGCTCACAAGTGGCTAGGCTGGCTACCCAGCTAGCTTCAGAAATCCTCTTGTCTCTGCCTCCCCAGTTCAAGGATTACAAGTGTGCACCACCACACCCAGCTCCTAACATGGGTTCTAGGGACCAAATTCAGGCTCTGAAGCTTGTACAGCTAATACTTTACTGACTGAGCCACCTCCCCGGCCCAAGGAATTACTTGATTATTGGTTCTTTCCCCCCCATTCACCTGTACAGGTCTAGCAGATTCTCTGTATCTTTGTGATTTGGTCTTGGTTTTCTAGGAGTCTGTCCATTTTTTTGATGGTGCTCACTAGTAATCATTTTTCTCTATGTTAAATTATTAGCTGTGACTTGATTTTCATTTATGATTTAGTTAGTTGACTCTGGTCTTCCTTCAAAACCCCTTAGATGAGCAGTTTGTCTCTGGGAACTTGGCTGTTCCCATAGAAGTGAATGTTGGTCCCCTTTGTGTCTGGCTTACGTTCGCTCTGCATCACATTCCTCCCTACAGTTGTGTCATTTACTTTCTTAAATGCACTCGTCGGAAACTCAGATGTGTAGAAGGAACAGTAAACATTTTTTTTTCATAATGATGGAGCCAAGAGGAGAATGGCTACTTGACTACTTAAAGTCATAAGCTAGTTAGAAACAGGACAGGGCCTTTTTTTCTCGGCTTCAGGTCTGCAGATGAGTGAGAACAGAGATGATCCAGCAGGGTCCCACTCCTTAGGCTTTGGCGATAAATGGAACTGAAAGACTTGTATTTTCAGTTGCTGTCCGGAAGGAAGAGAAGTGTGGTGGTCCACTCCAGAGTCCTAGGTGTCTCTAGTCTGTCCTTTCGGCTTGAGATGTCAGGGTCTCGGGTCTCAGTTCTGGGTCTGCCACTGTGCCTTTGAGCAACACCTTTAATCGCTATGTTCTCATGAATGAGAAATGCTGATGAGGATGAGAACACTAAGCAGTCAGGAAGATGAAGGCAGGGTTACGCGTGTGGTTAGCACACTTGCGTGGCTGGTTGTCTGGATGTGGCGCTCTTGGCTGCAAGGGAAATCTGGCCAGCAAGTCACAAAACCTTGTTTGGTCAAACCCATTTCCCATTAGGTAATCTGAAGAGATAAATGGGTATCCGGTGGGGCAAAAATTTTAAAAATTGTCTTCAATGACTCATCTTGCGTCAAACTCCAGGAAAGGCAGCTCTCTGAACTATGGGAGTTAACAAGGTCAAAGGGTACCAGAACGGTAGCAGGAAGGGAACTCGGGAGATGTGCTATTTTGGTCAGTGTGTCTTTATCTGGTTCAGACCGCCTCAAGGCCATGCAGGGCTGATGTGCTCACTCCTACCCAGATGGTGCTGAATGTTAAGAAGCAGAATGCTTCTTGAATTCTGTGTTCTCTGAGTTCTTGAAACCTGCAGTCCCCAAACATCCCACCTATGGGATGACATAAACCAAGATCATTCTCTGACAAGACTAGGTCTCTCACTGTACTTGGAGGTCACTGATTTGGCTAGACTGGCCACCAGGTTCTGGGGATCTACTTTTCTGTCTCCTCAGCACTGGGAATACAGGCACACACTACCCTGTCTGGGTTTTATGTGGGTGCTGGGGTATGAGAGTCAGGTTCTTGTTTTATTTTGGCTTTTCAAGACAGCCCTGGCTGTCCTGGAACTCGCTCTGTATAAAGCAGGCTGGCCTTGAATGAAAGGTAGATTTTCATGCTTGCATGATGTACACTGAGCCGTGTCTTCATCAGTGGCATGATTTAGATACGAGGTATCACCCAAAAGACACATGTGTTGAAGACTTGGTCCTCAGCCGGTGAAGGGAACTGTTGAGGAGTGACTTGGCTATGAGGTGCCACCATCACTAATGGATTCATATACAGACAGATCCCTAATTTGATGGCATTATTGGAGGTCACTGAGGCCATGACTCGAAGGCCAGCTTTTCTCTGGCCCCTTGTGTCTCTCTCTTTTTGCTTCCTGGCCATCATGAGGTGAGCAATTTTGTGTCAATGTGCCATTTTACATTATGTTCTATATCATCATGGCCCAGAAAGAATGAGGCTGGTACACTATGAAACCTCAGAAACCATGAACCGAAATGAATCTTTCATCCCGCAACTTGTTTCTGTCTGGTAATTCAAATTGTGTTGGAAAACTGGCACTCCTGGACTCCCTAAAGGTGAACATTTTATTATATTTGATTTCTCTCTCACATACACATACCCCACAATTAATAGGCAGTATTCAAAATATTTATTTTCAAACATTGTTAGTTATATGAAACTTTTTTGGTACTGAACTTACAGCTAGTGATTTTGGTAAACCCACTTCACTGGATTCCTTTGCTGTCCTAATATACATACGTGTTTGTGCCATCTGCAAAAGAAAAAAAAATCATATTTTTGCCTTTTTTATAACTTTCTTTTATTTCTTTTTCTTGAGTTATTGCATTGGCTAGCAAATCAGATGGAATGTTAAATAGCGAAATAGAGATAGCAAATATTTTAATTTTGTTCTCAAATTCAGAAGAAAGTATCTCATACCACTAAGATGTATGTTAGCAATAAATGTTGCATTGATAGTATAAGAAAATATACCAACAAAATATCTCTAAAACCCAAAACATCCATCCAAACAAATATACACATTGGTGAAAAAGAAAGCATTATTACTGTATTCAGCAATATGCTGTATCTTACCAAGTTAACAAAGTTTTAAGAAATCCAGAATCTAGGCTGGAGAAATAGCCTGGCAGTTAAGAGCGCTGGCTGCTCTACCAGCAGATGCATTTTTTTTTAAGTTTACTTTGTGTGTGCGCGCTCATGTGCATGCCTGAGTGTATGTACGTATACCATAAGGCTCAGAAGAGGTTGTTGCTCTCCTTGGAATTAGAGTTCCAGGAGCTGACTTGTGGGTGCTGGGACCTGAACTCAGGTCCTGTACAAGAGCTCTGAGCCATCTTGCCCACCCCAGTAGCAGAGATGCATTTTAATGACAAGAAGTTGTGCTTTATTGGGAGATTCCAAACTCTGTGAGTTTTAAACAATATGGACTGGCCCACTCCTCTGTTTACTTACAGAGCTCTCCTGAAAGGTGTCTTCAGATCTACCTCATCACATGACAACTTTGTAGCACTTCTCACACTTTTTTTCTTTTTGCCCAAGTCCTGGACAATGATTCTTTGGTCCAAATTAAAAAAAAATATATATCTCTGCTACCCAAAGAGCATAGGTGGGCTTTGTTTCTAGTAATTTTGATTAGTAGGTAGGTATTTGGACTGTGCTTCTGCAGATGTATGGAAATTCTGACGGCTGCCAGGGGTGTCTGTTTACCCAGCCCAAGCATCTGTGGTCCATGCTGATTTCTTTCAGAAAAGGGAAAAGGCCAGTCTGTTGATGACTCCTTGGCAAGTCTGTCGTGGTGGCTACAGGTTGAGGCATTCGGACAGCCTTCAGTCAGGATCCATCTAGAAGGCCTCCAGGTTTGGCATTAAGCCTCAGAGTGAAGATTCCCACTGCTGAAATTTTGCTTACCTCAGTGACTGTCCTTCCCCTCCCCTCTCCATCCAGGTTAATATTGGTCATCTGCTATCTGCAGTTGGAGACACCAAACCTGATTAGGAAAGGGAGCTACAACAAGGTGATGGGCAGTTCAGAGCCTGTGGTGGAACTCTCTTCTCTGAGCGTGACAGTGATTGCCATCTTCATCAGCCAGGACCAGCTTGTTGATGTCCCTTGAAGAAGAAGGGGACAGGGAGGATCAAATGAGCCCTTCAATCAAGACTCAGCCACTCCCACCTGCACCCCCTTCCCCCCAACTTGTATAGAATGCTGTCGTGGCTGTGCATGGTCTTGGCAAGTGTGGAAAGGTAACTGAAGAGGAAATGGGTTCCATCTGGGCTGGTTGACTTTACTGTCACCTGAAAAGAGTCTCAATAAGGGGTTTTCTATCTGAGCTGGCCTGTGGGAAAGTCTGTGAGGGATTATCTTGACTAATAGATGTGTTAAGACCCAACCCACTGTGGGAGGCATCCTATCCATCCCTAGGCAGAGGGTCTTGAACCACATAAGAGAGGAGAACCTGAGCCGAGCACAAGCGGGCAAGTGAACGAGCAGGAATCCATTCTTTCTGCCCTTGACCATGGATGTGATGGAACCAGCTGTTTGAAGTTCCTGCCTTAACATCCCCTCAATGGTGGCCTGGAACCTGTCATTGTAAGTGAAAAAAAAAAAACTCCTCTCTCCTTGATGTTGCTCTTTGTCACAGTATCTTATCACAGTGACATAAATGAAACTGGGACACCTTCTAAGTAGCTATGGGGAATCCATGCTGGAGCAAGGTTTCTTTTTGTAGTTGCTTTGGGGGGAGGGTTGTCCCTCACCTCTCCTCTGTAAGTAAAACCAATAAACTTACTGATTTCCCATGTTAGACTTGGTGCAATCCTTACTTTGTCTTGTCATTGATGCCCTATCTGAGGTGAGTAGACATTTGTTCGTGTCTCCATAGGAAGAATTTATGCAACAGGCCCACTGACACTGTGTATCATCAGTCAACCAAATGAAGCAGATGCTAATTACAAAGGAAACTGTGGTTCTGAGTGAGCATTTGACCTTCTCTCTCTGGGGCATCCAGGGTCTGAATTCAGATCCTACTTTGGCCTGAGTGCTCATTCTTAACTCCCTGCCTCGGAGAGCGCCACATCCTCTAGTCTGAAGCTGTCCTCTTCGATGGGGACTTGCCCGGAAACGGATGTTGAATATTTCTGCATTCTGCTCATCATGGCTGTCCTCCCACGGGCTAGCCTTGTACCGCGCAGTCCCAGTCTCCCTCCAACTGTGTTAATAGTTCATAAAAAGGAAACTTTTGTCAAGTGGTTTGGAAAATGTCTTTCACTTTGAGTCATGAACCTGTCAGTATGGACTTTTAGATTTATTTGTTTTACTTTTATGTGCATGAGTGTTTTGCCTGTATATATGTCTATGCACCGTGTGCATGCCTAGTACCCAAGGAGTTCAGAAAAGGGCATTAGAGCCCCTGGAACTTGAGTTACGAATAGTTATGAATCACCTTGTAGGTGCTGGGAATGGAACCAGGTCTTCTGCAAGTACTCTTAACCTTTGAACCATCTCTCCAGCCCCAAACACCAGCATTTTAAAGGTCCTGCTAGGGAGCTAGAAAATGGCTCACCAGTTAAGAGCGCTGGCTGCTCTTCTGGGAGACCCAGATTTAGCTCAATGTCAGCTCACACGTGTCTGTAACTCCAGCTTCAGGGAATTCCCTCTTCTGAATTCTTCAGCTACCAGACATGCATATGGTCCACTTACAAACATGCAAAGAAAATACTTGCACATATAAAATAAATATAATTTTTAAGAAAAGGTTTTGCTGAGTCCTGCAGTAAATAATCTGTCTAATTTCACTTAAACCTCCTGGGCCCAGCTCAGGCACCTGTGGGCACATCTACCAATACACACAGCTGAGCAGGGTAAGGTAGATTTGAACTTGAACTGTATAAAAAAGAACTCATTGGTCACAAACTCATCTTTGAGAGGAGCAATTATGCAAAGTCTGGTGGGAAAAATAAGTGTTTCTTGGAACAGAATTTGGAAAATTCTGACTGACATAACAAATCAAACTCTAGGCTTGAATCAGAGACTCCGTTGCCTGGCTCTTACAGGCTCTGTTTATCTAGGCTTTGGTGTATCAAAGTCACCGTCTCACAGGGTATTATTAGAATTCAAGTAAGATTCAAGACCTTAATAGCAAACAGCTGCTGTGCGCTCCTGTGCTGGACACACGGGCTTACCCCTCACCCGTCAGTATCATTGTCACTGTGCCCCTAGGTGGTAGATTCTGTCATTGCACATAACAGTGCTCCCAGCCACCTCCAGAGCACCACGGTCCTTGCATGGATGAGCCAGGGGTTAACTTCAGAGGGCCCGGTCTAAAGGCTAGACCTTATCCTACTGTCCCATCCTGTTTCCTTGTTCTCTGTGTTCCTCAGTTACCAGGATGCCTGGGTGGATGGCTCAACCTTCCACCCATTCACTTCAGCTCTGGCGGCTTTAGCCCAAAGGCAATGATCTCTTGGGCTGCGCCAGAGAGGCATGGAAATTCCACATTGGCACAGCATGGCTTTCCCACCCTGGGTGTGGCATGACTTTAAGACAACTTGTTCCTACCACAGACTGTGGACGAAGTGGGTGAGGAGGAAGCCCACACGGCACTTGGCACCACTGCGGCTAACACCCCCTTTCCTGGTCCCCATCCTCCAGGCCTGGGCTTGTGCCTACTCTGAGCCAACTTGCTCTCTACAGCAGGCCCCTCCCAGGGATGCTCTGTCAGACCCTTCCTTTCCCTTGTTCTTTCATCTTTTCCTTTAAGGTTCTAATAGACAAATTTTATGCCTGGAAAATGTATCAAACAGTACTGAAGCCAGGCACGGTGGCTCACGCCTATAATCCCAGCACTCAGGAAGGCAGAGGCAGGCGGATCTCTGTGTGTTCAAGGCCAACCTGGCCTACAAAGAAAGTCCAGGACAGCCAAGGCTACACAGAGAAACCCTGTCTTGAAAAATACAAAAAAAATAAAGAAAGGAAGAAAGAAAGAACGAACGAACGAACGAACGAACTACATGGGTCTCTCTCCTACCCAGCTTCCCTCATTGAGCAGTCAAGTGTTGGGTTTTACATTTCAGATGCATAAGGTCATAGAGTGCTGCTTGCAGGCCGAGGCAAGAGAACTATGAGTTCAAAGTCAATCTGGATACCACATCAAGAGCACATTTTTTGTTTAACAACAACTGAAAAGGGCACGCAGTGTACAGATGTGTCACGTACCTCTCTGCTTGTGCAAACCCTGTGGCTACAATGCATTTTTTTTAAAGGTAGAATCTCATGCAGACTCTGCTGACCTGAAACTCACCATGTAGCTGAGGATAGCCTTGAACTCCTGACCACCCTGCGTCTATTTCTTGAGTGTTGGAATTATAGGCTTGCCTTACCACAAGCTGTGGTGTGGCAAGTTTATGCTGTGCCAGGGACAAGCCCAGGGATTCATGCATGCTAGGCAAGCATCCTATCAAATGAGCTACATCCACAGCTCATGTCTAACTTTAAAGGCCCCCTTCGGGGGA
>CM053746.1:38806061-38821432 GCA_028658305.1 Pachyuromys duprasi | reverse complement strand
CAGGCTCTTGGTTCGCAGAGATTCGAAAATTATGTTTTAAAATAAAAATAAATAACGGGCCCCGGCTGCCTCCAGACTAAAATCCCCTTTGTAAGCTGCTTCCTCTTCCAGGAACATCCTCTGGCCACCTTTCCCGGGCAGTCCCGTTTTAGCTGTGCCCTCTCCTCCACAAAGCCACCTGCCACCCATTAGCCCGCTTTGACCCCACAGCCGGGCAGTGCCCTTAGAAGACATAACAACACAGCCTCCTATTACTCTCCCTTGCCTGACTCCGCCCCTCCCCCCAAAGCTCTAACATCTTCCTTTGCCAGGACTGCCCCAAACTAGGGAGGAAGCCATTGCTCCTCACTGCCCTCCCTGACAGTGCCGGTTGGATCTCCTTTTCTCTTTCTCAGACCAGCATGGAGCAGGCCCTCAGAGACAGTACATAGAGCATAGAATTTGGACTTGGCTCAAATCTCAGCAACTCCACTTCCTAGCAACTAGCCTTCTTAGACAAGATAAAAGCCAGTTTCCACCTAGTTTTGATATAGTAGTAAGTACACTATACATACGTGTGACTGCGTATGCAATTAATAGATAGTTCAGTCAATCCATTGATTCAACAGAAGGGCCTTGCTGATGTGTTAACCGGCAGCGTAGTGCCAGGCAAGCGCGCCTCAACTGTTAATTGATGGGATAAAGCTCATCCTGGGCCTACAGTGTGGCGACCAGACTAGTGACCATAAGACAGACGGTCCAGTTTGAATGCCAGCTTTACCATTTGCCAGCCATGAGTTGTTGTTGCTGTTTTCATGTATGGGTGCTCTATCTGCAATGTATACCTGCAGGCCAGAAAAGGGCACCAGATCTCATTATAGATGGTCATGAGCCATCATGTGATTGCTGGGAATTGAACTCAGGACCTCTGGAAGAGCAGATAGTGCTCTTAACCACTGAGCGTCTCTCCAGCCCCCAGCCATGAGATCTTAAGCTGACTCAAGCACTGTGGACCTTCGTGTCCTCTTCCCTAAAGTGGAAGGGTAGCGGGCAGTCCCCTTCTGAGTTGTCAGAGGGCACGTCCTCCATCTGGGCAGGGTGCAGCCTCGGTGTGGTGGCAGCTACCATAGACTTTGGAGGGGGAACATGACTTGCATGAAATCAAGTTGAAGGGAAAGAGGTGTGGGATCAGCTGGATTCTGGAAGGACAGGGGCAGGGCTCTTGGGGACCAGGTGAAGAGACGGAGGGGAGGAAGTCACAGTATTTTGAGACTGAAGTGCTATCAGGATGGTTAGAGGCCATCAATGCAGCTTTGGGCATTGTACGGTCCTCTCCAGTTCATTCCGCCTTCCATACTGGGCCGTCTGCCTCCTTTAATCCTACCATGATGACTCTTTTCCTAGAAGGAGTAAGTGGAGGTTTGGAGGCTAAGAGACTTGACCAAAGCCACAGGATTATGAAGTGGCAAAGCTGTTGCCTTCTGCCTAAGCTCCCTTCCTAAACCTGCTAAGTAAACCTGGCTGCACCGCAACAGGGAAATCTGGGGTTGCTCCGCCCACTGCCTCCAGGGGGCGCTGCCCGCTAGTCCTGCAGATATCTGAGCCAGGTGCAGGCTGAGGCTTGGATGTGATTCTGTGCTGAGATTACAGTCATCCTGAGTTAGCCTCAAATCCCTGGCTACGGGGGCTGTGGACACCTGGCATCCTCTAGAAGTCTCTGAGGCCGTTCATATAAGTTGTTTTATGAGGACCAGTTCAGTTCTAAGATGCACCAGGCCAACCTCAGACCTGTCATTAGCAGTCACGCAAGACAGTCTTTCCCCTCCCAGAGCCTCATTTGCAGAATGAGACCACAGCGAAGGACCCCATGAGGTCAGTTCTACGTGCACTGTGTAGTCCTGGCGACAAAGAAGCCTCAGTAAATAGTGACAAACCCTCCCTTTCAAGTGCCTGTGACATGCAAACACACTTCTGTATCCCTTACTTTATCCCCAGCAAGCTATCAGGCAGGTCATACCGCCTGAGACTCAGACAGGTGGGCTGCCCAACGTCACTGACAGTGAGGACAGCACAGGGTCTCTTGACACCCTTCAGTTGTCTAGTAGTCAAACTAGCTAGCAACTGGTGAGGCACATGCCCTGGCTAGCCAATCAGGATGCCACCTGAGCTGACCGCTAGGCTTTCCAGCCTCCAGTCTCACATAGTTCCCCCTCTTCTTTCTCCAGAGAGTCCAGACTCTCTCAGGAGCAGCACGGGGCCCCTAAGCTTTCCTCCTACACACCACAGCTGCACCAGACTCCAGCAGAGAATCACAAGCAGTGGCTTGGAGATAAGCTTCTCTTAGGAGGCTGGGAGCAGAGAGAGGCAACAGAGGCATGGAGGGCCTGAGGAGACAGCTGCAGGCGGGAGGAGAGACTGCTTACCTGAGAAAGGCCCCGGGGGCTTTCCCCACATTGTTGTTAAAGTCCTTTTCCTCCTTCAAATTTCGTTGGTTGGATTTGATTCTGAAGAAAGCCCAGGGGCAGGTCATGTCAGTGGCTTTATTCTCTGTGGGGCTGAAGAAGGGGAGGGAGGCTGTGAGGGGAGGTTGAAGAAGAGCCTAACAGAACAGCCTTCTCACAGGTGCTAGTGTCCCCGGGAAAGCAGGCAAAGCCCAGTTAAAGGCTTGCACGGCTGATCTCTCCATGCTTGCACTCTGGGTTTTTATTTGGGGTTGGGGGTTGAAATCCTGTTCTACAAAGACCCACAACAAACCAAAGGAATGACGCTAGGTGCTAGGTAGCCACCCACCCGAGACAGAGCAAGCGCTGCCAGCCTCCTTAAGGAGGTGCCCCCCTCATTCTGAACTTTCTAGAAAGTTTTTCCTTGTAGCATAGTCACCACGGTGAATACTTGCAGAGAAGAAATCTGACCAAGATGCCCTGTTCAACGGTCAGGACCCTCCTGTGGTTGCTCTGCCTAGACCTTCCGTCAGCTCCAGTCCATCCACCAAACAAACTTAACAGCCTGGTGTTCTGGCTTTCCCAAACAGGAAGACACTCCTCAGAGCAGCTGTCCCCAACACAGGACTCACCTTGCAGTTTACTAGGCTGCTCCGTGGGGTGAACAAGACCCGAGGCTGAGGAGCCTCAGAAGCGTCTCTGTTGGCTCTGTCCCCTCACCAAGGAGGCTGAGAAGTTTTAAAGCTGCAATGCTGCGTCCTCTGGGGCCGGAGTGTCAGTCTTCAGCTCCCTGTGAGGCTGTGACCCTGGCAGCAGCCGGCAGGTATTTATACCCCTTTCATGCTGCTCCCCAGAGCTACTTTGCATGAGGTCTGTTCCCAAAGGGACAGTCCCAATGTTGTAGACTTAGCTCATGTAGGGGCCCTCCTAGTCTGAGCACGATGACATCACCCTGTGGTGCATCTCAGCAAGGACACCTCTTCCTGGTCACTGGTCCAAGGCAGTGGCCAAGAGGCCACTTCAGCTCTGGGGTTACTAGGGAGGGAGGCTCTTCTTGACTAAGCCACATTGCCTCACTTTGCAGCGTTCAGGGGATTTTGTTCTGGGCATGAGCTCTCTGGTTAATTCCTGTCCGCTCTCTCACTTACAGTATAAGCTGGGAAATACTGATGGCATGGAATGTGCTGGAAAAAAAAAAAAAAAGATCCAGGCTCCAGAAGGCCAGTGGTGCTGGATGGTGCCAGTATGCCAAGGGGGCCCTGCAACACTCGCTGGGAGGTTTTCTAGAGAGGGTGGAAGGCAGGCTGTGGGCACAGAGAGGCCCCTAGGATGCTGTCCCACTAGCACTCTCTCCACTGGTAGTAAGTTAGCTTGGAAAGCATGGTGGTTAGGGCTGACGTGGGAGAAGCCTTTTTTTTTTTTTTCACAGTGGCATTCTGGTGTAACTTGATTTATAATTTCCTACATGGGTGTGGTGGCACAAGCCTCTAATCTCAGCATTTGGGAGGCAGAGAAAGGCAGATCCCTGAGTTTGGGCCAGCCTGGTCTATAGAGTAAGTTTCAGGGCAGCCGGGGCTACACAGAAAAACCCTATTTTGAAAAACAAACAAAACCACATGAATTACAATTTTCCGCAATGCTTTGAAGAAAGCATTCATACACTGTTTGGAATTTTCCAATTTGAAAGTAAAACAGCAACAGTATTAGAGGAAAAGGGAACAAACAGGGAGAGGGAAAATCCCCCTGGATCATATGGTCTTGGCACATCCTGCCAATGTCTGTTCATTTCCCCAGGTTTCCCAAATTCAGCTCAGCCTCATGTTTTGCTTTTGTCTAATATACACAAACTCAGTCACCCAAAAGATGTGTGGCCTCAGAAAGTTACAAGAATAAATAAACCGTTGAGTAACTAAATGAATTAAACATCAGGTAGTAGGGCTGTGGAGATGGCTCATTTTCAAAGCTCACCTCCTTTCAGGCCTCAGCCACCTTAGCGCGAAGAAACAACACTTGGGAAGGACTAAGCCCCCGATGGAAAGCACAAAGTCTAGAAAAGAGTGGGTGATTAAAGCTCAGAGTGATGGAGGTGGCCTGGCCCCGAAGGAGCTAGATCCCCACTGCTCAGGGAACAGGTGCAGGAGCAAGTACACGGGGCAGGGGTTACAAGTGGAACCCTTAGCCCTGCTCATGCTTCCAAATATTCCAGCTATGCCAACAACACACACGTATCACCCCCAAAGCTGTATGAAATTTCCCACCTGTAGAATCTTCTACAGTCTCATCTACTTTGCATCTGAATACTTGGCCAAATTCCATTATTTAATATGTCCAAAAAAAAAATCTGTTACTGTGACAGGAGAGATTTAGCCACGTGAGCAGTGACACTCCAGGAGGTCCCAACACTGTGCCCTGCTGGCCCTCTTAGACACACCTTGGGGAAAGATACTCCCAAGCACAGCCTCTGCGGAACCTCTCTGACCTTGACCCTCCGCAGGGAACTTTGGTTTGGGCGGAACCCACTACCATACCCACAGTGCTTAGAGCCGACTTCCTTTGGTGACCTGTGGCCCTTTGACTCTTCACTCTCCAGAGACGTGATGCCCAGGGGCCTGGAGTACAGGGAATCTGTGCTGTCCACCAAGTAATGACCGGAGCCTGTCAGAGCTCTAAAGCGCTGGTTCACAGGAAGGGCATGGCGGGTATCTCACCAGCCTTCTTTTGCGTCCTGTTCAGGTACCAACCCGGGCGCTCTGGCCGCACACGCACGCACACACTCATGAACGTACTCATTGCATGCACGCACGCACACACGCACTCACGCACGCATGGCATGCGTGCATGCTTCTGTCAGCAGGTCCGGGGCTGATGGCGGCTATCACAGGTCCTCCTCTCCCAATTGCCCACAGCTTCTGGGCCTGAAAAGCCACCTTTCCCTTGGCACCGCTCACCTAACAGGCAGCATTCCTGGGCCTCTTCTGATGATGGATATAGCAGGTGAACTCCGCGGGGGCGAAATCAAAGCGCACTTTGAAGGGCAGGTGGAGAAAGGTAGGCCCCTTGCGGGTGGCAGTGGAAGCCCCAGGTAGACATCCAGGGAGAAATGCCCTCCTTCCCCAACACCTGGTCGTCTCAGGCACAGCACCAACAGTACCCAAACTGTGGGGTCCCTCGGCCGCTCCATGGAGTGGGCGTCTATCAAAAAAAGTGAATCTGCCCTGACAGGATCTGAGTGTGCTAGTCTGCCCTCTGTGACCCGCAGCTTCAAAGAGCTTTCTGCAAAATCAGTGAGTGACCAGAGGGTTGCCGAGACGACCCAGCAGTAAAGCGTCCCCTTATGGAGGACCTGGGTTCGGTTCCCAGCACTCACATGAGACGGCTCGCGGACACCTGTAACCCCAGCTTCAGGAGACCTGACAGCTCTAGCTTGCGTGGACACCTGCACTCACAGGCTTATACCCACACGTAAACACGCTCTAACACAAAAACAAAACAGTGACCCAGTAGCTGAGGCTCTCTGAGCAGGGTGCTTAACCGTTCCCACTGTTTAACCCCCAGGACAGCGCTTTGAGATGGGTGCTGTGACCAGCCTCACTTCATAGACTCGGAGGGTCAAGAACATCAGGAGAGTCCCAGCTCACAGCTAGGGCCGTCTCTTCTCCCCCTCCAACCACGCATGCTCGTTCTGAGAGACAGAACCAGGACAAGATCCGAAGGCAGCTTGGCCCGAGGCCTGCACTCTGGCACCACCCAACTGCCTCTCTTGGCATGGCCCCCTCCTGTGGCACAGTAATCAGTTTCAATCATTAGAATGCTTACAAGCTCCGTGTCCCGAGTACTCAGGAGCGAATATCAGCAGGCCTGGCTTTCCACTCGTTGACTGACCCCTCCGGCCACGGGGGCTGCTGTTATCCTGATTTTATAAACAACGAAAGTGAGGCTGGAAAGTGTGCCGCCAGCCCAGTGTGCTCAGCTGGTAGGTGGTAGAGCTGGGGCTTAGCCCGGATCTAAGTGTACTTTTCAGGCACTCCCTGTCTCACGTGCCCACGTCACTGCGTGAGGGCACATAGCAGAGGGACCGAGATCATGGTAACAGTTGAGTGTGTCTGCTTAATGCCCCCATTTGGTGGCAGCTTTTGGTGGCAGCTCTGTGCGACACCATGGAAAGAGGTGCAGGCAGGCAAAGGCCCTGTCAGGGTAGGGGACAAAGGCACTGTCTCCCAGAGCCTGCCTTGGGAGGTGCACCCATGCAGTTGTCTGTGTGGAGAGGCTCAGGGTGGGGGTCTGCTGGCTCACAGACCACGGATGGATACTTCCCAGCTACGAAGTCAGGGTGTTCCCAGATGGCCCTCCCTGAGACACCGCACTCACTCCTGTTGGAGTTTTATTCTCCAACTCGCCCTGCTAAGCTCTGCCCAACTCCTTTTCAAAGCAATCTTTGACCTCTCAGCCTCCTGGGAAACTGTACCACATAAGTAACCTGTGAAACTATCATCTCTTGCCGGTGGTGAACCACTACCTATCTACATCTTAGCCCCTTGTATACAGTAGGCACTCAATAGATTCCCTTACTGATGTCATTCATTGCAAGGTCAGTATCTGGGTGTTCTTGAGGCTCTTTGTGGTCAGGTTCCTTACAGAATGAACAACGTGCCTAAAGCAATCCAAAGGTGACACATGGAATATTAACATTTGGCCCTTGAACGATCTCTTGATGTGACCATTCTCTGTGGCAACTGACTGGCTTTCCACTTATGGGAAAAGTTTGACTCGGGCGTGGTGGTGTAATCTCGGCACTAGGAAGCGAAGGCAAGAGGAGCATGCCACGCCATCTCCAACTCTCCTTCAGTGGCTAGGCATCCTTGGCTCTCCTTAAGTGGCCTTGCCTCTTCGGTTGGGTGGCATGAGCCCTCTGAGCTTCCCTTTCTCTCTGAAGCCCTCCCAGCAGAGCTAAATGTCTCAAAAAAAAAAAAAAAGACAAATGTGTTCTAGATGTATATATTTATTTAAAGGGTTAACAAGATGGCTCAGGAAGCAAAGTCTAAAGACCCGAGTCTCCTGCAAGTTGTCCTTTGCTCTGTCTACACACACACACACACACACACGCACACCTATACACACACATTCATACACACACCTGTGTGCATACACACACAAACATATAAATAAGGAAATGCAAACATTTATGAATATAGAACAAAAAGGGAAGTGTGTGAGGTGGCGCATTTTCACACTTGGTGTGACCTATGGCAAGCCGTGTGCCCCACTTCAACCTCATTCCACTCATCTGTCAAAAGAAAAAAAAAAAGCTCTTCGGAGCTTCCTGCCTCATTCGGGAGCCCAGCATCTGCCCGCCCTAACTGGGCCCCAGAATCCGAGCTCCATGGAATTTGCCGATGAGCAGTTGAGGGCCTGAGTCACACAAACCTCTGCAGCCAAAGGCTCCCTTTTTCTGTCATCTTAGATGACTTAGAGTTGATAGAAGAGGTAGGGCTTTTACTGGAAATGCTCAGGCAGTTCTGGGATCGGCAAGCCCAGGGTGGACCAAGAGATGGTTAATTCTTGCTTACTGAGCCCCTGGACTGTGATGCCTGCTGCTGGCATGGACTGGTACAGTGACAAAGGAGGCCTGCATTGGGCAGACAGCCTCCCAGCTAGTGGCAGGGATTAAGCCGGGAGGACCTCTACGGGCTGATTTCTTCTATTGTAGCAAATGGCAGCTCTGGGGGCAAGAGCCCACCTGACCCACGTGGCATCTAAACTTCACACCATGGACCGAGGGCTGATTTCTTTCTGTGCTGTGACTGACCTCACAGGTTCACGCAGGTTGGATGGTGGGTGCTCTGTCTCCAGCTAAGGGCCCAGTTTCTTGTCAACCTCCCCCAAATGGGCTCTCTTGCCCTCTGATGCCTCTCAAGGTTGAGGACTCAGAACCAGGCGACATCTGAGGTGTGATGGATCAAGGTCAGGTGCAGGGAGAGCATCGGGAATGTGAAGATGGGCAGAGGAGTGGGAGATGGGGGAGCGGTCAGGAGGGTTACTCGGTAGACTGTCTACCTCATGGTAGACGGGTGCCAACAGGCAGAGTGCAGCCCACAGGGGAGGGGTGAAATGGCGCAGCGCAGGGGGATGAGTGAGGCGGCCTTCAGGGTATCACCAGCCTCTAATCCCAGCACTTCTAGAGCATCATAGAAGGAGGCAGCTGATGCAAGAAGGGTAATTCCTCAAGGAATCCCTCAAGGAAGACGTCCCTTCCTTGGTCCTGGGAAAGCCCTCCAGCCCAGAGACATGGGTAGTGAAGGGTACCAAGGTGCTGGAATGTGGGATGTGAAGAGCCATTGAAGCTACAGGTGAACTAGGGTTAGGGGAGGTGGAGGAAAGGAATTGAGTGACCATGGGTCAGAGCAGATGGGTTGTGTGTTCTTAACTGTGTGGGCTCCTTTTGTCCTGAGGGTCCCGGCACACTAGTGTGAAGACTATAACTTTTTAACTGCAATCCCCAGTACAGGCCAACACAGGTGCTGCTGCCTTATGGGGAGGCCTTCAGGTCCATGATTAAAAACAAAAGCAAATGAGCTGGAAGGGGAGGAGCTGGATAATACAGCACACGGGAAGCGCCCTGCTAGCCACCTGGGGGTGCCCTTCTGGGAGCCAAGAGCTTGGCTGAGATCCCTGGGAAAGACAGCCAAGAAAGCCTTTGCCCAGCTTCACAGGCCTCTAGCAAATGGCAGCTCTGGAGCCAAGAGCCCACCTGTCCTATGTGGCATATGAATGCCACACCATGGAACAAGGCGGGTTGCTACTCCCATGACCTCTCATGACTACTCCCATGACCTCTCATGGCTGCTGCCGTAATTGGTTGAATGCCTAAGCAACAGACTCAGTGCCCACTCCCTGGTCCACACCGCTAATCTTTTTGCCCGCTCTATTCAAGAGCGGTGTCTGGGCCAGGAGTGTGAAGTTTCTCTGCACCTGGGAGAGGGGCTTGTTTAAAAAGTGTGCTGGGGGCACCCAACTGTTCGAAGTGCAATCCTGCCTCCCTGTATTCTGCTTAGAAGGAGGCACATTCCTACCTGGGCTGGATAAAGCAGGAGGGAGAAGCTCTAGTCCCCCTTGGAGACAAAGAAGTCTTCAGGACTTAATTAAAATGCCCATCAAAGACCAGCCAAGACAGGGGCTGCGGGACGAGATGAAACTAGTTGGAGTGAACATGTTCCAAGTCAATTTCATTCCAGGCGCACCCCTGGGGTTCTAATACTAGAGAGGCCAAGTCCCATCCTCAGGGCTCTCTTCTGCCATAGCAGGTGGGGGAGGGGCTTCTGGAGATGCCAGCTCCTGTTTGAGTAGCTTTTGGGCTCTCGAGGTGGTCATCGAGAAAGGCTGAGCCACAGCTGGCACCCATTAAAGTGAGTGGAAGAGAAGGCTGGAAACCCCTGTTTCAGTGCATCAAGCTTTAGCATCACCCCAGTGTTGGGGTGAGCCCACACCTTGAGGCGTCTGCCGTTGTCCCCGTGACGAAGCTGCTTTTCCTCTAAACGACCCACAACCCACCGAAACCCATCTTTGCTCATATATTTCCTCCTTGTTGAGGCCAACCCGTCACCCCTATTTATTTTTATTTGCTTATCTATCTGTTCACTCATTCATTCATTTCTTTTGCAGCAGCAGAAGCGGAACCCGGGACTTAGCATGCGCCGGGGAAGTGTGCTACCACTGAGCTGCATCCTGCCCTTCTCCCTGCCCTTCCCTAACCTCTGACCTTGTTTTGTGCATCCTCCCCAGAGCTTCCCATGCCACTTTGGAGTTTGCTCACTTGTTTATTGTTTCTTCCCCAGCACGCCTAGAATGAAAGCCTCCAGGAGGAGGGACGTTTGACTGTCTTGCACACTGATGTAGATGCCATGCCTGGCTCAGTACCTTCAAAAATAGTTGTTGAGTGAATGTGTGAACTAATGTGGCAGAGAAAAAAATAACTTGTTCATTTCACTGGATTCCAAGGATACTCCTGAGTTAATGGTGCCAAGAGATCTGATAGTGTCTTATGCCTTCGTGAAGCCTGAAGACTGGCATTCAGGAGTAACAGGCTCACCCAGCTTTAAGACCAGCATTCCTCATGTCCACTCTCTGGTTTAGCCAAGTCCAGGCCCACCCACGCATTGCTCCTGCTGTGGAATCGGTGACAAATCGAACACACCCTCTGCCTCAGGCTGGGTCCAAGAGCAGCCAGCTGTCTTGTTCCTTACAGATGACAAAGTGGCTGCCTAGGCTCACGTACCAGCAAGAAGCCCTGGCAGAGGTTGGGAAAGTCCTGGTAGCAAGACATCTGCCTGGAAAATATGAGTTCTTGGTGTGATGTGTTTGGAACCTGGGCCCACACACTTTCTCTATTCCTGACAAAAGTAAACAGTGGGGGACCTGGGACTAGACGGGACGTTCCCAGTTGCCACCACTGTCAGCACAAGCTGTCCGGAGTCTCTTGGGGGTTACAGTTTCCCTCCATCATAAGTGTGGCCTGAAAAGTACAAAGAGTAATGAAAACATGTGAGCATGAATCTGGGATTCTCCTCCCCCCTCCCCCGCCGATCCCCACCCTGGTGGTTTCTTGGAAAACGCCAGTCTTTCCAGCCTCAGCACCAAAATCCCCAACCAACCAAGCAAGACCATGGCTACACACTATAACCACTCACAGAAGGATGGTCTCTTCATCAAATGGTTCCAGAATTGTTGATTTCCAGATGGCATCTAATGAGTTTTGACCCCTACCTCACACCAAACACAAAAACTCCAGAGGGATCACAGGCACAGGGGGAAAGGCAGAGAAAGCTTTGTGAAGAAAATGTGTTCAGGACTGCAGAGCAGGGTACAATGGTTTAGATAGGGCACACAGAGCACGGCCATAAGAGAAAAGACTGAAATGGTGGGCCTCGTTAAAGACTTCAGCCGTAGATATTATTAAGAAAACAAGAGCTGGACGTGGTAGCCATGTCTATGATCCCAGAATTCAGGAGACACAAGCGAAAGGATTGCCTGCAAGCTTGAAGAAACTTCTGATCTATGCAGCAGGTTCCAGATGGGCCAGACCTACAGATCCTTCTTGACAGCAGGATCCTGTCAAGAATAAAGAAAGTAACTGAGCTATAGAGCCGAGTCTGTAGAGGCCAGTCTGCGCTACATAGCAGACCTCTGTGGAGAGAAGACAGAAGGAGGGAGCAGGCTGAAGGAGGACACTGCATATGTATATTTAACGACTTAACCAGCTTCCGGTGAGTGGGAAGTAACTTCCGGATCCACCATGATGTGAGCGGCCTCCACCACACACTGACACCGCCTCAGCGCTTCCCCGTTGTGACAGACTGATACCATGAGCCAACGACAAAATAAAAAGCATCCAATCCTTGGGAAGAAAATTTCACTTCAAGCCAAGTGTGGTAGTTTACACCTTGTAATCCCAGAGCTTTGGAGATTGAGGCAGTAGAGTTGTTGTGAGCCTGAGGTTAGCTTGGGAGATATAATAAAATCCTGTCAGGTTATTAAAGCCCAGGCTTGGGGAAATGGAGTGGAGATCTGTCTTGAGAAAAGCATCTCTCGTTTTTGAAGGGGGTGAAAGTGGGGTTACAGGACAATGAGTAGAAGTTCCTTGAAAGGCGGGGGGGGGGGCGGAGTTGCTTTTCCCCTGGCATTTTCCAGGCAACATCCTGTATCCCGGAAGCTAGAGCAGCAAAGAGAAGGATTCTGGCTGGCCTCGGTTTAAGAGCAGCAAAGAGAAGGATTCTGGCTGGCCTCGGTTTACTTTGCATATTTAGGCTTAGTTAAGGAAATTTGTGGCTTCCTAATGCGGCATCTCTCCTTCTTTACAAATTCATTATTTTATTTTGCAATTTTTATTCTGCTCAGTTACAGTGATATGCTGCATGCCCAGCCACTTATAACTAATAACTGATGCTTCTGAGTGTGACGAGGAGGTGAAGCAGCCGTTCTGGTGGGACGTGAATCAGTCCAGCCACTTTGGCTAACTGGCGGTGCCGCTTGAGGCTGCCTGTTCCTATCCGTGACCTACCTTGGCACACCTTCCACTCTACAGAATGAGCACATACACTCCTACTTGGCATTGGCACTGATCGACACACAAGATCTCCTTCCTCATTGAATCCAAGAATAGAAAACCCAAGTGCCCTTCCCAGGAGAACGGACAACCAAAGACACAGCAATCTGTCCCTACAAATGAGACAGTGCACAGCAGAGGCCTCAGTTCTACAACCGCAGTTGGCCAACCTGTAACCTGGTACTGGTTTGTATATCATCTATTACTGCATTTGAAAACGGAAACAGACGTATAATCCCCGTCCCTTCACAGACGTGTGCTGCCCCCAGTATGCAGAAAGTGTGCAGAACGATGAACTTTAATTCATGCAAAAGCATGAGGGAGGGCCAGGGAGATGACTCAGAGGACAAGGGTGCCTGCGGACAAGACTCAGAGCCTGAGTTTAATCCCTGGAGCCCTTACGGTGGAAGGAGAGAACTAAAGCCTGCAAGTTGTCATCTGACTGCCACACCTGCCCTGGGACACACACACACACGAAATGTGTTTTTAAAGTTTTGGTATGGAGGAATTTTACATAGATAGTGGTGAGCAAAAGATGGCCAACAGCTTTGGAGTGTATGCCTTTGTGCAGCTCACTAGCACATTCCCGTTCTTGCGTGTGCTTTCCCGCTTTTTTTCAGACAGGGTCTTACTATATAGACCTGGCTATATAGAACTCGCTATATAGACCGTGCCAGGCTTGAATTCACAGAGCTCCACTCACCTCTGCCTCCTGAGGGCTGGGAGTAAAGGGGTGCTCCATGCCCAGTTAATGAGTACTTTCACTTTTAAAAAAGTTTTAAAATAATTCATTTTTTTAAAGATTTGTTTTTATGTTTCATCATGTGTATTCGTATGTGTTTGTGAAGAGGTACTGTACCGGAGTGCAGGTGCCCAGGAAGGCCAGTAGAGGGCATTGGATGCCCTGGGGCTGGAGTTACTGGTGGTCCTGAGCCACCCAACTTGGGTTCTGGGAGTAGAACTCCAGCCTTCCGCAAAAGCAGCACAGACTTTTAGCCCCCCACCCTCCTCTCCAGCCCTGCTGTCCCTTAATAAATAAATAACAATGACTTTTTCTTTCTAGTATATGTAAATGGCCAAACACAAGCATTCATCTTGTTTCTTTCATTTATATAATGTTCGTGGTGATGGAAGTTAAGAAGGCAGCTACTTGGAATTAGTGGTTCCAGATGTGTAATTATATTAAACTCCATCCAATTTAGATTTGTGCATCTTCTTCACCCAGCAGCGTTTTTGAGAATTAGAGAAGATTCGTGCTATTCTGCTACTCTGTGTGAGCTTGCAGGTGATGCCGGCGTGAAGGTGAGGGGGAGGAGGACGAGCTGCAGGGTCGGTTCTTTCCTTTGACCATGTGGGTCCTGGGAACCCAACTCAGGTTGTCATTCTTGGCAGCAAGTCCCTGTACCCACTGAACCATCTCGACAGCCCACAAAGGCCACTTTAGAGAAGCCCAGGTCTAACGACAAGACAAGAGAGTGTCTCCCAGCCAACTTCCTCCTTCAACTCTTAAAGGGTGGGCAAATGCTGGTCCTAAAGCAGTGTCTCCCGAAGGAGAAAGAGCGAAGCCCTCCTCATCCCAGTGACTGGAGTGTAACAGTAGCAGCACCATGGACAAGCTTCTTCTCAAACACGGCACTCCATGGCAGGAGCTTTCTGACCCACCCAGCACTACATTCAATGGGCCGCTTGACCCCATCAGCCTGCTCCAACCGATGATGCCAATGACAAACTTCCAATATGTTCAACTTCAAACATAAATCTCTTGGGATCTTGCTAGCAATACCCCCAGGCCTGCCAAGGTTTTTTCTTTCTTTCTTTCTTTCTTTCTTTCTTTCTTTCTTTCTTTCTTTCTTTCTTTCTTTCTTTCTCTTAAAATTTTTATGTTTACTATATATTTTTGTATGTGCACACAGGTGTGCACATGTCACGACACATGGAGAACATGTCAGAGAGCAGCTTGCTGGAGTGGATTCTCCTTCTGCCATACAGGTACCAGGGATCCCTCATCTCACACTTGGTAGCAACGTCTTTACCCTGGGAGCCGTCTCCTGGGCTCCGGTCAGCTTCTTTCACTTTCAAGATCAGGGGGTTGGGGAAGCAGAAACCTCATCACCAGCAAGTCCTGTGGGTGGTTCTGACAGATACACTTTGAGAGAAGAGAACCAGAGGAAGACACCGTGGCAGAGGATTCGAGAGAGGCAGGGGTAGCAGGAAGGTGAGGTAGACTTCATAAAGCTGGACCATGTGCAAGGTATGGACACCTCACCGAGCAGAGTCTGGGTGAAGCCGCTGTTTCTGATGAGCAGGCTGTCACTCCTGGAGCGTGATGGCATCTGAGCCTAGCTTTCACAGTGACATGAGCAGGCTATCCAGAAGATCCTATCACATCCAAATCTGGCCACCAGTCAGGAGAATGAAAGTTGCAGGTTCAGCCTTTCCCAGCACACCTTCGTGTTTTCATCATGTGGTTCAGGTTCAAAACTGCCCTATCCAGCTCAGGTGTGTGTGTGTGTGTGTGTACACATGGGTACAGGTGCTGAGCCCTGTGGGCAAGGCTAGCCAGGCCGAATGATGGGATGTGTCAGAAGAGGCTGAATGACATGAACCATTGGAGTCCTCAGCTAGTGCTGACGAAGAATAGCAGGGTAGGACATCCCCCGAAGGGGGCCTTTAAAGTTAGACATGAGCTGTGGATGTAGCTCATTTGATAGGATGCTTGCCTAGCATGCATGAATCCCTGGGCTTGTCCCTGGCACAGCATAAACTTGCCACACCACAGCTTGTGGTAAGGCAAGCCTATAATTCCAACACTCAAGAAATAGACGCAGGGTGGTCAGGAGTTCAAGGCTATC
>CM053746.1:38711433-38805561 GCA_028658305.1 Pachyuromys duprasi | reverse complement strand
TTTTTTTTTCTTAATCCCAATTATAAAAGTCCTTGAAAAATTATTTTTTAAATCCAAATTATATAACAAACAACAACAAAAACTTTTAAGATGCTTAAAAGTTGAAAAGAGAGAAAGATAAATAGCCCATGGCTTACCACATCATGCTAAGCATTTGTGAACCTTACTGGCTTTCCCCCCAGGTACTTCCAGGCCTGCTGGTGCCCACATTCACACACACATTGCATGCATGCACTCAGGCTGTCGCCCATAGGGCCATCCAGTCTGAGGCTTTAGGCACAGCCTAAGCGTGCAGCTGTGGAGCCTGGGGCCTGGCTAACTAAGGCTCATCGGTGGGATTTCAGACAGAGTTTAAAGCATTTTGATATTTAGGGGAGGTACTTAAGTAGATGGTGAGGTTGCTTTTAATCTATTACTATGGCCCCTCGATGTTCCTAATCTAATCCCCCAAATTGTGAAGCCCAGGATGGACTGGAGTGAAGGAAGAAGGTGAAAAAGCCAATCTTGGCTTCTCTTTCCTTCCAGTAAGGCAGACCAGTCCAGACCAGAGGAGCAAGTTAAAGAAAAAGCTCTTCGTCTGGGTGTGGCGATACACGTCAGTAATCCCAGCCCTCAGGAGGAAGAGGCAAGAGTTCCAGGTCATGGTCAGCTGAGTAAAGAGTTCAAGGGCAGCCAGAGGTACATGAAACCCAAGAAAGAAAGCAAGAGTTGTTCCATGATTTTGTTTGTTTTTGTGGAGGTGTCTGGTTTTTGGGGTTTTTTTTGTTTGTTTGTTTGTTTGGTTTTTTTTTTTTTTTTTTTTGCGTTTTGAGCTAGCCCCTCACTAGACAGCCCAGTCTAAGCAATTCTCCCGCCTCACATGATTGTTGGGGTTCCAGACAAGTCAGCATGCCCAGCTTTAGTGATACCCATTGACATAATACCACAGGAGAATTTCTCTCAGGACTCCCTCAGGTCAGCAGGGACCCACCACAGTGGAGGGAGGAGGGAGAGACACCACATAGGCGAGGGCAAGTTACAGCCAGAGAAAAGTAAAGGAGATTCCTGCTGAACTGACCAAACAGGATTCTTGCTGAAGGTAAAGCTGAACCATCAAGCCTCAGGAGGGACCAGGGAGCATGACTGGAGTTGGGGGGGGGGGGTGTTTTGTTTTGGATTTATTTATTTCATGTGTGTGTGTATGTTTTGCCCGAGTGTATGGATGTGTAGCCATGCCTGTCCTGGAATTCACTTTATAGACCAGGCTGGTCTCAGATTCAAAGATCCATATTCTAAGTACTGAGATTAAAGGTGGGCATGTCTGGCTCTTTCCCCTCCCAGCCCCACTAATGATTTTAAATTTATTTTTATCTTCATTAAAATAAGCATCATATAAGGGTCATATAGCCCAAACTAGCTTTTAATTCCCTTCTTAGCTGACCTTAAACTCCTAATCCTCCTGCAAGTTGTCAGAATCATAAGTGTGCCATCCATACCTGCCTACTGTTCTCTTCACTCTTTTTTATTTTAATAGTTTATTGTTTTATTTTATATACATTGGTGTTCTGCCTGCATATATGTCTGTGTGAGGGTGTCAGATCCCCTAGAACTGGAATAATAGACAGTTGTGAGTTGCCATGTGGGTGCTGGGAATTGAACCTGGATCCTTTGGAAAAACAACCAGTGCTCTTAACCGCTGAGCCGTCTCTCCAGCCCCTGTTCCTTTCACTCTTTACAAGATAAATACTTGGAGTAGCCAGGCATTGTGGCTTGGACCTGTAATCTCAGCACTCAAGAAGCCCAGGCAGGTTGGAGGCCAGTGTGGTATACAGAGTAAATAAACTAAGAGTTTGGGGGTTTGTTCGTGTACTTTGTAGGTTCTCATGTAGCCCAGACTGGTTTTGAACTTCCTTTGTAAGGGAGGCTGGCCTTGAACTACTGATCCTTCTGTCACCACTTTCCAGCTGCTGGGATTCCAGGCATGTACTCCCATGCCCAGCTTAAACTAAGAGTTTTAAATAAAAAAGATGAGCAGGGCATAGTGATGCATGCCTTTAATCACAGCACTCTGGAGCCAGAGGCAGGTGGGTCTCTGTGAGTTCAAGGCTAGTCTGGTCTACATAGAAAGTTCTGTATCTCAAACAAACAAACAACACACACACACAAAAGATAAATTTCACTAAGCTGAGTAGGGGGTGAGCGGTGTACCCCGCTGGCTTGGGAGGGCTGGGCTGTCAGAGCATTTGCACTTGGCCTTCTGGGAAGGGCATTTCCCCAGAGCGTCTGTGTATGCTCCTGTCTGAACAGTTTTGGCTGCCTCCTCTCATACCATTTTCACTTTGAGTGGTCAAAGAAAAGATGGAGAGGAAGATGGTGACAAGATTCTCCGAGACTGGCTCGCACATCCTTTTTGTCTAGAAGCCGGGAACAGGTCGTTCCCACCTCTAGCCACAATGCTCCATCTGCCAGACTGGGACTCACAGCGGCCACCCAAGATCCTCTCTACTCGCAGACTCTATCTCATGATCACTCTTTCTCTTCACAGCCCAACAACACAGGATGACCTTAAGAGTCACAGACCTGCCAAGCACCAAAATGGTTCCCCCCAGCCCCTCACTGGGACAACACAGGTCAGTAATTTGGTCACACTACAGGGAGCCCCTTCTTTCTTCTACTTGGGAGATTCAGGCTAAACAGCCCCTTGGTGGCTGAGCAGGAGGACCCAGGAAGCCAAGGGCTGGGGAGTGAGCAGAGCAAACCAGACCCGGGTACAGAGGGAGCCAAGGGTGCCGTGAACAATAGGGAAGTCTTAATGGTCAGGAGTGGGGATCCCCAACGTGCACTGGCACCCAGATAACTTGTCTGGTGGTCCTGGTGATCTGGGCAGTTTAGGAGCATTCGTGGAATCAGGGGTGGGACAGTCCAGAATGATCTCAGACTCAGCTACTGAGCCGCTGGTCTCAGCCCCTGGCTTCTGGCTGTGGCTCCTATCTTCCTGCAGCCCTCTCTACCCTAAGGACTGTGGAGAGGTGGCAGGAAGGTGGACGGAGACGGGAAAGGTATTCCGGGGGAAGCAGGACAGCGGGGTATCTGTTAATGTCCCAGCTCCATCCTTGGCAATCCCAGCTGCGGCACTGACCCTCCCATCTAACTTGAATTCCCCTTGTGAGCCAGCACTGGCCAGGCCTTGGTAAGGACAAAAACCTGGCCCGGGTCCAGGCACCTGCAGTGCTCAGCTGGCATTGGCCCAACTCCTGGGAAGGGTGGACTGAGGACTGGCCTTGTGTGCCCACACAAAGCTCCACCCCCCACCCAAGCAGTGTACAGAGGCCCAGGGGACACTGTATGGTTGTTGGGGTTACCAGCATTTGGAAAACCCTGGATGTTTACCCGTCTTAGAATGTTCCAGAATCCCTGGACAAGGTGCACGTGCCTCCACTGACCCGCCCACAGCATGTGAAGATCAAAAACTGGGGCAGTGGAGAGATTTTGCAAGACACCCTTCACCACAAGGCTACATCGGTAAGAAGTCTGGGGTTGTGGGGAGCACTGCCTTTGTCTGTGGGTCCATCACGTATTCCCTTGACTTTCTAGACAGCCATCATCTCAGACAAAAGATGCTGGGAAGTCTGTCTTCGTAAATTACACTGGGAAGCAAGTAAGGGGGAATTCCTGTTAACCACCAGGTAGGCAGCAAATAGCCAAGGGTATCAGACCAAAGCCTCCAGAAAGCAGTTACGATTTTCTTAGATCTCAAGAGTATCTGAGAATTGTCCCTTAGAGTTGCCCAAAGCTGGACTGAACTGAGGGAGGAAGCATGAGTTTCCTGTCTCTGGAAGGATTCAAGTGTGATTTGAATGGGAGGTAATGGTGGTTCTAGCAGCCAGTGACCAAGAACTAACCATCCTGGAAGGCTCCTTTCTGTCTTTAAGCTCCTTACTCTGACTCGAACTCACGCTATGAGGCTGAGTGGTATGCAATTTTAATTCCAATACTTGGAAGAGGCAAGCAAATGTCTGTGAGATCGAGGCCAGCCTGGTCTATTCTGGGACAGCCAGAGCTACACAGTGAGACCCTGTCTCAAAACAACAAAACAAAACAAAACAAAGGAGAGAGAAAGAAAAAAAGAATTCATACTGTGGTTATAAAATGGGAAAGAAACAAAAAGCCTGTGAAGGCAGGATGATTTCCTGAACCCCTCAGAAACTGTCTGTTAGGAGAGAGAGGCAGGAGGGGGCTAGGGGCTCAAGGTGAGTCTGAGGCCAGCCTGGACCACGTATGATCTTTTCTCAAAAACAACACCAGAACCTCAAAACAAAGCAAAACAGAGAAATACTACAGTTGACATCTTCCTGGCATTTCTTTCCATGCCTCCCCCAACTTTGGGACATTCTTTCTCTCATCCAGCTGACACTTACAACCATGTTCACACAGGAGCCACCTGAGCCTCTTTAGAAAGGAAAGCAGGTGAGATGTCTCCTAGGAGGAAGCTGTGAAGTTTTTATGAGGCTGATGCCGTATCCTTAGCTGCCTGGAGAACAGGGACAGAGAGGAACCAGCTCAAACTCACTGAGTCTCAGGAAAAGAGAAAGGGCCAGGCTGAAAGAAAGCTTGGTTGACCCCCTCCCCCCCTGAGGAGAAGGAGCCTGCTTAGAGTCACTGTGAGCTGACTCAGAGGATGGCCAGGTGACTGGCTGGGGGCACAGTGGGAAGCCTACTCACCCCCTATTTCTCTCTCCAGGATTTCACTTGCAAGTCTAAATCTTGCTTGGGGTCCATCATGAACCCCAAGAATTTGACCAGAGGACCCAGAGATAAGCCCACTTCACTAGAGGAGCTTCTGCCTCAAGCCATCGAGTTCATCAACCAGTATTATGGCTCCTTCAAAGAGTAAGTCTGGCTTCCGTCAGGATGACATCTGCCCTACCCCTTCCCTGGAGCTGTCTCCAACTGTTCCACTCTGACCCCGGAGGGAACTCCCGCTGTCTTCAGACGTGCTGTGGTTCCAGCCCCACAGCAGACCCTGGGGGTTTAGGCGCTGCAATGACGTCTGAAAGTACAGGGGAGAGTGGAACTGGCTTTGGCTTCTGGCTCCACCACAGACCATTGCTGAGTTCTGGGGAAATCCATTGGGTCTCAACTTCCTCATCTGTAAATTGGGGTTCTTATGGCATCGTCCATTAGACAGCTGTGAGATTTGTGCAAGTTTAGAACCGTGTCCTAGCCTAAGGGCTGTGACTCAGAATGGATCCTTTTTATCCTGAAGTAGACGAAAGTTTAGAGACTCAGGCCTCTCCTCCTACAGATGGGAACAAGAGTCTCAGAGGCAACCCTGACGTCATCCTAGCTAGAGTCCGGGAGACCTGACTTGGTGGGGGTACCACACTCCTGGAGCGCGCTTGTCCTTTTACCCCACGAGGCTTCTGTGAGTCCAGTGCCCAGACTCCTTTATTCTTTAGTCAGTCCGTCTGTCTGCCAGCCTGCCTGTCTATCTGTCTGTCTTTCACTCTAAGCACCAAGCATGGTCTGGAATACAAAGATTTTTTCGTTTTCATTACCAGTTGCCAATTTTGTTGTCAGTGCACACAACCAACAAGGAGAGGCTGTGGGGCATGGGTAAGAGTTGGGGTCCAGGTAGCCACCTACCTGGTTCAAAACTGGGCAAGTTCTTTCCTTTCTCTGTGCCTTGGTTTTCTTGCCTGAAAATATCTGTTATAATACGCGCACCTTGTAGGAGTTTGTATGAAGATTAAATGAATTAGAGGCTACAAATAGCTAAGAACAGTGCTGGCCTGGAATTTTTTAAACATCTCTTTACTTGTTGGAGAACTTGGTGTCTGAACCACACACAGCAAGTTTATGAACATCAGAGGGCAATCCTGTGTTCATCAGACATCTCCTGTAGTATGGATTCCTGGGATTGATTGAGGTCATCAGACTTGGTGACAAGAGTCTTTACCTGATGAACCATCCCTCTGGTCCGTCATTGTATGTTTTTGAGACAGCATCTCATGAAACAGGGAAGGCTGGCTTTTGCCCACAGTTGTCCTTCTGCGTGCTACGGTGACAGGTACTTGTGATAATGCCTGAATATGGAACACTGCTGTGTGACTAAGTAACTTACCCGGGCCAGCTGTAAGAATGACTGTCCAGGACAGTGAACGTCTGCTCTGCAGCTGGGGACACTGTGGCAGTGTCATTTTGTGCCACAGTCTCATACAGCATTTCCGCCTGGGATATGAGATGCAGAAGGGTCTCTGGGACTCAGAGCAGAACTTGCTGCTCTTGGTGCTACCTGCTCTACCTACTCCAGAAGAGCCAGCACTGGCAGGGCGCTTGACAAGAAGCCCCCATCTTCCAGAGCAGTGCTTCCCAACCTTACCTGGGAGCTTGGGGCACACTGATGCCGGGTCCCCTGGCCTCGGGAGGGGCTTTCTGTGGTCTTGTGAAAGGTGGAGGCCCGTAGGGGTACTGTCCGTGCTGTGAGTGTATATCTGGGACTCTGTGGCACTGAACTTTACAGTTTCCTTGATCTTCCTGCTAAGTTGTTAAAAAGTGGCCATTTGAGGGTCTGGGATTTTTCTAGATAGGCTTCATCTGTCCAGCTTTGTTTGTTTGTTTAATTTGGTACCAAGCACACAAAAAACTCCAAGTTGCTGTGTTATCTCTGAGAGCCAGGCGCACTCACCTCCCCTCTCTAGAGACCAGGGAGCAGGTCTTGGAAGGAGGTGGGACTTGTTTGCAGATGCACATTTGGAGCCCAGGCTTCTGGTGCTGGGTCCCTGGCTGTTAGCCTCAGCACCCTGGCACGGAGCCCGTTGGCCCATGAGGATCCTGACTCTTTTTGGAGCTGAGATGTCCAGTCAGCATTAAGGCGAACAGAGCTGTGCCCAGTGACTGGCAAATATCTTTGCTTCTCATTTTCCACAGTCACAGGTCTATATCTTGGTCCCTAAAAGGTTCTGGGATCAGGGTGATGAACAAGAGTTTGTGCCCACAGAGACACCAGCAGCTGTAGGCTTCTAATAGAGTGGGCTCAGACATCTGTATATGCAGAATATCAGGACCTTTGGAGCTTCTGACATTCTGAGAGTGACCATGGAATCGGATGCTGATACGAAGACCACTCCTTTTCAGAGCTAAAACATGTATTCCTAGTGACTCAGAAACATGACCATGAGAAATTGTTTTGTATGTAAGGTAGGCCTGGTGGTGCAAGCTACCCTGGAGACCAAAGTCCTTGTATGAGGATTCCAAGTTCAAGGACTTCCTGGGTGACAGGGTGAATTCAAGCCAGCCTGGGCAACACAGTAAGAACCTATCTCAAAATAAAAGGTTAGAAAAATAAGTGCTGGCAGCCAGGGGCTGAGGATATAGCCTAGTTTGGCGCCCTAGGTTCAGTCCCTGGTACCACAAACAAAAGGAAAAACAGAGGAGGAAAAACAGTAAAAGAAAATGCTAACATTAAAATTCAGGCATGACAGCACACGCCTTTAATCCCAGCACCCTGAAGGCAGAGGCAAGAGGAACTCTGTGAGTTTGAGGCCAGCCTTGTCTGCAGAGCAAACTCTAAGCCAGCCAAGGTTACCTTAGTGAGATTCGCTCTCAAAACAAAACAACAATGAAAAAGATCTAAGGGAAATGGGAGAAAACATGAAAAATATTTTTCAAGAGTAAGTCCCTGACTCAAAACAAACAGAGACAAAACGCTTAAGAAACACACAACAAAATAATTTAACATATTCCTTTAAAGGTCATCCTTTTTTATATGTTCTCACGTGTGTCGATATTCTCACGGCTGTTGGAAGCTGCGGTGTTACTGTGTGTGGGGAGTGGGTTTTTCAGAGGAGAGCTGCTTAAAGCCTCTACAAATCAAGCTTTCGTCCAGGCTGTAACCAAGTTAATAACGTGCTCTGAGATCGTCTATGACTGTGTGAGAGCCATGCCCTCCCTTCCCGACACAGACTGGCCTGAAAGTTACATGTGGGTATAAAGGAATAAAGGCTGACTGTGGCTTGGTTCTGTGGAAGCTGTTCTGAGTCAGGAAGGCCAGAAAAACAGTTGTCTCCTTCCTGAACCCCCTGTGCAAGACTGGTTAAGACAAAGGCTCCCCGTTCCTTCTTGCTACCGTAGTTGCTGGGCTGTTTGTTACATAAAGAGGATGGCTTTGCCTAGGACCAGTCCACTTCTTACATTACAACAGGAAAGGCCCAACTTCTTCCAAAGGAATCAGGCCCACTCTTGGGTAAACGGTACCAAGAGTTCATCTTTTTCCTTTCACGTGGTATCACCCTAACTGTGGGAACTGCTGCTTTCATGCTTGGGCACAGAGTGGGGAGTATTTCTAGAATCTTTCTCTGCCGGTGAAAGACACCAACCTCACCCAGAAGTTCCCCCTTACAGGGATCACTGAGGACAAACATTGCTGAATGTTTTATCTTCAAGTCTTTATGTAATCAAAAAACGAGTTGCCAAGACCCTCCGCCTGCCCCAAAGGCCGCTTCATTCCAAGTCCTCCATTGCCCTTAATCACAAGTTCATTCTTTAAATAATTTTGTTTGTTGCCATTTCGAAATATGGTGGTGCTGGTTAGAAATCTCGAGGTTGCTGTGGCCTGTGTGTGGGTGTGTTTCAGAGTCTTTGAGACCAAGTTCCTCTCCCTTGGAATAATTTTGAAGTATGCTTAAATCACTGAGTGTGGCTCTTCTGGGTGGGCCTCAGGGTCCTTCAAGTTGAGTCCCGACCTCTGGTCTTGTCTGGGCCTGCCTTGCCTTCTGAGGAGCCCTCACGGCTTGCAGTTTCCCGTTGGATGGAAGGCGGATGGTCCTGTTGGCTGCAGGCTGTTAGGAGCCTGTTAGGGGTTGACATCGAAACCACTGTGGCTGTGCCCTCACGCCTCTCTGTTACCATGCTTGCGTTCTTGGGCCTACCACTGTCCACTCTAGCGTCTTAAGACATTTGATGGCAAAGCAAACACAGCAGTAGCTCCTAAGTTACTTGTGGTGGGAGGTATCTGCACCCCCCGGTATTTGGGAGGTGGGGGAGGAGGATTAGAAGTTCTAGGCTGGCCTGGGCCACACAAGACTTTGTCACAAAGATGACAGCGATGACAGCAATGTGCAGGGGCCAGGGTAGAGGCAAAAGTGTGGTTTTGTTCCAGCAGGACTAAGAACCTCAAGATTGAGATGGCAGAGCATTAAAAAACTAAAAGTGGGTCACAAAGCCAGCTCTACAGGGGACAGTGTCCTAAGGGGGACAGTTTGCCCTTGTGGTGTCCAAAATCAGTTCTCGCTTTCTGGGGATTGAATTAATCCCCATGTGAGGTCCAGCTATTGTTGATCTTCCTGACGGTTTCCTGTCCCCCAGGGCAAAAATAGAGGAACATCTGGCCAGGGTGGAAGCTGTAACAGAGGAGATAGAAACAACAGGAAGCTACCAGCTGACACTAGATGAGCTCATCTTCGCCACCAAGCTGGCCTGGAGGAATGCCCCCCGCTGCATTGGCAGGATCCAGTGGGCCAACCTGCAGGTGAGCCCTCTGGGCAGAGTGGGAGAAGGATCGGGGAACGGCCAGGCCCCGAGGTCAGGGCTCTGCAGAGTGCAGCTAAACCCCAAGATGGGGTGTTCCAGATCTCCTTCTAGGAGCCTGGAGTCTTATTTCAGCAGCAGGGTCTCTAAATGACCCACTTCTCGCAAAGCGTGGGAGACTGCATGAAACAAACAGCAACCTTGGATGTCTGACTCCTGAGGCCTTGCTGCCTCCAGTGTTTGCCTCCAGTGTTTGCATTCTTGGCTCCTAGAGAGCATTTTATTTATCCTAGACTGCTGGGCCATCGTCTCCTTGGAGGGTCATTTTTTTTGTTGGGTCCTCTTGAGTGCTCTTGGACTGAGAAAATCCAGGAGCCTCAACGGTGGTACACTCTCCCATGGCAGAGATCCAGGCCGGGCCTGTGGGGCCTTTCGGTTCTTCAAAGCCAGATGCTCTTGATAATTTGGTTTTACTGGGGTCTCCTGAGTGGAATTCTCTGTTCCTCTGTCTCAAGAACAGCCGTGATGGGCACTGGGGATGCAGAGAGGAGGGTGTGACGTCTGTGTTTGCCGGGCAGCAGACTTTCAGTCAGCCCGGAGCCTCTGTCCTCACAGCCTTTCATGGTCTGGGTATACCCGTGCAGGTCTTTGATGCTCGCAGCTGTAGTACTGCCAAGGACATGTTCCAGCATATCTGCAGACACGTGCTTTACGCCACCAACAATGGCAACATCAGGTGAGGCGCCCTTTCCAGCTATGCTGGGCTCTCCCTGCCAGTCTTAGGCAGGAGAGGCCAAAGGGCTTAGGGGAGGGGCCTCTGACTCCTGGAGAAACTGGGGAGAGAGAAAAGAAAAAAGCTTAGCTTCTCTAGGACATGGAACGGTGAGAGCGACCTGCTTCCCACTAGCCTCTGTTGTAGACCCAGCTCTTTTTTAGTTTTCCTTCTAACTTAGAGCCATGGGGCAGTTACATCCTTAAGAAGTACTTCTAGCAGGCCGTGGTGACACGTGCCTGCTCTCTAAGCACTCGGAAAGGTAGAAGCAGGAGGATCAAGAGTTCATTCTTGGCTATATAGCATGTACAAGGCTAGCCTGGACTTCATGTGTCCCTGCCTCAAAAGCAAACCAAAACAAAGAAAAGAATGTTAATTGGGCATGGTGGTGCATATCAGTAATCTCAGCAGTAGAAAGGCTGAGGCAGGAGGATTGCCATGAGTTCCAGGCCAGTGTGGGCTACATAGACAGGCCTTGTCTTGTTTTAAAAAGAACCCACTCAGGAGACAGAGGCAGATGGATCTTTGTGAGTTCGAGACTAACCTAGTCTATATATTGAGCTCCAGGGCTACATAGTGAGACCCTGTCTCAAAAACAAAGAAAAAAATAGTAGGTTCTTCTTCCCTGGTTCAGAAGGAGACACTGGTTTTCTGGCTATGGCTTTGCTGTGGTATTTTATTAAATGTGAGAGAGCCACTCAGTGCTTGGCATTGTTAGTCCGTGTCCCTCTCTACTCACACCACTGATAGGACTGAACAACGCACTCAATCTGTCATTCACTCGTTTTTGTGTGCAGCAAAAACCACTTGGTGCACACCTAACGGGGACTCAGCACAGGACTAGGCCAGCGTCAATGAAAAGGAGGAGGCAGGGTAGGGTATGGAGGTGAGGGAGACCCCAGATTCCAGCTGCAAACCTGTGCTGAGCAGCCACCAACTGTGGGAAGAGAACCATCCATTAGTGAAGGCCAGGGGTGTGGAAGGGACATGAGGCTTCCCAGAGTGGCGCTCTCCTTGTTGGTCTTGAAGGACAGGGAGAAGCTGGCGGCAGGAGGAGAGGGTGACTTCAGTCTGATTGGGGTGCAGGGACTGCAGAGTGGAAAGCGTGGAGGGAGGCTGTTTGGGAGTCCCTGTCCCACCAGCCCACAGTTGGTAAACTGCTATGTCCGTGTCCCGGGGAAGGTCGGCCATCACCGTGTTCCCCCAGCGGAGCGATGGGAAGCATGACTTCCGGATCTGGAATTCGCAGCTCATCCGGTACGCGGGCTACCAGATGCCCGATGGTACCATCAGAGGGGACCCTGCCAACTTGGAGTTCACCCAGGTACCTATCCGGCCTCTGACGGGTCCCTCTGGGCAGGGAACCCAGAGCAGATGCAGTGCCTGGGCCCAGAGACTTACTGGGCTCCTCTCTCTCAGCTGTGCATCGACCTGGGCTGGAAACCCCGACATGGCCGCTTCGATGTGCTGCCTCTGGTCCTGCAGGCCAACGGGCGAGATCCAGAGGTCTTTGAAATCCCTCCTGACCTCGTGTTGGAGGTGAACATGGAGCATCCCAAGTAAGCTGCCGTCGAGGTTATGTGCATGTCCCCATCCTGGGCACCATGCTTCTCCTTCTCCCAAGCCCAGCCTCAGGCAGTGTCCAGGTGACAGATGTTGTAAGACCACTTGGCCCTCTACAGCAGCTCTGCCCCCTTCCTCTCCAGCCTCCGCCTTAGGAGGAGTCACCAATGGTGACTGACGAAGCAGCAGCCTAGTAAACAGGGTCCTGGGAACCTGAGAGGCAGTTCCTTCAGGAGAGCCTGCAAGCTTCTGTCGGAGTAGCCAGGCCTTTGGCTCTCCTCCTAACACTTTTTATTTAGTGTGCACGCATGGATGTTTATGACTGTATGTATCGTGTGATGTATGATTGTGAGTGATGTGTGTGTGTTTTGTATGTGTGGTGCGTGTGTATGTATGTGTACGGTATGTGGTATGAGTGGTGTTTTTATGTTTATGTGTATATGTGTGGTGTGGTGTGCTTGTGTATCTGTGTGTGGTTGTGTGTGTGGTGTGTCTGGTGGTCTGGTGTGTGTGGTGTGTGTATTTTGTGTGTGGTGTGTGTTTATATTTGTGAATATGTGGTTGTGTGTGTTTGTGTGCCTGTGTGGTCAGAGGTCAGTTGCAGGAGTCAGTTGATTCTCTTCTACCACAGGGGTCCTGGGCATTGAACTCAGCTTGTCAGGCATGGTGGCTAGTGCCCTTGCTGGGCCGTCTCCATGGCCCCCTCCCAGCTTTCTTGGGGAAAGGACATCCCTCCCGGATAGAGGAAGTGTAGGGTCACAAGGACTTTAAGAGCACAGCTCACTGAACCTCTGCAAAATACCTCCTAAATAGAGACTGACTACCCAGCGGTCACTGGGCTGGCTGCTCTTGTCCTTTGAATGTACCGAACTCGGTCCTGGCCCCGGACCTCTGGGCCGCTTCCTCTAACTGATAGGCCCTCTCCTCGGAATTTTGCAAGGCTCACATCTTCTCATCAAAAGTCCCTGTGATGTTACCACGCCTCTGAGAAGCCTTTTCCGACTGACCACTGATCCTCAAGGCAACGCTATACCTAGTTTCTCATTATCCTACCGCTGTATTTGTTTACCCCTTTGTGGTCTCTAGTCTAGGTGCTGGGCTGCAACTCTGAGACTAGAATCTTGGTTTTCATCACTGTATCCCAAGGTACAGGGCATATAGTAGCTGCTTAGTTATAGATATTTGTGCTAACTATCTATGACTAACCGTCCACTGAATGAGACACCATTGTCTCATTCTGTAATAATCCCATGAGTTCGATGTTATTGACTCTATGTTGGTGATGGGGATACTGAGGCTCTGGGATAAAAGCACCTAGTCTGTGCTTGAGCCCCAGCTGTCTGGTGCCAGAGTCCTTAGCCACTGCATTATGTTGGTGCACTTAGAATGCCATACACCTGATCCATTTGCATGAATGACTGGGTAAAGAGATGTCTCGTTTAACAAATGTAAAGAGATGTCTCGTTTAACAAATGACCCCTAGCGTACCCTGTTATCTCTTCTGGTGGGGTGACTGAGATCAACTCTGAAGAAGGACTTTTTTAGCGCTGGGGATAAGGCTCAGCTTTGATCCACAGTCCTGCAGAAACTGGATGTGATGGTGCATGCCTATAGTTCCAGCAGCACTTGGGAGAGAGAGTCAGGAAGATCAGAAGTTCAAGGTCATCCTTAGCTACATAAAATCAAGACCAGTCTGGGATATGAGACCCTGTCTCAAAAACAAGCAAAAACCAGGGGAAGAAAAGGAATTTCCTTGGTTGAGCCTTTTACTGATGTAAATTATTTTTTGACTGGGGAGAGAGGCGAAAAAGAAGACTCTAATTGCAGCTGGCTCTCACTCCCTGCCAGGTATGAGTGGTTCCAGGAGCTCGGACTGAAGTGGTATGCGCTTCCTGCCGTAGCCAACATGCTGCTGGAGGTGGGTGGCCTTGAATTCCCAGCCTGCCCTTTCAATGGTTGGTACATGGGAACGGAGATCGGAGTTCGAGACTTCTGTGACACACAGCGCTACAACATCCTGGAGGTGACAAGGATGACCCAGCTGGGCCGGCTGGAAGAGGGGGCTGGCATGGGGGTCCCCAACACTGTCTCACCCTCCACACTTGGTTCCTATAGGAAGTGGGCAGGAGGATGGGCCTGGAGACCCACACACTGGCCTCCCTCTGGAAAGACCGGGCGGTCACGGAGATCAATGTGGCTGTGCTCCATAGTTTCCAGGTATGCCGGGTGGGTGTCTTGTGGTATGGTACAGGCTTTGGCAGGAAGGTCTCTTGATCCAGCCACTTGTCTGGTGCCTGATGTCCCCGTTAGGGCTTCATTCATGTGTGCGTGCGTTCAGGCTGCCCGGCTGCTGAGACCCGGCGTTCGTGCTGTTCCAGCAATGGCGACTCCCTTCCTCCCTGCCTGTCCCTGAGCTCAGCACTGTAGGTGGATCTGCTTCCATTGCTTGAGGACGCCCCTTAGAGAATGCCCCTCGCGGCTGCATCTCCCAGCTCTCCCTCCCTGCCTGCTTTGGCCCATGTTGTGTTCCCTCCCACCCCAACACCAATCCTCTTTTTTTTTTTTCCCACCTCCTTTAATTTGGTTTTGTCGGAAGTAGTTTCCGGTTGCTTCTTTCCTCTGCTGGAAATGTGAGCTGCTCAGTGCTCCATGACGCTGAAGTCACTGCTAAAAATCCAACAGTGTCTGGCCCAAAGTGGAGGATGGGAAATTATGGAGTGGGTGGATGAGTGGATGCGAGCCCCCGTCTACATGACCTGGGACTACTCATGCTCACTGTTCTGGGCCAGCGCAGCGTTTGGTTTCTGCGTGGACTGAGCCCACTCTGCTGCCTCTCCTCAGCTCTGTTCCCTTTAGGACCTGGATATGTGAAGATGCCTGGGGTCCAGACCACTCGGCAGAGTCACTCATTCCTTCAACGGAGATTTAATAAATGTTTGCCCCATGCATGCCAGGCATTAGAATGTGGGTGGCTGACAGAAGCTATAGGATCATACCATGTCCCCCAAGGCTGGGTCACCCTCAGGAAGATCTATCCTGTGCTCACTGGAGTAAGGGGTTCTGAACTAACACAAAACAAGAAGAGCTCCCAACCAGCAACTGGACTGACCCAGTAAGGAAAGACCAGTCCTGGCTCAGATTCTTAACACCCAGGACTCCCAGGGCCAGCTCTGACTCTGGCAGGATGCAGCTGTGTCCTAGCAAATCCACAGAGGCCTGGCCATTTCCTGATGCTGTCCCTCACTCCCTGAGTGTCTAGGCCGTTCTTGTCACCCTCTTCTAGGGCAAATTTCAAAAGACATGGCCTTTTTTTTTTACCCCCTTGTAAAGTGAGGACAGCAGCCAGGCATGATGGCGCATGCCTGTAAGTCCAGCATTCAGGAGGCTGAAGCAGAACGATGGTGAGTTCGAGGCCAGCCTCAAACTATTCTACGAGCTATTTCTCAAAGAGAGAAACAAAACTAAGCAAAAAAAACGGGAGTAGTGTATCCCTTGCCGAATCATTGCTAGAATCAACTAATTCATAAGACACGGTTGGCAGTTCTCTTGATCCGGGGGATCGTATGTGGGTGGTGCATCTGTGCTTGCCATGGCTGTCATCATCCCTGACATCCAAGGGCATGGCGTATGTGCAGATAGTCCCTGGCTTACACTGGCTCCACCTGGGAATTTTTTGAGAGTGTGAAGGTTCTGTGAATCCAGAGCAACTACTTGGGGTTTTAAAAGATTCTTTTTTAAAAACCTCTTACCGTTACATGTATTTTGTATTTTATTTTATTTTACTTTGTGTTTAGGTGTTTTGCCTGCATGTGTGCCTGTGTTCCACAGGTGTGCAGTACCCAGCCAAAAGAGGCCATCAGATCATCTGGGACTGGAGTTACAGTTGTGAGCTGCCATGTGGGTGCTGGGAAGCAAACCCCGGTCCTCTGGAAGAGCAAACAGTGCTTTTAACCGCTGAGCCATCTATCCAGGCCCCTGTTTGGACGTGTTCTTTGGGACCTTGGTTTTTCTCTAACCCCGTTTTTAGTCTTTATTTTGAGGCATGGTTACCCAGGCTGGCCTTGAATCACTGTGTTGTCTAGGCAGGCCTTAAATTCACGTCACCCTCCAGAGTGTCCACGCTTACAGGCCTGTACAGCTCACTGCATAAGGATTTTGAATGTTCATCTTTCCTGGACTAAAGATGGTGGCCAGCTGGCGGCAGCGGCAAGCCTCAGCCTCAGCCAGCTGTGGCAGCCACGAGGGCCAGAAGCTGACACTACGGTGTGTCATGTAGTCAAGCTAAGGTGGTTGTGAGGCGTGGTGCTCTTTTTAAAAGGTTTGAGATGGAGTCTCATGTGGCCCAGGCTGGCCTCAAACTCACTACATAACTTCATGTGCACCTCCAGTGTGCTGGGATTACAGGCGTGAGCTACCACCGCTGGGTTGTTCATTTTTACTGTGTTGCTAGGCATCAAACAAAGGGCTTGGTGCATGTTGGGCCAACAGTCTGCCAACTGAGTTATACCCAAGTCCCCATTCAGTGTATTCTTGACTGAGGATATTTTCATCTTTCCATGGGTCTGTCAGCATGGAGTCCTGTCATGAGTCAAACAGTAGCTGTACATGAGGTGTTTGGTTTCTTTGTTTTGTTTGTACATGAGTTTTAAAGTGTGGCTCGACACTTGAGCCCGGCATCAGGTGGCGGCTGCCAACCTTGGCTCATACAGCACCCCTCCTTAGGAATGGTCCTCTCTGGCCAGCATGAATCCATGTCTCAGGACTTGCCCTCTCTTTGCAGTTATCCTGACTTCCATCTCTCCTCTGGGCCTATCCCAGCTGCTGGGCTTTCCCCTCTATCCCTCACTCCATCACAGATCCTACCAGGCCTTATGAAAATGACTGACTTCCTTCAGCCTCCCCAGGAGGCTGGTTGTTCTCTGGCAATGCATGGAGACCATCTCTCCTTTGCCCTGGGAGTCTTTCATGAGTCCTGGCAGATGGACAGGCGCAGACAACACCCACTGACGGCATATGACAGCTGGTTCTTTCCTTCCACTGTGTTCCTGGGATGGCACTCTGGATGGGCTTGGGGACAAACACCTTTACCCACTGAGCCACGCCCTCCCCAGCAATAAACACATTTCCCTTGATTGAATGGATCTCCAGACTTTAGGGGTCCAGCTGCTTTAACTGGTTCATTCCAGGCTAGTCCAGATCTCATGGCCTCTAGTGTTAAGATATGGATGGCCTGTCTCCCCTACACTCGAGTCCATCCCTGTCCCCACAGATGATGAGGGTAGTTTTGTGTTTGATTATTTTAAAAACATAATCTCCTGTAGCCCAGGCTGGCCAGGAGCCCCGTATATAGCTGAGATGGCCTTGAACTGATCCTCTGCCTGCACCACTAGAATGCTGAGGCTATAAATGTGTATAGCTTCATGAATACCAGGCAAGCACTCTACTGAGTGAGCCTCCTTTGAGTTCTTATTTTCCTTGCCTAAAACAAGGCGGTACTGTGTGAGTTGCCCACACCTGAGGCTCGCTGTTCACTGGCAATGCTTGGAGCCCTGGGGTTTCTGGATGCTTCTAGAGGGTCTGGGCAGAAGCTATTGTGTGACTGAGGGCTGGTTGGCTGTGGTGATGGTACAGGTCTCTAAGTCTGTGGATTTGGACCTGCGTGTGTTTCTGCAGCAGTCAGGGAGAGGACCAGGAGCAATTTCAGAGCCATGGCATAGATCACCCACTTTCTAGTGCAGACGCTCACCAATCTCTTCTGCGGCCCTTATCTCAGCCCACTCCATCTTCTTCTCCACCAGAAGCAGAATGTGACCATCATGGACCACCACACAGCTTCTGAGTCCTTCATGAAGCACATGCAGAATGAGTACCGGGCCCGAGGAGGCTGCCCTGCAGACTGGATTTGGCTGGTCCCCCCAGTGTCCGGGAGCATCACCCCTGTGTTCCACCAGGAGATGCTGAACTATGTTCTGTCTCCATTCTACTACTATCAGGTCAGGGAGAAGCCTTCCAACCTCTTGCAGCTCATCTATGTAGTGTGACTGTGCAGGGTTATACGTACCAGCCGAGTGCCACCTTGTCCTCTCCGAGGTGCCCAGATTAGACTATACATTATCTAGCACACCCAGCAGAAAGATGCTAAGAGCAGGTAGACCTCTACCTTCTGGGACAATGACAAAGGAGACCCACTGCCCACTGCTTCGTGGCCTAGGAAGTGTTACCCTGAGCTTTGGTGATGAGGGTGGGGTGTCCCTCCATGAGGACTCTAGAGGGTCCCCTGGCTCTCCAGCATCCCCCAGGTGAAGCCCAGCCAGAACCACACCCTCAGAGCTCCCTTCTTTTCTGTAGATCGAGCCCTGGAAGACCCATGTCTGGCAGGATGAGAAGCTGAGGCCCAGGAGGAGAGAAATCCGTCTCAGAGTCTTGGTGAAGTATGTGGAAGTGGGCAGTGTCCCTGTCTGTGCTTTGTCCCTTTTACTGAGGCGGCCTTCCTGACTCCACCATGAAAGGCAGGGCAGGTGGCGAGTGTTCTTTGTAGTGCTGGCTCCCAGGACTCTAGACACCATGTTCTGAGACCCATTTTGCATTTGTAGTTCCAAACTCCCCAAAGGGGCTGAGTCAGGATGCACGGGGGCCACCAGTCAGACAATAAGTGGGGATGCTTCCCCCGACACCCCCAGTGCTGCCCCCATTCCATTCTCATGACTCAGCATGGCATCTGTCTGTCTGCCCGTCTATCCCCACAGAGCAGTGCTCTTTGCTTCCGTGTTGATGCGCAAGGTCATGGCTTCCCGGGTCAGAGCCACAGTCCTCTTTGCTACCGAGACAGGAAAGTCGGAAGTGCTAGCCCAGGACCTGGCAGCCTTGTTCAGCCATGCCTTCAACACCAAGGTACATGCTTGGGCGGAAGAAGTCTAGGGTGCGTGTGGAGGGCTTCCTATGAGCTGCGCCCTGATGTCCACGGTCCTCCACGCAGGCTGTCTGCATGAGCCAGTACAAGGCCAGCAGCTTGGAAGAGGAGCAACTACTACTGGTGGTGACGAGCACTTTTGGGAATGGAGACTGCCCCGGCAATGGGCAGGTGGGTGGCTCGGGGCCCGGCCACTGGGGGACAGAGGGGCTTGGGAGGACCCGGAAGAGTCCAGGGGACTCAGCACGACCTGAAGTGGGCACTGGAAGTAAGTACCCAGGCACTCTGGGTCCTTCTCACACCACCTTCCCATGGCGCACAATGCTTTCCTGTGAACTGACTGACACTTATTTACATGGTTTTAGATTTGAGAGGATTGACTTTATTACATTTATTTATTTTGGGTGGGAGTGGGGGGTGTCACAGCTTGCAGGTGGAGGTCAGAGGGACAACTTGCCGGAGATGGTTCTTACCTTCCACAATGTGGGTCTCTGAGGTTTTTGGGCCGAGCCAACACAGCAGCCATGACCTACCTTTAAAAAAAATTTTTTTTTAATCCTTGTTTAACTGGGCCTAGGGGTGTGCTCTCGTAATCCCAGCACTTGGGAGGTAGAGGCAGGAAGATCACAAATTTAGACCCAGCCTGGACACCGTAGGAGATCTTATCTCAAATTCTTCCTCAACAAGCATTCATATTTAGGGGCCGGAGAGGTGGGTCAGCAGTTGAGGGGGTTTGCTCTACTTCCAAAGAACCACAGTTCATTCCCAGCACCACACTCCTTAGGAGGCTCCTAGTCTCCAGTAACTTCAGCTCCAGGGAATCCAACACTGTCTTCTGGGCTCCCCAGACACCCTCACTCATGGACTCAGACACACATCTTCCTCTTAAAAGAATTCATATTTTTTGATGTATCTTTCTCACAGAGGGAAAATGGGCCAGGCATGTGAATTTTGTCTAGCTGGCCGCACACAGGCCTGCTTAGCCCTGTGCTTTGAGCAGAGGCAAGAATGAGCGAGATGTTAAGGCTTGGTTAGCACCGATTTGTCTCTCTAGTGCTTGGAAGGATTGAAAAGGCCATCAAAAAGAAAGGGCATGAGAGGAGATTACAAAAGGCACAGCTTCCCACAGTGTGATGGGTCCCACGCTGCCTAACACAGTTTCCTGAAAAATATCAAAGTTCTTTCAAACAATGAGTTGTTCCTACCACGTTCCAAGGGAAGCGAGGTTGTTCATATTCTTTTTTTTTGAGGAAGCCTGTGTCCTTCCAGTGGTAAATGGGGGCACCAGGGACTGCTGGGCTTCCCTGGTGTCTTCCTCCGTGGATCTGGATTCTTTGCCTGTTCAGCGTGGTCAGTGTTTGGATGGACCACCATGGGAAAGGAAAAGCAGTGGTCTTGCGGCTCCTGGCCTGAGAACTCTGCTTCCTTGTCTTTCCAGACCCTGAAGAAATCTCTGTTCATGCTGAGAGAGCTCACCCACACCTTCAGGTGAGACACTCTTCCACACCCCTGCTTCCTGGGCCCACGGAACGGGGGTGTGCACACGGGATGTCTTCCCAGAGATGTCCAGGGGCAGACCCAGTCCTGGGCTAAGGTTTGGCTCCTGAGTGAGTTGTGATCAAGACATAGAAACCAAGTCCCTCATGCAGGTCTGCAGGCCAAGAGTGCATTGGTCACATGACTGTGGTGTGACCCAGGGGGCTTGGGAGAGTAGGGCTATCTTTGCAGACCACAGGAAACTGCGGCCTTGCATCCTGAGTGTCCCTGTGTGTCCTTGACAGATATGCTGTGTTTGGCCTGGGCTCTAGCATGTACCCTCAGTTTTGTGCCTTTGCTCACGACATCGACCAGAAGCTGTCCCACCTGGGAGCCTCTCAGCTTGCCCCGACAGGAGAAGGGGACGAGCTCAGCGGGCAGGAGGACGCCTTCCGCAGCTGGGCTGTGCAGACCTTCCGGGTCAGTGTCTAGCCGGACGGGCTATAATGCAATCATATGCCAAACACATCCGAGCCTGGCATCCTGGGTGTCATGACCTCTGCCAGGTGTAGGCCAGGGCTACAGACCTGTCCTCTTAGGTCAAAGAGGCCTGCCCAACCCCCACTCCACCGAGAAGAGTGTCACCCTAGTGTGTTGCTCCAGGTGGGAGAGGTGGCCAGTCAGCTCCCTGTCCTGAACGTCCGTCTTCAGGGCTTTTCCTACTCACAGCCTTGACCACCTTGTAACAGTGGTGTCTTGCCTCAGTCTCCCGGCTCTTCAGAGAAAGGCAAGGGACACACTGCTAAGCTCTTGTGGCCTACTGTTATCTCCTCAAATCTTTACTTTCTGGGTTCCTCCCTGCTGGCGGAGGGAACTTATCACTGAAATGAAAGAACAGCAATTGGAAGCCCAGAAGACTTGGTCCCAAGACTCAGGCCTCCTCCCTAAACTTTTCTATCAGAAAAGAGAAGCCCCAGGCCTCCCTTGCTATGTGGGAAGAGACAGGTGATGGTGGCTTTACTCTGTTACAACAGCACTAACCACCATGTGCCACGCCTAGGATTCTCTGAGCTCTTCCAGTCCACAGCAGATGATACGCTTTGGTGTTCTGTGATGCAGCTGTTCAGTGTTTGACCAGGGGTGACAGGTGGTGACGGTGATGATGAAAGCCATTCTCCCTAACTTTCCAGGCGGCCTGTGAGACATTTGATGTTCGAAGCAAACATCACATCCAGATTCCGAAACGCTACACTTCCAACACAGTTTGGGAGGCTCAGCAATACAGGCTCACCCAGAGCCCAGAGCTGTTAGACCTCAACAAAGGTACGAGCCCCTCTGTGCCCTTCTGGTCTTTCTTGCCTGGGTTGAAGCTATCTGAGCCCTGAACCAGTAGTCAAGGAATCTGCCATGCTCTTTCATGAAGGAAAGCCTTCGGCTGGAACTGCCAGACATCTGTCTCCCTGGCCGCAGAGCCTGTCGGGGCAGGGCTCTGAGGGAGAGCATGCCAGGAGGAAGCCCTGAGTGCTAAGCAGTGAGAGCAGGGACCCAGCACCAGTGGGGAGGTGGTGTGGGCAACTCTGCCAGGCCCTGGGCTGGCCTCTTGGCCCACGTGAACTAGCCTATGACACTTGTCCTGGTGCTCGGCCTATGACAAATGCAGACAAGTTAAAGTTCAAGGAAACAAACCAAGTAGTGGCATGTGGGAAACAGGGGGATTGGGTTCAGTCTTCCACAGGGTGGCACGTGCTGTGGGGAGGCTTCTGAGGTGATTCAGGGGGCAGTGAAGCGGCTCATCTCTGCCCACCCTGGGTGACATATTCTCAGTTCCCTGAGTCCGGACATCACAAAGGGACTTGCGTGTGGGGACAGGCTTCATCTTTGTTCTCCTACAAATCCCAAATCCCTAAATCACATAGCTGTCCTGAGACTTTCCGTGTTTTAATGTCTAAATTGCATCTCCCAGTACTTCCAAGCCTCGAAGCCACTGTTCATCTAGGATCTTTTTGGTTGTTTGGTTTTAGTTACTATTTTTTGTTTTGTTTTGTTCCCTCTGTGTGTATATAGAGGCAGGTAGCTGAGACAGGGTTTCATGTAGCCAAGACTGGTCTCAAAATTGCTATGTGGCCAAGAATGGCCTCGAACTCCTGATCTTCTTAACTCCACCTTCAGAGTGTGGACCTGTGTCACCACATCCATCCAGGCCCAAAATAGTGGATATTCCAAAATAGTGGTCCTGCCTCGGGATACCAAGGGCGAGGGTAGCAACTGAGTTGACAATCAACTCAGTATATGGGGCTCCCCGTACCAGAGCACAGAGGCCATCTCAATCTGTCTCCTCAGCCCTCGGCAGTATACATGCCAAGAACGTGTTCACCATGAGGCTGAAATCCCAGCAGAATCTGCAGAGTGGGAAGTCCAGGTAAGGATGGGCAGGGCTGCTTGCTGGTGTCCCAAGGTTGCTCTGGAATGGGTAAAGGACCAGAGCGAGTCAGTCAGTGCAGGGGAGGGGAGAGTGGCCGCTGAAGAATGTCACCTTTGGGACCAGCTTCTCTGCTAGTCCTTGGCATCTGTGCCTCGTTGGCTCTTGCTCCTCCCTGAACTCTTGCTAAGAGTGACCAGGGGAAACATAGACTACTTGAGTCTTCAGAACATTTGTGAGAATATTTGACAAGGATGGAAACTTCCCAGCCAGGCAGACGAGGTGTTGTGGGCGATCTGTAGATTTTCTCTGTGTTCTCCTTCCTCCCCTTTGCTCCTATCCATTGACCTCAGCTCTAATGAGAACAGTTTGTTCTGGAGACAGGGAGGGCTACCTCCTGTGCCCACACACCCTGAGCGAGAGTCTTCTTGTGGCAGCAGTGTGCCCAAGCCCTCCATGCTCTAGGGAGGGCTGTGGCCCAACTCCTTTGAGAAACTACGGAGCTCTGAGGGTCCCCAGCTGAGGGGATGTCTTGTCACAGACTCTGGCTGGTAACCAAGGCTGGAGGAAGCCAGCAGGAAGGTGTCAGGAGAGCACTTAGCTTGAGGAATCTGGCAGTTACCCAAGGCCTCCCTTTTTTCCTGTAGCCGTACCACGCTCCTTGTTCAACTCTCCTTTGAGGGCAGCCGAGGCCCCAGCTACCTGCCTGGGGAACATCTTGGGATTTTCCCAGGCAACCAGACTGCCCTAGTACAGGGAATCTTGGAGCGAGTTGTGGATTGTCCTGCGCCACACCAAACTGTGTGCCTGGAGGTCATGGATGAGAAAGGTGAGACCCGGAGCCCCAGAAAAACCTCTACTCCCCCCCCCCCATTCCTGAGGACAGGGCCTAAGTCTGTCCTGGTCTGCTCCAGTCCCGGCTCATGGGAGAAGCTTCCTGGCCTCTAATGGTAGTGGTGTCTCTGTGAGTGTGTCCCCCTGGCCTCAGAGAAGCAAGACCACCATCCAAGGGGAACGGGAGTCAGCCTGAAACTTAGAGACAAGAGACCCGAGGCTTCCCTGGGGCTGGAAAAACACAGATGTGGTCCAGATGAGAGGCCGTTAATAATAAAGTCCTTGTCTCTAGAAGAAAGTGAGGGGAGGGGAGAGGAATGAAAACAAAGTGCTAACACGCACCAAACACCTGTGGGCTAGGCACTGTGCCAACAACTTCCCAGATGTGGTTTTGACTCATTGCCGGTGTCAGCCCAGACTTTTGTCATCGGATCCGCTTCCCAAGGAAGTGGCCGGAGGTCACAGAGTTCAGACACTCATCTGGGAAGTGGGGAGCGAGGGTTTGAACCTGGGTCATGCTGTGACTCCCTGCATGCTGTCTCTTGCAGGTAGGGGGAGGGTAGGCATAGTTTGAGAGACCCAAGTAGGGCCTTTCCCCATGCTGACATCTTCCTTCCGTTTAGGCAGCTACTGGGTCAGAGACAAGAGGCTGCCCCCATGCTCGCTCAGCCAAGCCCTCACCTACTTCCTGGACATCACTACCCCTCCCACCCAGCTGCAGCTCCACAAGCTGGCCCGCCTGGCCACGGAAGAGGCCGACAGGCAGAGGCTGGAGACCTTGTGTCAGGTGAGGGTCTGGCTGGTGGGTGAGGCAGGGGCGTTTCTTAGAGTGGAGGGAACAAAAGCCCAGAGCCGAGTTCAGCCTCCGAGTCCTGCTGCCCCGTCTCTAGTACAGCAGTAGGAGTGAATAAGTTGTTCTGAGAGCCACTATGAGGTAACCAGTGTTCATTACTTGTCCCATTCCTCTGGCAAAAGCAACTTAGGGAAAGGAGGTTTTATTTTGGTTCTGAGGGTCCAGTCCATCATGGCGGGAGTCACAACAGTAGGAGTGTGGGTGGCTGGTCACGTAGCTTCCAGGGTGAGGGAGCACCGAGAGGTCAACGCTGGTGCTCCCCTCACTTCCTCACCTAGTCCCAGCCCATAGGAACTTGTGGTTCTTCCCCAGTTACAGCTCTAGACACACCCTCATGGAGGTGTGTTTCCATGGTGACCCTAAATCCAGTCAAGTTCACAGTGAAGAGCAGTCGTCACATAGCCAAAGCGCACTTCCTTGGGATCTGACTGCAGGGGGTGGCCGTCCATTGTGTCTGTAATAATGTAACGGCAGGTGGGGGTGGGGCAGGGCTGGAAATGCCATAATGGCAGGTGGGGAGCTGAGTTAGTAATGAGTCAGTGATGCATGAAGTCATTTGTAACTTCCCAGTTCATGTCTTTGTAAGAGGCGCTGGATACAATGTCACTGGACACATTGTTACCATCTCAGCAACCCTGTGTGAAAAACTGTATCAGCCTGACTCCAGGGACCTCTGGCCGTAATTGGAACCCGGATCCAATTGGTTCCAAATTATAGTATAATAAGGAAGTGAGCCCAGCTGGGCATGGTGGTGTGATCTCAAGAGGCTGAGGCAGGAGGATATTGAGTTAGAGACCAGCCTTGGCCAACAATGAGTTCAAGGCCAATGAGTTAGGTAACAAGACCATGTCTCTATTGCCATCCTCAAAGAAAGAGCGCACTGAGCCCTGTCTATATGAGTTGCTGGTATTGGGGAGGTTTTTGCGTCTTGATTTTCACCTTTGTTTTGTGGATACTAGGAGTTTGCCTCAGACCTTCACACATGCCAGCCAAGTGCTCTGCCACTAAGACAAACCCCCATCTCTCCTCTTTTTATTCCAAGGCAGGCCACACTAGCCCTCCAATGTGTAACCCCTGCTGGCCTTAATCTTGGAATCCTCCTGCCTCATGCCTTCCAACCAGCTGGGGCTGCAGTCCTGCCTCGCTGCCATTTTAATCCTACCCATAGGACATTTCTAGGAACAACTGAGAAATGCTATTAGCTGCTGCAGGTCCTTGCTTCCCAGCCAGCAGAGTGGCCTCAGCACCCTGGACAGCGCCAGCCCTCCGCCTCCCCTGTTGAGTGATGGATGGAAAATGACTGGGTGGGACAGCTCATTCTCCCACGTCTCCCAATCCCTCACGCTGCCCTTGGCTTTCAGCCCTCAGAGTACAATGACTGGAAGTTGAGCAACAACCCCACGTTTCTGGAGGTGCTGGAAGAGTTCCCGTCGCTGCGTGTGCCTGCTGCCTTCCTGCTGTCGCAGCTCCCCATACTGAAGCCCCGATACTACTCCATCAGCTCCTCCCAGGACCACACCCCCTCGGAGGTCCACCTCACTGTGGCCGTGGTCACCTATCGCACCCAAGGTGAGGCAGGCAGACTCCCGTGACCCCTGCACCTCATACTTCTAGGGCAGCTGTTCTAGATCGCTCTCTGCTGCTGTGATAAACGCCGTGGAGGTCCAATTCAGGGAGAGGAAGAGTTTGTTTGGCTCACAGGTTACAGTCCGTCATCCAGGGAAGCCGAGGCAGGAACCATGGAGGAACACTGCTTACTGGTTTGTTCACTCTGGCTTGCTCAGCTACCAAGTTAGCTTATACAAGTCAGTACCACCTGCCCGGGAACAGCACAGCCCACAGTGGGCTGGAATCTCCTCCATCAATTAGCAGTCACGAGAACGCCCCACACATGTGCCCACAGGCCATTCTTGTGGCAAGTCCTCACCGAGTGTCCCTTTCCCTGGGTCTATCCGGGTGATGACACAGATGAACGACCGCAGCAGCTGTTTAACACCCTGAGATTTGTCTCTTTATCAGCTACACGTGCGGTGACAGCCACCTGCCAGAGCTGTCAGTAGTGTGGGAAGCTGCGTGAGGTACATTGTCCTGAAGCAAGCATGCAGCACACTCCTTAGTTACCGTCCACGACTGTGGGAGATGGCTTCCATGTGCCTTTACAAGGAAGGGAAAAAGAGTCACAGGGAAGTTAACCCAGTTAGCAAATGGAGGCCCAAATTCGGGGAGTGTAAATACTGGAGCGTTACTACAGCCTCCGACTGCTCAGGAGGCTCAAACTCGAAGAGCCGAGACCGCTTGAGGAGCACACTTATATCTGGCCATCCTGATGATGCAGCCAGATACAGAAAACTTTAACACAGACTGTTCACGCCCTCGGTGCTCTCATTCTATATTGTGTTCTACCTCCGTGCTGGGGCCACGCTGAGTGTAGAGACTCTTCAGATGGGCCCTGCCCTCATAGAGCACCAGAAGGCCAGGAGAGAGTCCAGGCACGGAAGTACTTAGAGATATGACTATGTGGTTGCTCAGAAGCACCGGGTGTCATGAGGGGGTATGTGTGGTGTGTGTGAAGCTACCTTAGACTCAGAAGGCCAGCATTCTGTCCACTTAGCCTTGGATCCTCCGCCAGATGGACCTCCCTGTTCTAACCTTCTGTAGCTGAGCTCTGTCTGAGCTGGAAAGGCCAGGAAGGGTCCATGCCTCCGAGCCCTCTCGTTGGCAAAGTGCACCGTTTCTAAATAACCAGGCAGAGCCTCACTAACCATACCTCAATATGGGCTGGGAGAGGAGACACGGGTGAAGGCCGGCTTGTGTAGAACAGAACCAAAGGACTATATAAGTTGCTAGAGGCTTCCTTTGTGTGTCTGCTCATGGGGAAAGTGAATGTAACTCAGAGGAAGCCGGGGAAAGGCTGCTGGGGAAGACTGCGGTACCAGAACCGACAGGGCAAGTGGAAGACCACCCCCTCATCCAGGCTCCTACTGGCAAAGGCCTCCTTCATGAGAACGCTCAGCCGTGGCCGGCCGGCTCTGGGGGACCACTTCACACTGCTGTGGGCAGAGCCTTGGCGGGGGCGGGGGTGCTGGGAGGGTCCCTGGGCAAACACTGGGAGATGCCGCAGCTTAAGAGTGACGGGCCTGAGCATGGACCCAAGTCCACCACGATTTCAGTTGCCTGCTCCTTTTTCTTTTCCGTGACACGGTGTCTGAAACGGCAAAGGGAGTTGCTCACCAGGTCGCTTGCAGCCTTCCCTGCTCTGTGTGGACAGTTGGGAGAGAAGGTCTCTCCTCATTCAAGAACCGGGCGCCCAGGGGGGCTTGGCAGTGTAGGAGAGGCACCCAGCTGGGCGGCATGAAGGCCAGAGGAGTTATTGGTCCGGTCTGCGCTCTCCTTTGCAGATGGTCAGGGCCCCCTGCACCATGGTGTCTGCAGCACTTGGATCAGTAGCCTGAAGCCCCAGGACCCTGTGCCCTGTTTTGTGCGAAGGTAAGCACCCACTCAGGGCCCTTTGGAGCCCCTGGCCCCTTGGAGATGCTGCAATACAAGGGAAGGATCTAGGGACCAAGTGCTCCCTTTGGCCCATAAAGGTTGGGGGAGGGGCAATCCAGGGTCTCCTCATTTTACTATCTGGCTACAAGGTCCCTGGCAAGGATAATGGTGATCATTGTGGTGGGATCCAGAGTGCAGCGAGACTGGTCCTTTCACCAAAGAACTCGAATGTGGGAGGATGGCCTGTCTGAGCAGGGAGGATAGACCTGTGCACAGGGCTTGGGGATCAGTGGTTCCCTCCATCCCTGACAGTCCCACCATGCCAGATGCCCAGCCCTCCGAACCCTATCCTGCATGCGCTTCTGGCTTAGGGCATCTGAAGACCAAGGTCTTCTCCTGTCTCCCTGCAGCGTCAATGGCTTCCAGCTCCCAGAGGACCCCTCCCAGCCTTGCATCCTCATTGGGCCTGGCACGGGCATTGCCCCCTTCCGAAGTTTCTGGCAGCAGCGGCTCCATGACTCCCAGCACAAAGGTACAGCTATCAACAGGAAGGGAGTGTGCCAGTCGCCAGGATCTCACCATTACACAGGCACAGGCACACCAAATCATTACACTGTAGCCCCTTCCGGAGCTACACATGGGTGCACACATGTGGAGCGTTTGTGCCCACTTCATGCCTCCGTGTTCCCTTGTTCATTTTTAATGTATTTAGAAGGGTGTCCTGGTTTACCTGTGGAGGTCAGAGGTCAAGTTGCCCCTCTTCTTCCACAGTGTAGGTCCCAGGAATCAAACTCAATTTGTCAGGCTTGATGGGAAACACGTCTGCCTGCTGAGCCATCTCATTAACCCATTCTGCCAGGTTTGAAATGCTGGCCTCATTGTTGGCACCACCCACTAAATAACCCATAGAGTGAGCCTGTGAATCGGTCCTCACGTTCAGAGATGAAAGTAATAGAACTTAGATGAAGACATTTTCTCTTCATTTGAGAAACAGCCTAGAAGAAAGGACGCCTCTGTGCCTTGAACCCTTCGAAGGAGGCTTTTGTGGAAGGAACCTTTAGCAATGTTTGACCTTCAAGACCCTGAAGTCCAGCACAGCCAATAGTACCAGGGGGTTGTGGAGATGTTCTGGACACCTGAGGCCTCACCACCTGCCCTTGGTGTAGCATCTGAGTCAGGAGAGATGATGTTCACGAAAGAAGGCCAAAGAATTTTTGAAATTTCACTGAAAGAATATTCTTAGCATGTTACACACATGCACACACACACACCTATACATATTTAAGACAGGGTCTTGCTTTGTAATCCTGGCTAGGCTGAATGCTCCCTAAAGGCTGGCCTCAAATTTATAGCAACCAATCCTCCTGCCTCTACTTCCCAAGAACTGGCTATAATAATATTTTAGAAGAAAAAGTAAAATGTAATGTAATATGGCACATAGAAGAAAGAGCAATGTGTGGGCATAATCATAACTGACCCTGAGCCACTTTTCTCAAGAGTGCCTCCCTTAATGTAAAACGGGAAAATACGGTGGTCACCTGGTGGGCATGGCTCTCCCTCTAGTGGCTACTGTGGTAACTGCACCCTTCTGGATCTTAAAAGGGCTCAAAGGAGGCCGCATGACCTTGGTGTTTGGGTGCCGGCACCCAGAAGAGGACCACCTCTATCGAGAAGAGATGCAGGAGATGGTCCGCCAGGGAGTGCTGCACCAGGTGCACACAGGCTATTCCCGGCTGCCCGGCAAGCCCAAGGTAAGTTCAGCCACCCAGCAAGCCGGCAAAGCACACGGGGATGCGCCCACTGCCTCCCTGAGCCTTTCATACCCTCTGCTCTAAAGTGGAGCCCGTTGCACAGTCTCAGGGTGATAGGAAGAGCAGTATGATGAGAAGACCAAGCCCAGAGAGGTTTGAGATTTGCCCTGGGGATGCAGGGCTGTGTCAAGAGATGTGGTCGGCTCTGTGCTTAGCTCAGCAAGACCAGAGGGAGGAGCTGATCCCACCAGGGCCTCAGATGGGCACTCCAGGGGCATGAGCAGTCTGTACAGATTCTCAGCTTAGAACCTTGTGAGCTTTCCCTGAGGACCCCTTTAGATCCAATGGCTTTGACCACTGGCCATCTTATATGAACATGTAACAGAATACTGACTCCAGGACCTTCTTTGTAAATGGGGAGCCTGGTAGCCTATGCCCCAGCCACAGATCAGAGCCGGGTCTGATACATGCTCGGAAGCCCCTTTTGGGGGGGGTATAGGCAGGCAGATCTCAGAGCTCTGGGCAGGGCCATTAGCTTGATGGAAGCATCTCTGAAGTGTGGTGAACCCAGGGAAGACCTATGGGTTCCATTAGCCAGGATTGGCCAGGATACTTGTACATCCTGAGCTGAGGTCCTGGCTGAGTCCTCAATGCCCAACCCCCACCCTGTCATGGCCACTCTGCCTGAACACAGCATCTAAGGCTGGTCCCACCCTGTCCTCTGCTTTTAGGTCTACGTCCAAGACATCCTGCAGAAGCAGCTGGCCAGCGAGGTACTCAGAGTGCTGCATGGTGAGCAGGGCCACCTCTATGTTTGTGGAGATGTGCGCATGGCCCGGGATGTGGCTACCACCGTGAAGAAGCTGGTGGCCGCCGAGCTGAACTTGAGCGAGGAGCAGGTTGAGGACTATTTCTTCCAGCTCAAGGTATGGAAGCGGGGGGTGGGACTCTAGAGAAGGGTGTGGGCCAAGTTCACACGCCATTGGAACCAGCACCAGAGCCACAGAGTTGGGGGTGCCCTGAGACCATCCGCACTACTTCTGAAACCTGGGGCGGGCTGGCTGGCTGGGCTCCTGGGAGGCCAGGCTCTCCGTTACACACGCTGGCTGCCAGCTAGCTGAGAAATCAGGCCAGTGTGTTCTGCTTCTCAGAGCAGCCCCCCTAGAGCAGAGCAGGGCTGAGGACACTGGGCTGGGAGGCCTGTCCCGTACTGGCTGTGGAAAACGTGCTTATTTACAGCAAGCTGCCGGCTGGGCGCCTTCATTCCTCGAAGGAAAGACTCTTGGTAACAGGGCCTACCTTGTGCCAGGTGGTCCGCAAGGATTGTCCTGTGACATTTCCTTCTGCCCCTCTAAGGGCTTTAGGAGGGAGGAATGACCGTTATGTCATTTTGCAGGAGGAAGGGGGCCGGAGCCACAACGATGAATGCGAGAGCCCAGGCTCATGGCCCCTTTTCTCCTCTTCCCTCTCTGTCTCTTTAGTTCCTAAACCTGTCCTTGAGGCTCAAATTTATGTACCACATTTATCCTAAGCACCTACTGTGTTAGAGATAAAAAGCAGTTAACAAAACAGGTTTTTTAAAAAGGTCAATGTCATGATGGATTACAGTGAACGCCTGTAATCCTGCGGAAGTGAAGGCAGGAGGATCGAGCGTTCAAGATTACCCCTTGGTTATATGAGTCACCCAGTCACAGAGACAGCCTGGGCTACATGAGCTCCTGTCTCAAAAACACAAAAGCCCCACCTAAATGGAGCCAACACTCTGGCAGAGTGATGAAATAAAACACATAGAATGTGCAGCTGCTTCGGGTATGGCTAAATCAGAACAGTGGCTCAGAGCCGGGGCGTGCCTCATTTCCTGAGGATGTTTGGGGAAGGGGTCATGGGGAGGTGACATTTGAGGAGAGTACCCAAAAAAAGGTAGACAAGTCTTGTGCACAGTGGAGACAGAGGTCTAGACTGTTCTGTGGGGCAGCAGTGTGCACAAAGGTCCTGGGATTATTCCAACACATGTAATAACCAGCACAGACTTCCCAAAATGCGTTCAGTGTATGTCAGATGCGTTCATGGATGGATGTTTGGCATCAAAAGGGTTGCAAGGAGTGAATGGGGCAGAGGCTTTGAGGAAGCTGAGGCAGGAGAGTGCCAAGGGCAAGTCAGTGTGGGCTACCTGGGGCTTCTGAGATGGCTCAGCAGTTAAAAACCTGTACTGTTCCTGCAGAGGACCTGCCTGTAACTCCAGTTCCAGGGGATCTGATACCCTCTTCTGACCGCTGAGGGCACAGCACTCATGTACACACACAGCGACACACACACGAAAATAAAAATTGTAGCCGTACATGGTGGCACACACACCTTCAATTCCAGCACTCAGGAGGCAGAGGCAGGAAATAAGATCCTCTTAAGTTAAAAAGAGGAAACAGGAACTGGGGATGTAGCCTAAACTCGCTTAGTATAGGAAAGGCCCCAGACTTCATCTCCAGCACCAAGGGAAAAAAAGATTGCAAGGCCACGTTTCTGGGTCCATGGAGAGCCACAGGTGGCTTCACTGTAAGGTTCCTCACAGAGCCCTCAGCCTGCCGCTGTGGGCTGTGACCCGGGGGAAGGGAGGCGCATGCAGCCTGCCCCCCATGCTGAGCTCAAAGCTCACATGCTATCATGCTGTGTGGGATGAACACTAGGTGGGTAGCGGGCCTGCCACCCACCCATGAAGTGTGGTAAGAGGCTGAGGTGGGCCACACACAGGGCTGGGGAGAAGCCACGCTTGGGTGTAATGGCAGCACTCCAGACAAGTGGGAAGGCACAGGGCCAGCGAGTGCCCTTGTCACCAGGAAGCTGCTGCAGCCCCAGGATTTTGTCCCAGCTTAGACATGGTGACTGAGAGGTGACTGGGCCAGAAGGGTGACGCATTGACCTCTCCTTCCCCTCCTAGAGCCAGAAACGTTATCATGAAGACATCTTCGGTGCAGTCTTTTCCTATGGGGTGAAAAAGGGCAGCGCCTTGGAGCAGCCCAAAAGCACGAGGCTCTGACGGCCCAGAAGGAGTTACGGCTTCTGGCACAGAAGTCAGTGATGGACTCAGCTTCCCGGCTGGCCAGAGGCCTGTCACAACAGAGAAATGCAATTTCCCCCCAACCCCTCACTTCATCCCTCTCTCTCCCACCATGCCAAGTAGTGGACTACTCGAATTTCTCTGTTCTCTCCTCCCCTCCCCTCCCCTCCCATCTTCTTTCACCCCCTCCTTTTCTCTTCCCCTCTCCTCTCCTTCCCTCCCCTCCCCTCCCTTGACCTCTCCTCTCCTCCCCTCTCCTCTTCTCTCTTCCCCTCTCCTCTCCTTCTCTCCCCTCTCCTCTCCTCTCTTTCCCTCCCCTCCCTTCCCCTCTCCTTCCCTGGACCATTGGAGCTGTGAGCAGAGAAAAATGAACCTTCTGACTGAAGCACTTTGGGTGACCGCAAGGAGGCGCCATGCCACTGCTCTAATATTTAGCTACATTATGTACAGTTATTTATACTTTGTATTTAAGAAAACAAATATCTTTGTCTACTCCCAAGGAGCGCTTAGGCTTTCCCTGTATAATTCCTCAATGAAAAATATTTATATGAAATGCATTTTATTTTAATCACCCTGTGTGTTTGTTTGATCTACTTTTGTAGTAAAAGTAATATACGGGTTGGGGTTGGTGGGCACCACAACCTGGACAATGATGCCCCTATGAGGGAGCGTGCCAACCAGATCCCCAAGGAACAGCAGATGGAGTTTCTGTGTGTCTGAAGCCCTGTGGTCCTGGCAAGGCGGCCCAGATCAGGGCCTGGCGCTGTGCGTCACACACAAGGCTCCTTCTGCAGGGTGTGGTGAGACCCGGGGTTCTTCATGCGGGCGGGGGCTTCGTGAAGACCTTGACCCTCACCCTCTCTTGGGCACTGAGGATGTAGCTCAGTGGGCAGAGTGCTTGCCTGGCACACAAAGCTCCGTATAACCTTGGGCATGGTGGCCCATGCTAGTAATCTCAGTACTTAGGAGGTGGAGGCAGAAGAATCTGAAGTCCAAGATCACAGGCTTTGAGTACAGTTACATAGCGGACTTGAGACCTGTCTTTTAAAAAAGAGAGAGAGGGTGTGTGTTGATTGTGCTCCATGGCCGGCTTAATGAGAGTTTTGCAGCCATGACCTGGGCAGGTCACAGTTCTTTGCTTGTGACAGCCTTGGTGTGAAGGATGCCACCACCCCCGCCTGCTGTGGAGGCCATGAGTTCCTGTTTGCGTCAGCCACCATAGCTCCTTACCAGACAGCCTCATTGTTGTCCCCTGCCCTGCACCGGGATGGGGCTGAGCTGGGGGTCCTCCCAGCTTCCCTGGCCCCCTTCCCCAGCACATGCAGCAGAAGAGGCAGGAGTGAGGGGCCCACCAGACTGTCATGGAAACCCCTGTCCCTGGCAGTAATGCACAGCTGGTAAAGTCTCTCTCTGCTTTGGCAAGGTTCCAAGGTCCAGGGTAGGATCTGGGACAGGATGCAGAGTTCCCCGTTCACTTTATATCTTGGGTCAATGAACTGATTTCTCAGGCAACCGATCAGCAACAGATCACGAAAGAAATAGGAGAGGGAGCCCAAGATTCCTTCTCGAGGTCTGGGGACTGGCTACCTGCTACTAAGGAGGAAAACTTTAACTGGTCACCTTTCTTCCTGCAGCCAGAACTGCAATAGGGCGCTTCTAGCCAAAACTGCAAGGGGTTGTAAAAAGGGGCTCATTGATCTGAAATTAGCTCCTGTGCAGAGGCAGGCCACTGAGGAGGCCCCACAGGCTAAAGTAAACTTTTTCCTGCTTATCCTAGGCTGATAGTTCCTGAATCGCTGTTAACTTGTATGTAAATCAGTAAGAAAAAGAAAAAAGGGGGAATAAAGTAAGCAGAGACCATTCACACACACATGCTCAAGGAAAGAGATGACGAAGTTAAGAATTTTAACCTCAAAGAATTCCCACAAGTTTACGTATGATGATGGTGTCGATTTCTGCTAACATCTCCTCTGCAGAAACTGCAGCAAGTTTAGGCTGCCAGTTCCATAGCATCAGCCCACACATACATATAGACAAAAATCAGACATATAAACCTGAACATATTCATACACACATTCAATGGACAATACAACAGGAGCTCCTCCTTACATATAAATTGACAATTGACATATGCTCATGTAACATGTATAAAAAACAGACAGATGGACATATTTACATGTAAACACATCTATGTACATATTTACAACTCATGAATGAAGTAAATTCCAGCCAGCTTTCATTCAATGGGCTTCCACCACTGGCCTTCTGCCAACAGTGTATGTGAGTGTTTGTCTGTCTGTCTGTCTGTTTATTGCCACCATTTATTGTATAGCCTTTATACCTCTGAGAGAAAGCTCCCAGAAAAGGAATTACCTCATAGTCAAAAAGACAATCACAAAAACAGATGAAATCTAAAAAACAACAGGTTACGTGTTTTTAAACTAAACATTTCTTATCTATGTATCCATTATATACATTCAAAGTGAGTTTAGAGTGACAAAGCTTGACAAGGCCTAAAGGTGAACAGGGTCTAAAAGTTACAAGAATATAAGTCTTTTCAATTAGGACTGACCTGGCTACACATGTTTCATCTATCTTTGGGGGTGGTAATCTTTCATTCCAAGAAACAAAGTATATTTAAAATGGCAGTATATACTACCAAAGGGTTACAAGGTATAAGGAATTACAACAGAACAGTTTGTACATAATGACATCAAAGTTTGTAGTCCCATTTTAATTTGAGTTCACAGGAAGTTTAAACCAACTTGCTTATATTTATGGTGTATACCAGGATTTGTGAGTGAAGGCTGAGACTACAAATCTGCCTTAACCCTGTCTCCTAGTGAGGTATCCGGAGGTCCATAAAAGGTATTTATTGCAGCCATAAACTTTCTGAAGTTGTTTTAGAAGTTCTAAAACAGTCTAAGCTAGGTGTGGTGATGTGTACCTGTCATCTAGCTCTGGGAAGGTGAAGACAGGCAGATTCCTGAAGCTCACTGGCTACAGGCCCAGTCAATCACTGAGCTTTAGGTTCAATGAGAGACCCTGTCTCAAAAGATAAGGTGGACAGATATTAAGGAAGATAACTGGGCTGGGTGGTATTGACACATACTTTTAATCCCAGCACTCAGAAGGCAGAGGTAGGCAGATCACTGAATTTGGGGCCAGCCTGGTCTACAGAATGAGTTCCTGTCTCAAACAAACAAACAAAGATACTCAGAATTGGCGTCTGGCATCCACACAGAGGCACAAACATTATCACTCACTTGCATGACTAGAAACACGTACACACCACACACACACACACACACACACACACACACACACACACACAGACTCTGGCTTAGTAAGTCTGGGAAGGACCCAATGCTGCTTTTTCTTTTATTTATCTTTTTTTGTGTGTGTGAGACAAGGTAGCCCAAGCTGGTCTTGAACTTGCCATCCTCCTGCCTCAGCCTCCCAGGTGAGCTGCTTCGTTTCTGACCAGCTCCCAGGTGTTGCTCATGCTGCAGATCTGAGGGCTCCACCTTATGTCCCACCTACCCTGGTTCCAGAGTGATGGGAGCCTCAATGAGTTAGCAGGACCAGGGGTCCCTCATGTGGCAGGTCCCTACCCCAACTTCCTCTGCTGGTCAGATCAGCTCCTCCTGACCCCATGGCCTCCCCTCTCACCCAGCACAAGCTGCTGAGGCTCCCAAGGACCTCTGCCCAGCACCTCCCCCACCTCAGGAGCATGAGGCCATTTCTGGTTTACATGGACCAGCATTTCTGTCAGAAACCCTGGACCCCAGCTCCCACCCATTTTATTTTAGCACCTTGTGGGGTCTGGGAGGCAGGACCCCTGTAAGCAGGTGTGGGCACCTACCTGGCTTCTCCCATTCCCTTCGGTAAGTTCCAGAATGTCCCCAGACCCATTCAATGACCCAGCAATCTCACATGTGTGTGCAGACAAGCAATATTATTTCTTTATTTTATGGACAGTGGACAAGGATGGGGAAGAGCTAATGAGGACATTCTGCTAAGTTGGAGGCCAGCAGGATGACATCAGGGTGGCCTTTCTGGAGGGGCAAAGGAAAGGAGGGGTGAAGGAAAAGGGCCAGAGAGAGGGGCAAACCCCAGGTGTATAACTAGCTTGGAGCAGTGGCTGGGACTGTGGGCTGACAGCCATACACCACAGGGCCCAGGACACTCCCTTTGTGGAGGGGAGTGAATTGGGGATTTCACCTTCCTGGAACTCCTGCCAGTGAGGCTCTCTTCTGGTGGGAGGATTTGGGAAGCCGGGGCTGAAACAGGGAAGAGGTAGCAAGACAGACAGGGTGCCCTAGCCCTCGTTCCTAGGCCAGAGACCTTGCCTATGGCTGCACGTGGGTCAGCTGGATGTCACCCGCCACTTCCAGATTGTTGATAGCTGCCAAGTTCATCAGACGGTGGGCGTATTCGAACAGGTGCTGACCGTTCACAGCCACCTTGAAGCAGTGACTCTCACATAAGATCCACACCTGGGAAGAGACACCACAGCAGGGCGCTTGAGATCCCAGGCTTGTGGCCCTCTCTCCCAGCTCTCTCCTTCCTTAGGAGCAAACTCTGGTCTCCAGCCAACCTGAATGGTCTGCCTTTCACTAAAGTGTTCTCTTTGCCTAACACATTAGCATGAGCTGGTCCCAAGCCTAAAATGGTATTCCCCTCCTGCACACTTCCATACAGGGAAAGTGGTGGCCCACCCCGACAATGACCTTCCCAAGCCTCCCCGCCTCCTGACCCTGAGTCCCTTACACCCAGCTGAACCCTGGTGACAGGACTTGGCTCAGGCTCTCTGTGGCTCCAGTGTTTCCATGCCTGGTCTCTACTAAGTAGTTTTTAAAGAGACAACCGACACAAATGTTAATGCATGGTGACCCATGCCACCGAGGACCCTCACATAACACTGTGTGAGGACCAGCCTGACTGTATATGGGCACTATCCCAAGTAGGCTGCAGACCCCACCATGGCCCAGCCTTTCCACTCTGTGAGATCCAGTTTTGTTAGGTCTGTGTTCTCACTACATTAAAATCCAAGCTCAGGGGGCTAGAGAGATGGCTCAACAGCTCAGGACACTGGCTGCCCTTGCAGAGGACCTTGGTTCATTTCCCAGCACCCACATGGCAGCTCGCAACTATCTATAACTCCAGTTCCAGAGGACTGACGCTTTCTTCTGACTTCTGAGGGCTGTATGCATGCACATGGTACACATCCATGTAGACGAATACTCATACATTAAAAAAAAACAAACATCTCAGCAGGGCATGGCAACTCATGCCTATAATCCTAACAGTCAAGAAGCTACCGTCAGGTCAGGTTGGGCTTTAAAAAAAATGCCAGGCATTTAGCACTTCTGTAATTATTTCCAGCACTTCAGAGGCAGGAGGATCAGGAGTTCAAGGCCAGCCTTGAATATATGGCAAGTGTGAGGCCAGCCTGGGCTATTTGCTATTGTTATTGAAATAACAATAACAAAATGCAAGTTCCTTTTATGACCCACAGAGCCCTTCACCCTCAGCCAGAGAACGCTGCCATTACATTTTCAAATGGTGGCTGCACATTGCCCCAGAGGTGGCTCCAGGCATTGATTTTCCTTATTTAAGCTCATTGGGCAATCTGAGGTCGTAATGAGGGCGGGTAAGGCCTGTTCAGGGTATCAGGCTTCCAGCTGCTACTCTAGTGCAGTTCCAGAGAGCCTTCTCCTCGGTCACACATGCTCAACAAGCAAAGGAGTGAATGGCAGTTCACTCTTGGGGTTGATTGGTGCAAACTGGCTGTGTGACCTCATGGAAGTGACGGATCCTTGTGAGTTGATCTGCCCCTCTACAGAAAGCAGGAAGAGCTAGGCCCCATAATGCAGGGCTGTACGCTAACCTATTCAGGAAACTGAGGCAACAGAGTGGGTTCAAGACTAACCTTATCAAGAACCGGTCTCAAAAATAAAAGGGAAGGAAAAAATAGAAAAGAAAAGGAAAAAAAAAAAGAAATGAAAAGGTGGCTGGGAAATGGGCGTGGTGGCTCAGGCCTGTGATCCCAGCACTTGTGAGGTTGATTGATCACCTGAGCTCTAGGCTATAAACCTGCCTAAACAAACAAGAAAGGAGGGCTACTGTGCTCCCCAAGCATGCAGAAGGCTGTACCTCAGTCCCCAGAACAGGGGGAAGTAGGCATAGCAGATACCAACCCTTACTTCAGCAGGGACAGTACTCATGAACTAATACCAGTTTGCACAAGTCTCTCTTCTTTGGGGTGCAGCCCTCACATCCCAGGCATCTGCCCCCAGCTCAGCCCAGCCCCGTGCACCCTCCTCATGAACGCCGGCATCTTACTGTGAAGTTCTGGCCACGGCTGAAGGGCATTCCCCTGGGCAGACTTCGCTCCTCGGGTCCCCAGGAGTCGTTGATCTGAGTGTTTCTCACCACAGCGTCCTCATCGAAACGGGCGTTCAGGTGGAAAGCAATGTCAGTCCCAGCGCGAAGGTTGATGTGGAACCTGGAATGGGCCGTTCACAGTGCACATAGACTCTGTTTGACCGCTGAGCTCTCGGCTCAGCAACTACCCACCTCCCCAGGCGGCTCACAGCCAGAGAGCCCTGGACACCCGTCTTACCTCGTAGCGTCTGGCAGGACCATGCCTGATATGATGATGGACTTGGACGGGTAAAGCCCACTTGGGATGAGAGCAATGAACGGCGCAAGCTGTTGGGAGGATGAGAACAGATCATCAGCAGCTGTGGACTAGGCACCCGTATCGATGGACTCTGAAGCCACGCCCATGAGTCCTGCATCTTCTGGAAAGGACTCAGGTTCCTTTACTTGGTTCATTAAATGCCAAAAGAAAACAAATGAATAGCTGGTCCCCTGTTGACGGAAGGAACTGTTTGGGAAGGACTGGGAGGTGTGGTCTTATTGGAGAAAATGTGCTGCTGGGGATAAGCTTTGAAGTTTCAAATGATCTGCACCATTCCCAATCTCTCTCTCTCTCTCTCTCTCTCTCTCTCTCTCTCTCTCTCTCTCTCTCTCTCTCTGCCTCCTACAAAATGTCAGGTCTCAGCCACTGCCCCAGAGCTATGCCTGCCTGTCTGCTGTGCTCCCTGACATGATGGAATGGACTCTTTTTGTTTGTTTTTTTGAGACACAGTTTCTTTGTGTGTAGCCCTGGCTGTTTGGGAACCCCCTTTGTAGACCAGGGTAGCCTTGAACTCACAGAGATCCACCTGCTTCTTTCTCCCAACTACTGGAATTAAAGGTGCGTGCCACCATGCCCGGCTGGCCATGGACTCTTCAGCCCCAAATGAAACTCCTCCTTCTCTGAGTTGCTCTGGTCATGGTGTTGGACCACATCAACAGAAAAGTAACCAGGGCAGGTTACAATCTGCTCACGCTGAAGGGGCCATTTTAAAGGTGACCGCTCTTTTCAGCCGTCTAATTTACTATCTGAACTGTTCACCTGGGGGACAGGAACCTTCATTGATCGTCCCCCCAAAACTGCCTTCACCTCTCACCCCGCCTAGCCAAAGCTCCAGCTCTCCATAGGAAATCACTTACATGGGAGGTGGGATATCTCACAGGCTGGATTCCATGAGTCTGCGGAAGAGAACAGGATTCCATATAGAAACAGTGGATACAGGTGACACATCCTTCAGGGGACCTCCAATGTCCATCTGCCTTCAAGGCCTCCCACTCCCCTTCTCTGTCACACCTGCACTCCTGGAATGTCTTACTATTTTCCTGGAGCCCCTTATGGTCCCTGCCCTTCAGCCTCTTCCCACCAGCTTGGGGTCCCCCACCTGCACTGTGCTGGGGGAAGGAGAGTTAGATTGGCTGTCAGTACTGACTTGGGTTTGAGCTTAGTAAGAAAGCTAAGGGCTGGGGCCACCATGCTCCAGCCTGGGCAATGGGAGGCAACGTGTCTGCCAGGCCCACTCCTCTGAAGGCTGTTTCTAAGTCTCTGTGCCCCACGGAGAGTCTGAGCTGCTCTTCTTCCTAGCAGAAGGCCCATCCCCAGCTTTCTCCGTCGTCTTTCTTAAGCACTTTGGTTCCAGCGTCGTGACTCAAAAGAATTCTGCTTTTGACTAAGGGAAAGTGGTGGAGCTAGAAGATAACCAAAAATTTTACACTTACAGGGAACATCTGTCCAGGAGCGCTATGAACTGTGCTGACAGTTTGATCCTGGGGAAAAGAAATAGGTTCTCATCATTGCAAAGACCTGCCACCAGAGGGCGCTACTTGCTATCCACTCTTTAAGCCTGAACCAACCTTGCACCACTAGGGAGGTCATTCACCACAGCCCCTCCCAGACACCCACATACAAGAGGAGTGTGGAGAGGCGTTTCTCTGCTGGAGGGAAAGAAGGATTCCGACTAGAGCCAGCCTTGCTTTGCCAGAGGACGAGGTGACTGTGTGGCACCCTCTGGAGCAAACTCGGCCATTCAGATTTTCTGACCTTCTGCTTCCACCTCCCCGGTGCTGGATTACAGCTGTGCACTATGATCCTGTGCTCAAGATCAAACTCCAGGCTGTGTGCGCCACTCAAGCACTCTACCAACAGAATTCCTCCCCGGCCCTGTTCTCCATTTGATCAGGGCCAGCCAAGCACACCTACAGCCCCTTCCCACCCACAACCCTGAGGCTTGCTGAGTGTGGAGTGAGGCTCCTTATGGGGGAGGCGGAGCCTGCTTCCTCCCTTTAACCCACAGCAAGAGCCATTAAGAAGAGGCTCTAGAAGCTGGGGCCATGGCTCAGAGGTTAAGGGCACTGTCTGCCCTTCCAAAGGTCCTGAGTTCAATTTGCAGCAAACACAGGTGGTTCACAACCATCTATAATGAGATCTCGTGCCTTTTTCTGGTGTGCAGACATACATGTAGGCTGAATAATGTATACATAATAAGTGAATAAATAAATAAGGAGAGGTTCGAAAAAGTAAAAAAGAGCAAGGACTTACCGTGGATGACTGATGGGCAGACTGAATGCCTCGAGACTGAAAAGAAGCAAGGGGAGAAGGAAATATTATCTGTGGGGTCACGTGGGGTGAGAGGTTACTTCGCCCCCCAGGTGTGCTCAGGTGCACCTTCCCAGACTTGCACCTCCTTCCGGAGCCTGCTGCACCAAAATTCCCACCCTCACACACAGGTCAGGATTAAGGGAGGGAGCCTGTCTCCTGGCTCTCTGAGAGAGGAACCTGACTGACCGCATTGCTTCTCTGGGCCCCCAGAGAGGGGAGCAGCACCCCCAGCTCCTCATTTTACCAGCTTTGTTGTGAGCTGAGCAGAGCCCCCATGCTTTCCTGGGCTACCCTGCAAAGGCTTCCAGAGCCTCTGCAAATCCTAGAGTTAGGATGGCGGAAGGCAAGCACCTACCTAGGCCACCATGAAGCACAAGTGCCTGAGGGACTCACCACAGGGCTGCTGGCCTTTCCTTCCTTCTCCCGTCCCACCCCCGCCCCAGCAGACCCCTCCTCCTTTATTTGCTTCTTATCCTCCCTGGTTGTGTGGAAAAAAAGTCCATTTCCTGACTCCCTCTTGGGTGCCAGCACCGTGTGGGGGCTGCATTACACAAATGAACAAGCAAGGCATGATGCCAGTCTTTCCAGGGGCTGCTGGGCACGGAGAAGGTGGGCGGCATGAGGAAGAAGCACATACAAAGGGTGCTGTGACCCACACGGCACAGACAAGAGCAAAGTCCGTCGTAACATGAGGTCAGGGAAAACTCTTGAGTGCCATTTAAACAGAGAATTACAGTGCAATTATTAGTTTGCCAGGGGCAAGGTGGCCAGAAGGGCTTTGAATGAGCCTCAGAGGTGACATGACTGAGTGCATGTAGGAAGTGAGACGGGGCCAAGCTATGTCTTGGTGAGGGGGTTTGAGCTTGTGTTGATTTATTATTTAGCTTTTTATTTTTGAGACAGGGTCTCAACATAGGGAAGTCTGAAGGTGATTTTGAACCTCTGATCCTTCCAGACTCTGCCCTCAAAGTACTAGGATTATAGGCACCCTCTAGGCTTTGAGTTCTGCTTAGAAAGAATTTGGGCCCTAACCCTAAAGATTTTTACAGCGGGGGAGGGTGAGATGGGGTGTATACTAGGTGTGCAGTGGTGGGTGGGAGTGGAGGAAAGAAACCAAGCCACAGTTGACACCATAGGCTAGACCCAAGAGTGGCTTGAGGAGGGATTGAGGATGGTGCGTGGGAGGACCACAGAGGGAGTAGGGACACACAGTTCTGGGAAGCTGTTGAATGCAGAGGATCCTGTGTTGACATGACGGGGCCTGAAGGTGCCTGGACAGCTTGCTGGTTGGGGTCGGCCTCTGGGGGTCTATCCTCCGGGGCCACACAGTTAACTCACTTGCGGTTTGCACCAGTTGGGGGACTGTCGAAACTGGAAGGTCTCAGAGCATCGCCCTGCAGAGGTGTTCTGTTAAAACAAAAGCATGTCTGGGTGACAGAAAGCAGGAGGCAGGATCAAAGCAAGAGCAGGCAAAGAGTAAGGACTGGCTCCCGACCAGAAATGAGGCCAGCAAAGGATTAGGTTGACGTGAGCAAGGTCGTGCCTTCACTCTGCTTTTGCAGGAAGAGTCGGAAAACAGCAGACGTGAGCATAAAGCCAGCTTTCCAGTTTTTCACATAGTATGTTTAGATATTTATTTATTTGCTATATTGGGTATTTTGTGTGTGTGTGTGACAGAATCTCATGAAGCCCAGGCTAGTCTTAAACTTACTACGTAGGAGATGATGAGGATGGCCTTGAACTCCTAACCCTGCTGCTGTTGGAATTATAGGTCTGAGACACTATGCCCAACTCAACTTTCAGATATTAGCAACATATTACAATTTTTAAAACAGGGCTGCAAAGACAGCTCAGAGGTTAAGAACCCTGGCTGTTCTTCCAAAGGTTCTGAGTTCATTTCTTAGCAACCACATCTATAGTGAGATCTGGTGCCCTCTTCTGATGCACAGGCACACATGCGGGCAGAATGCTATATAAATAATAAATCTTTTTTTAAATTTTTAAAACAAAGCCAGGCAGTGGTGGCACATGCCTTTAATTCCAGCACTACACGAAGGAGGCAGAGGCAGGCAGATCTCTGTGAGTTCAAGGCCAGCCTGGTCTACAGAGGGATTTCCAGGACATCCAGGGCTACACAGAGAAACCCTGTCTCTAAAACAAAAATCAAAAAAATAAACAAAAAAATTAAAACAACCCAGGTAGTGATGGCACTCACAGGCAGAGGCAGGCAGATCTCTGTGAATTTGAGGCTAGCCTAGTCTACATAGCAACACCAAAACCAGCCAGGACTCCATCGAGAGAGCCTGTCTCCATTGTTTTTTAAACACAGCTGAATGTGGTCCTGCATGTCTGTAATCCCAAGCATTGAAGAGGCTGAGGCAGGAGGATTACAAGGTAGAGCCAATCAGGGTTACACAGAATTCAAGGCCAGCATGAGCTGTATAGTAAAAACTCTGTCTTAAAAAAAAAAAAGATTTGCCAGGCACGGTGGCACATGCCTGTGATCCCAGCACTCAGCAGGCAGAGGTAGGCAGATCTCTGTCTAAAGAGTGAGTTCCAGGACAGCCAGAGCTAGCTACACTGAGAAACCTTGTCTCAAGAAAACAAAATAAATAGATTTTCAGAACTGGGCCTGGTGTTGCACGTCTGTAATCACAGCACTGGAGAGACTGAGGATTGACACAAGCTCTTGAGACACGGTCTCAAAATAAATACACAAAATGGTTTGGTTCCAGAGCTGAGCCTGGTACCCTTTATCTGTAATCTCAGCACTCAAGAGGCTGAGGCAGAAGGATCAGAAATTAGAGGCCAGCCTGGACTGCAAAGGGCGCTCTTGCAACAAAACAGCAACGAAACCACTGAGGTTGTTTGTGGTGTTTGCTTGGTTTGGTCTTCAGCTTGTTTGTTTGTTTTCAATACAGAGGACACAGATCCAGGCTGGGTTCCAGGAGGCACTCGGTGCCCTCTGACTTGGATTCCATTCGGTTCCCTAAGCACAGCCCTTTTAGAACTCCCTGGTCTTGAAGTAGACAGCTGCAGAGAAGTAGCTTTGGCATCCTGGAGAGCAAGGTATATTCAGAGAGAGCGATACCAAGAGGGACAGCAGACAACGGGCAGACAGACACCAAATCCAGGGAATCAGTGCAGCCCCAAAGCAACCCGGGAAGATACTTGCTGGTACCCTGCTGAGTGGGCCCAGCTGGTCACTGTCCTCCAACCCTGGGGAAAGCACCAGCCTTTCCTGACCTGGAAGGTGATGATGGACAGCTTCAAGGAGCCGGAGACAGCAATGGTGTCCACGAGGTCGTAGGGCACGCGGTGTGAGTACTGCAGGAAGAATTTCCTGTCCACCGTCACCTGGCGGGAGAGAATTGTTGTGGGAGGTACATCTGAGCTTTGCCTTCAGAAACAAGGAGCTGCTTTTGGCTTTTTTTTTTTTTTTAGGATTTATTTATTTTTATAAGTGATCTACTTGCATGTACACTTGCATCAGATCTCATTATAGACAGTTGTGAGCCACCATGTGGGCGCTGAGACTTGAACTCAGGACCTCTGAGTTCAGAAGACTGGTCAATGCTCTTAACCACTGAGCCATCTTTGTAGCCCCAGGTGCTGCTTCTTACACCCAGCCCTTCAAGGCAGAGGCATCATCTTCAGTGCGGTGCCAAGGACAGAATGTGTGAGTTGCTGCACTCAGACCCACTCTCCACTAGGTTCCTGTTTCTGCCTGGCATCCAGTCATTCACTTATTACTCTAGATTTATTCTTGCCTTTCAGAACACTTTGTAGAGCTATTTTATTTTATGTGTACAGGTGTTCTTCCTATGTGTATGTATGTGTACCACATGCATGCCAAAAGAAGGTGCTGAATTCCCTAGGACTGCAGTCACAGACGGTCATGAGCTGCCACGTGAGTGCAGGGAACTGAACTCCAGACCTCTGCAAGAGCAGCAAGTGCTTTTATCTGCTGAGCCGTCTCTCCAGCCCCTTGATTTATCTTTTTAAACTTGGTTTATATCAGGTAATTTTTTTGTTGATGTTGTCGAAACAGGGTCTCATGTAGCCCAGGCTGGCCTTCAAACTTGCTGTATAGCTAAGGATGACCTTGAACTCCTTGATCTTCCTGCTTCCATCACCCAAATCCTGGAGTTACAGGTGTGTACCACTATGACTTAGTTTGTACAGTGATGGGATCAAATCCAGAGCTTGGTGCATGCTAGGCAAGCATTCTACCAAGTGAACTCTATCCCAGCCCTTACCTAGGATAGCATTTAGGTGTCCATAGGCTATTTATAGGCAGCAGAGAAAAGGCAAGCTCAGGTTCTGCTGGGAGTGCAGGAGAACCCCAGCATCACACAGACAAGCTCAGGAAAGGCCACACTCACCCCACCCCAACGCAGAGACAGTGCCCAGCCTATAAGGACACTTGGCCTTTAGCAGAACCTGAAGAAAGGTTAGAACAACATGTGTCAACAGATATGCGTTTAGAGCGAGGGGGTATAGCTCAGTGGCAGAGCAGTTGCTGAGTTTGTAGGAGGCTAGGTGTGATCCCCAACACCATAAAAAGTGGATGTCACTAGGGGCCAGCGGTGGATGGATGGAGTTAACTTGGACCTTGGGACAAGTGAGGCTTAAGAGGCCGCTCTGGACAGTTGATAGCTGGGGAAGGGGTCATATCCTCAGTGCTACAGCTACTGCTAACCCAGCAAACAACCCCACACCAGAGCATACAAAAGCGACTCTAATACAACCCAGTGGAAGAAAAAAAAAAAGACATAAAAGTGGAGGAGGACCTGGGAAGACAGGGTTCCAGAGGGAGAAGAAGGGGACCAGAGGAAGGGATTGTGAGTGTGTGCGCTCAAAATGCCATGCCATGGATGTATGAAATTATAAATACAGGGGCTTTGTTTGGGTTTTGTTTTGTTTTTAAGACACATGAGGCCTAAAAGCAACACGGTGACAGATTTTTGAGGTCTTATTTTCTAAGGAATAAAAGCAAGGGCTACATTTGCCGATACAGGCTGCAGTGTGTAAGGCCAAGGGCAAAGGTCACTTCTGTGGAATGGCTTTGGTTTGGCTGTGACCTGGTCTCAGTGAATGTGGCCACTTAAATGTGGCTTCCCCCAGGTTGCTGGCTGGGGGAGGGTTTTCCCACTCACCTCGAAATCCCACTCCTGCACCAGGAAGCACAGCTCAAAGAGCATCCCCTTCTTGAAGGGCATCTCCATCGTCCTCTCCTCAGGCCCCCACTGTCCTTGCTGCCTGGTGTTGCACACCACGTACCCGCCTTCTTCAAACCGGGGATTGAAATGGAAGGCGACGTCATTGCCACTGGAGCCGGTCTGAAAGTTCACGATGATCCTAAAGCAGAGAGGGAGGAGAGGAAGGAGTCTCGACAGGGTCAGACAGTAGCGCGTCTGACTGCCTGGTGTGTTAGCACGTTTTGGGGTTCATCTAATTTAGATGTAACATATTTTGTGTGGTTATTGCATTTTGCCCTTCCTGTGTTCTTTCATTAAAAAGTAAAGCAAATGGTCAGTTAGGAAAAAATAACATTAACAACCAAAAAACACGCATCTTCCTCCACAGGTTCTTGCCACAGGATACAGAGAAATCACGCTAGAACCGGGCTGGACCTCGGTAAGCTGGCACACGGTGCTCAGCAGGCTGGTGGGGAGAATTGCCAGCAAGCATCTTCCTCAGCCGGGCAACACCATTGTCACAGTTGGTTTCAGCTATTGGCGCATTTGGGAAGGGGGAACCCCAACTGTTGAAGTGCCTCCAATGGTTGACCCGTGAGCATGCCTGTGGGGTGTTTTCTTGGTTGCAGGTAATCTCTATCAGCCCCTCCAAGGTTCAGAGAACATTTTGGAGGAGAGAACTGAATGGATGACCTGAAGGATGCAATGAACGATGCCCCAGGAAGGGGATGAGCTCTGAGAAGAACAATGTCTTCCTGGTGTAACACAGCCACTGAGCATCCATGATTACCCACAAGACCCACCCAAGACTGGGTCAGACAGCATTCAGTGCGGAGGGAGGAGGGGCTGTTTACACCTCACCCTTCCCTGGGATTTTCAGGCAGTTAATGGTGGACTTAGGTGGGGGAAACAAGAAGTATTTTCCTTCAGTGGGCAGCCACATTACTTAAGTACTCATGCTCCTGTAAGCACGCTTTAACTCATGTTCATAGAAGCAACCTTTATAGAACCCACTGGGTCACACACAGGTACATGGAATGGTGGGAGGGCTAACCGGAAGGGGAAGGGGTTAAGTGGGAATAGGAGGGAACAAGAGAGGGTAATGGAGGTGAATAGGATCAAAATAATTATATACACCATGAAAATGTCACAAGCAACATGCTAATAAAAGCATTTCAAAAACTGAAAGCAAGAAAAAACTGTTTTAGAATTTAATTACACTCTATATCAAAGATGAACATTAACAGTTTTGCCGAGGGCTGGAGAGATGGCTCAGCAGTTAAGAGCACTGGTTGCCCTTCTGGAGATCCTGAGTTGAATGGTGGCTCACAAGAGGGAATCTGATTCCCTCTTCTGGTGTGTGTGAAAACAGAGCACTCACACACATACAATAAATAAAATTTTAAAAAGAAAAAAAAGGAGAGGGATTGGGGGAGGGGAGGAGGGAGAGAGATAAGGAGGAAAAGGAGGAGGAGGAGAAGAAGACGGAGAAAATTTGGCCACTGGGGGCTGGAGAGGCTCAGAGGTTAAGAGTGCTTGTTGTTCTTGCTGAAGACCTCGGTTTGCTTCCCAGAAGCCATGTGATGTTGCAACCAGTCCCAGGGGATCCAAAAGTCCCTTCTGACCTTTATGGGCAACAGGCATACATGTAATATACAGACACACAACACACATGCAGGCAAAGCACTCATACACATAAAATAAAAAAATTAAAAATATTATTAAAGACAAATGTTTCCAGGAAAGTCCTTTGCATAAATGGACAGTTTTGGAAGCCAGCACTGTTGGAAGCCAGCCATAACCTGCTCAGTAGGGAAAGGAAAGAACAAGTTCAGAACAGGTGAGATGGCTCAAAGGCACGTGTAGCCAAGGCGGACGTTCAGTCAGGCTCCTTTCAAGCTGGAGAGCCTGTTCAAGTTTTCTTTTGGAAGAGGTGTTCTGGAGTCCTCAAGGGCTGGTGCCTTAGACATCAGGGCCTATAACGAGCTACCGTGGCCCTAAGCTGGGGCCTGGCCAAGCGTTTGGGAGGCTGGGGTGGACACAGGGTCACAACACTGAAGCCTTAGTCCTTTTTTCAGACAGATCCCGTGTAGCTCAGCCTCAGCCTTGCTGTATAGCTGAGGATGGACTTGAACTCCTAACCTTCCTGCTTCTGCCTCCTGGATCTGATAGTATGATTATGTGTCACTTGCACCTGGTTAGTTTTTTATCCCCCGATCTCCCCCTTCTTTCCCCCCCACCCCCACCCCCGCCATTTGCTAGGGTCTTAACCTTGTGTGTGTTAGACAAGCATTCTGCCGCTACATCCCTGGCAGACAACACTGCTTTTTAAATTCCCCAGGATGTATTTCTGTATTTGCAGCGTTGTAGCTTCTATCCTGTGCTTAGAAAGTCCATGCCTGGAAAGGGGATCTCTCCTAAGCCCCAAGCCCCTAGGGAAAGGCACCAGCTCTGGGAGGGAGAAGGGCAGTCTCTAGCAACCACTGGAATGGGGCTTCCCTGGTGCTGGAGGAAGATGGGTTGAAGGCTGGGGACAGTCTCCAGCTGGGAGGCTACAGGCCTTGCAGGGATCTCACACAGGCCCCGTAGCCAACATGACCGTGACTACTACCCAGTAAGGCGGCAGCTGTGGGAAAAGCCAGCTAGTATCTGAATGGTCAAAGCGAAGCTGAGGCCTCACAGTGACGTGAAGGAGACTCAGGAAGTCTTCCCAATGCCCCATGGAAGGCCGCGATGGGCTGCTGGGATTGCGATGGACAGTGTAACTCCAGCGGGAGCAGGGCTGACTCTTCAGTTGGCAGCTGCCACATAAACCCAATCAAAACCGATGAAAGCCACACAGCTCAGCAGAGGCTACCCAGGCTACGGGAGAACCAGGGGCGTCCGCAGCCCCTGAGAATACTCCGGGGTGCTTCACTGCCCCGGCCCTCTTTTAATTTTTGGTTTTGAAACAGAGTCTTAATAGCCTAGGCTGTCCTTGAACTCACTCAGTAGCACAGGAAGGCCTTGAACTTGAGATCCTCCTGCCTCAGCTTTCCCAGGAGCTGAGCTGATAGAGCCACTAAGGGGTTACTTTTATTATTTTTTTTCTAAGATAGTATTATCATATATCTCAGGCTAGCCCCAAACTCCCTATACAGCTGAGGTTGACTTTGAACTTGTTTTGTTTTGTTTTCAAGATAGGGTCTCACTATGTAGCTCTGGCTTTCCTGGAACTTACTATGTAGACCAGGCTGGCCACGAACTCAAGATTCACCTGCCTCTGTGAGTGTGAACTTCTGATCTTACTGTACCTCCCATTTCCATGCTTGGATTATAGGAATGCACCATCACACCCACGGCTTTATGTGTGCTAGGCAAGCACTTCACAAATTAAGCTACATCTCCATCCCTGGGGTTACTCTTGACAATTTCCCTAGGACTCAAAAACGGATAGAGATCACACCCTGCTACGAACACATCCTGCTTTTCCAGAGGACCCCAGCTCTGTTTTCTGCATCCACATCAAACAGCTCATAACTGCCTGTAACTCCAGGAGGGATCTGACACTCTCTTCCGGCCTCCCATGACGCCTGCGCACACATTGCATACACATGGCACACATGCACGCACACACACACACTCTCCATAAAGAAAACTAGATAAGCTGCCGTGGGAACTAAAGGCATTTCTCTTTCTGCAACACCCTGTCACGGCGTCAAGAGCACTTCCTGTGGCCTGCTATTCTGGCTGTGTCACTGCCCTTCTCAGACGGTGAGGAGGGAGCAAGGTGCTCAGGGCCCAAGAGTTGACGGGGTCTGTCAATGGTGCTGGGATTGCAGGGGATGTGAGCAGGGCCAGCCCCCCACGACCCCCCCTCCCTCGCAGCTCCATGGTTGCTGAGCTGGGGAATTAGCATCAATGGCAACCACATACCTATCTGCGGAAGAGTTGATGGTCCCCTTGATTTTGATCTGAAGTCCCTCCGTCAGCCCTCCTTGGATTTTTCCAGTAAAGGGGACAGCCTGCAGAGGGGAAGCAGAGAGCTATCAGTTGGCTGGCACTTGCCTGGTGTGACAATACCCGGTTAGTGCTGGGTGGGTGGGTATGGCCATCAAGGAGCTAGAATCCGAGCTGCACAGATCATAGGGTCCCTCACAGAAGCAGGCCCAATCCGGTTAGTCACACAGTCGTTCTGAGAACATCAGAAGACTGCACGACTGTGACCTGACCTCAGGTTCCACAGTCTGCAGGAAGTGACAGCTGAAGAACCTACCAGAAGGAAACAGCATGCAAAGGGCCTTAGAAGGTAAGAACTAGGATGGTGGTGAGGGCTGCTGGCCCCAAACCAAGTTCACAGGAAGACCTCAGGATCTTGACTCGGGAGGCCCGAAGACCAAAGGGATCTCTTTTGGAATGGAAGCTATTTCCTCCAAAGAGAGGGTCAAGAGGAGAGGGGGGTATCCCTTCCCACCACCATGTAATGATGGCAGCCAGGACCTAGACCTGTGGCCTGCTGTGGGCCTGTGGAGGCAGGCTTGCTCCTGGAACTCTCAGCTTCTGTTCTTCCCTAGAGCTACCGCGGAAGCCTGGGAGCACCAGTGTGCCCTTCATCCCAGGCCCACCAGCACCAGTGTGCCCTTCATCCCGGGCCCACCAGCAGTCCCCCCATCTGGTCTCTCCCTACTCTTCCCAAAGTGCCCTAGAGGAGTGCAGGGTCCCAGGGAGGGTCGCACCCTTTTAGAGTCAGAAGGATTCCAGGTTTGAACCCTAGTCACAGATCAATATCAATAACTTACTCTCTCTGCCTCAGTTTCTTCATTTGTAAATAGAAAGAAACTACCTCCTCTTTTCTCCGACTCTGCTTCCTCACAAGGCTGTCACTCCTCTGCCCCTGACCTGCCTTGCCTTGTCCTCTCAGAACCAAATTCCCAAACAGATGACTTACCAACCTTTTATGCCTCCAGCGGCTCTGCCTCCTGCAGGGTCTGTCTGCTAGTTCATTCCCATCACTCCACGGTGTTTAATGGCTTTTTTAACATCTCCTTTGGGTGAACACCCTATCTAAACGAAATGCTCTAGGAGCTAGGAAGGTGATGGAGTTGAGTGAAGCGGACAGTAGGGATTGGGACAGTCGGCCTCACACTGTATCTCTAGCAGGGCACCCTCCACTCAGCTCGAATGAATGGTCATTGTTCAGGCCCAGGGCTGGGGAGGGGGAGGGTGAAGGAGGCAAGCACAGGAGACAGTTCAGTACCCTGGGACCATATTTGGTTTGGGGTCATGCCACGGCATCCCTTTTAGTAATTCACTTGGCTGCCTCATTCCTTCACCTGCATACACTGGGCACACGCTCCCCTCTCCAAACGAGGCAGCTGGGCACCTCAGGCTTCTGAGCTCACGCCTGCACCAGGATATACCACTCTGAGCACTAATGGAAGCCCTGCCCCCAGGTAACAATCAAATCTAGACAGCGCCTATTCAAATGCATCCCTAATACCTTCAGGTAGGAAGGGGAGAAGGGGTCATCCAGCCTGGACTGATTAGGGGTGTGTGTGCAGTAAGGCAGAACAGTGAAAGGGAGGGTCTCCCATTTACCATCCCTTACCTCTGCTTGAGGGAAGGGATGGGCACAGTGGGACAGATGAATGTATGGACCAAAGCAGAGAACCACTTGAACCACACCTGCTCGTGGCCAGCTCCTTCTCTTGAACCACAAAAAAGGAAGCCCGGAGCCTCAGCTGAACCCTCAGGGGACTTCAACGCCCCACCCCCATCACTTGTCAGCTTTGAGCGCCTCCCACTGTAAGCTACAGCCTTGCTTCACATGGAGCTGTGCAGCCTCCTTTGTAAATTCCTATGAGGCCCTCATTTTCAGTTCTTTGGATAAGACTTCAAGAACCTGGAAACATTGACTGTGGGTAGCAGAGCTGCCACACGTTTGTAAGAACAGAGAAATCTGGGCAATGAGAATGATTTTATGTTCTGATTCTGGGGTGCCAGGGACTCCTTTAAAATGTCTAAGAATTCTTGTTGGGTGTGGTTTGGCATACCTGTGACCTCAGCACTTGGAAAGTGGATACAGAAGGATCTGGGTTCAAGTTCATTTAATTAATTAAGAATATACCCTGTGTTGTAGAGATATATGTAAAAGAATGTTTTCAGTGAAATCTAACAGGCATTGTTTTGAAATAAACTGAGACTGGAAAGGAAAGTAGGTGAAGGCATGAGAGAGCAAGCAAGCTAGTTCCTGGGATGGCCAGCCACTTATGACGCTTCTCTGCAGGCTCAAATGATGTTCCCATCCAATAGCCCTGATTGAAACGGCAGAATGAGCTAATCGCAAGACGAAGTTATAATACATAAATATAGGTTTTATTGGAAGCAGCTCTCAGCCACCATGCGGGAGGAGAGAGAGACAGAAGCAGAAAGAGAAGAAGAGGATGAGAGATGTAGAAAGACAGAGGAGAGAGAGATGGAGGAACCAACACGTTTGGATCTTATAGTAAAGGGGAGCCCCTGCCCCTGGGCTGGAAGGTTCAGGGTAGAGGGTTGGGTATGCCAGCCATACCCTGCAGCAGGTAGGGACTGAGGAATTCGTGAAACCAAAGGAGCCCAACAGAAAACACTCACCCATCAAATTCAACCCACTGGCTGTTAGGCTGCAATGCTGGACCAGGGGTCCACCATGCCTTACATCCTATTTAGGATGCAAAACATCCTTCCAGCTTCTCCTACTGATAATGGCTGGTGTCATTAAGGGACTTGATTGGCAGGAATGTGTCTCAGCTCCTGTCTATCACTGACCAATGCCCCAACAAGGTTCTCCCTCCTTATCTAACTGGCACTGTCTTCTTGGCCTTCATCCTCGAGTGGTCTGGCCGCCCAGAACTCCTAGACGCTCTAATCCCATTTGTACCGACTCCACTGTCATCATATCCGGGAAGTGTCTTATCACATCTCATGTTGACTCTGTCGCTGAGTGTTTCAGTAACCTGAAACAAACCACAGCTTGCCTGGGTCTGTGTTCCTCTGTTCACACCTTCCTCCCCACCGGCAAGCACCACACCTGTAGCATGTGGAAGAACAGGCAGCCTGAGGGAAAGGTGGAGTGACAGGGCAGGAAGTGTTTTGTTTCTGTGACGCTAGGGATTAGACCCAGGGTCTCAGCTTGCTAGGCAAGCACACTTCCTTATATCCCTAGGGCATCAGAAACTCCTCCTGGGGGCTGGAAGAGTAAGAGCCCAGCCTGCTCTTCCGGAGGACCCACGTGCTGATCCCAGAGCCCACGGTGAGCAGGGCTTCCTTGGGTGCCTACACACATGTGACACACACTCACAGAGACACACACCAACAAAAATAAAAATCAATCCCTTCGAAAAGAAAGAAAAGAACACCCCCCCCCCCCCATTTCCTGAAGCTGTCCTTAGGACTAACCTGGCCACACACCTTGAAGCCTAAAACTGCCAATCTAGAAGCAGGCCCGGTAGGTGTAGGGTGGTACGCACACAGAAAGTGTGGAGAAAGACAGAGGCAGAGGAAAGATGGACAAAGGTTGTGGTGCTGAGCAGTATGCGTTCTTCAAAGTATCATATCAGTCTCCGCCCCCCCCCCAAAATTTGTGAGATTTCAGTGTCTTTCTTTGAGACAATCTCATGTAGCCCAGGCCCTCTGTAGCCAAGGATGACCTTGAACCTCCTGCCTCAACCTCCCCATGTGTTGGGATAACTGGTTTGTACCACCATCAGCACCTTAGAGTTTAGAATCTTATATGGTATCCCCAAATTCTGAAACAGATTATTTTAACATGAGTGAATTTTATAAGCACAACACAAGAATAGCGAACGATGGGAAAGAACCTAAGACTCCACTAAAAGGAAAAAGTCAATATATAATACTGGAAGGAAATGTCTTTGTTGTTTTGTTTCTGTGAAGCTAGGGATTAAACCCAGGGTCTCACACTTGCTAGACAAGCACACTTCCTTGTGTCCCTATATACATGTAATTGATAGCAATAGATAATGCTATTTGCATGTGGTAGAGTCAATGCAGAAAGGATGAAGGTGGAAACTCTGAGCAAGGTCATGGAATGGCACCATCTGCATATATTCATTCATTTTGTGCGGTTGTGGGGGTCAGAGGACAACAGGCAGGACTCAGTTCTCTCCTTCCACCCTGTGGGTTCCAGGGGTCAAATTCAGGTCACCTGGCTCAGTGGCAATAGTCCTCACCTACCCACAAAGTTACTCCTGGACCTCTGTCACATACACACACAACAAGCAAACAAATATTTTTAAGACCAAGTGCGAGCTGCCTCTGAAGTGGAGGCGGGTAAGTAGTGTGGAGGGGTTTGTTGCTGGGCATTAAACCAAGGGCCTTGCACATTCTGAGCGGACAATACTACATCACAGTCCTAGAATCTGAACTTTGGGTTTTGAGACTCCTGGCCTCCCTGAACAGTGACAGAACAGGGTGTTGAGTTAAACCTGGGGACCCCATGGAACTCAGACCTTCAGGAAGTCAGGAAGGGGTCTCAGCAGAAAATAATGGAACTTGCATTTGACCCCTGCCTCTCCTGGGAGTGGGCGAGGTCTGTGTTTTCTTTCTCTCAGGATTTACGATCCCATAGGCCTTGGCTCCCAGTTCCTTGTGCTGGTCCTGACCCTGGGCAAGTCACTCATTTGTGTTTGCCCTAGTCCTTGTGGGGACTCATGGGCCAGCAATGGCAGTCTGAAGCATCCCTGGGAAGATAAGACAAGATGGCAGTGGGAAGTCCTGGTTCAGAGGGGCACTGACTACAACTGTTCACCCTGAGAAGGCCCCCTCCTCCGTTCCTCCCTGGCCCCAGCTACTCAGAGGCTGGGGACTTTTGCCTCACTTTCGTGTTGGAATGTGCAGAGAGGCAGAGCTCATGAGGCTGTCCCTCATTCCTGAGGTGGGGGGGGGGCACCAGTCCCCAGGAACAAGGGATTCAGAATGACCTCTGGGAACCACTTCAGCAAGATGGCTCAATCTATTTGGGGTGAACAAAGGCTATATAGTCCCTGGGGAGTTGGTGGGAGATACACAGGGTAGGTGTGCATAAATAGTGAAGGCTAGGGATTCCAGGTATGCTTTCATTTGCATTTGGCAGCACTGGTCCAATCACAGGAAAGTATCTAATTATCCTAAAGGAGGTGGGGGGTTGCTAGCAGGGAACCGTGCCAAAGGTCACATACCAGATATGGTCAGAGGCATTAATGTCTAAAGACACTCTCCAGATGAGGTCAGGCAGAGAGGAGGAGGCCCTGCTGGGGAGAGGGCCGTCTGGTCCTGCAACCTCAAGCAGCAGGGTCCTCCAACAAGCTTACAGCCAAGGTGCAGTGAGCCCCATGGTCCACTGAAGCACACAGCCCAGGCACCCGCAGCGGAACTATCTGTCTGGCAAGTTTTGGCTTGAGGCCCAGCTGTTGCAGAAGTTCAAAGGCCCAGCCAGTGGCCATCCTTAATGGCCAGGGTCTCTTCCTTAAGCATCCTAAGAGCCTTGGTTGTAGTGTCCTTGTGGATGAGGAAACGGAAGTGCAGAAATTTAACCTGCTCAGAGCCTCCCAGCTGGCTAACGGCAAACCCAGGATTCCTACGCTAGAACTCACGTTCTCAGCCACAGGCGACATTGTCTCCCTTCCATGAGAAAGCACATACATGTCCTTGGCTCCTGGCTCACTAGGGCCACAAAAAGGGGTCATCCTGACCAGCCCCAGCTTCTTCAGGGCCCTCAGAGGAGCCTCACTAGACACAGGAGTCAGCAACCAAGAATGGCCCTCAGGCCACAACAATGCCCCTTAGCAGGACAGAAGCCACATGACTTTTGTACACCATCAGTGGACATGTGGCCACAGCTGCAGAAGTCAGTGGGACACTGAGTAAGACTAGCCAGGTGGGAGGAAGTGTGTGGCCCCCAGGGCAATTGAGGACTGGGGACTGCCCATGGCCTTCATGTGTCTCCCACCAGAATCTTCTTGATCTCTTCCTTTCCTGTGGGAAGATTTCCCTTCAGTGGGAGCACTGTAAAAGACTCCAGGGGAGCACTCTCTCCCCATGAGTAACACCACCCCCTTCTGGGAATAAACCAAAGCTATTTCCTTCACTGTCACCATCTGAGGCAAGACCTCAGCCTTTCAAAGCCTCAGTTTCCTCACTCACAGTGTGGCTACTAAATTTCCTAGTGTGTCAACAAGGAACCTGCAGTCAAAAAAAGAAAAAAATGAGCACAAGGCAGCCCTTTGCATGCCACACTGAAGGACAGGTCCTGTCTCCTTGCCCTTCTGCACACATTCTGGAGATGTTCCTGGGTGAATTCTGGCCCTTGGAGGACAGACCCCTCCCTGCTGCCCCCAGGCTACTCCCCAAATACCTCTGTGTTCCAGGTGCTGTTTAAACACCCACATATGTCTGCTTTCTCCTCACCCCAGCCTCGGGAGACAGACTCAACTGTTACTCCCGTTTTTATAGTGGTAAGTGAGGGCCAAAGAGAAGAAAGTACCTGGAAAGTGGCTGAACAGACGTCTTCTCTAAAGCAAGTACCTTAAGCACCATATGGCTGTCTGGTACCTGGCCCCCGCAACCCCAAACCCATCGACATCTCCATATAAACCATCTCCTTTCTAGATGCTTCCAGGCAGCGTGCGACAGGCACATACAAATCCACCACATGAAGGATGGTGAGTGGAATCCTTGGCTCCCCAGAGGCACAGTGAGCCCAGCATGGAGCAAGAGCTGGAACAGGATGACCCTGCCTGGTATGTCTGTCCTTCATGTAGAACACCCCACCATGTCCACGCCACGCAACTGTTTCTCCAGTGACCCAGAGCAACCTCCCCCGGGCTGAATCATCCTACAACTGCACCCCACAACTCACCGGGTACATGTATGGAGTTTGGGTGTTGATGAAAGCCATCTCTTCTCTCTCACTCTTGAACCACCACTCACCCTCTTCCTCAATAGATCACTTGGACAGACTGCTGCACGGGGGCCGGGCTAGGGAAGCAAATAGCCACTTGGCAGTTACTCAACAGGGGGTGGGATGTGGTCTGACACCTAGCCTCCTCCGTCCTTCCTGTGAGTGGCCGAGAACCAGTCACATTCGGTTTCTGGAGCTTCTCCGCCTCGGGGCCCTGGTGACGTGGCTGTGCTTCTGAATGTTTTATCACCAAATCCGGCAAAGCCTAGGCTCCTCTTTCCCTCTGTGTGGGCAGCCGTGGGAAAGGTCTGCTCTGCATTGTATGTGCAGGGAAAGTGATGCCCAGGAAATCCAAGGGGCGTGAGTGAGGTTGCACAGCTCTTTATGGGCACTCTAAAAATCTCTGCGACGACTTAGGCTTTCCAAAAGTCTTTCTCCCTCGTGTAAAAGCTCAACAGTGTAGGAAGAACTATATATTGCAAGAAACACATCATCACTGAGGTTGTTAATGCAGGCTATGGGGGTGCCCTGAGAGCTTCATTTCCATCTGCCTGTGAATTCATGCTTGTTCCTTTTTCCTTCTTGTCTTTCTCCTTCTTCCCTCTGTTTTGGGGTAAAAAGGGGAAAAGTAACTAATACAGTAAAATATTCCAAGTGTCAAGGAAGGAGACACAAGGGAATATCTGAAATAGTTTTCGAGCTAGGCACAATGGCACATCATGAATTTCCAGGATGCCTTGTCTAATACATATATACCTCCTCCCCTCCCCTACCTTACCTCCCCTTTCCTCCCCTTCCTCCTCTCTTTCTTCTTGTTGGCCAGGCTGGCTTTGAACTCAGTATGCAGCCAAGGGTGACCTTGAATTTATGATCCTCCTGCCTCTACCAAAGTGCTTGGCTTACAGGTTTGGGTCACCTGCCCCTGTTGGTGCTGGGGACCAGACCTAGGGCTTCCTACAAGCTAGGCAAACACTCCACCAACTGAGCTACCCCACCAGCCTTCCCCTGCCTAAAAACAAAAAAGCAAAAATCTGCTCTTGTGGCTTAGGTTATGAGTTAAGGGAAGTAATTGGATGAAGCAAAGAATTGCAGGATAGGTTTGCTGGGGGCCGGACGGAGCCAGGACAACAGACTTAGCTGGATTCATTCAGGTCCCTGCCCATTATTACATTTCTGCTAACTACGAGGTTGCCTAGGAGCAAGCCTGCAGTGCAATGAGCAGCTGTGTGGTTATTCCCAGAGAAGCAAACTTTTCCCACAGCTTCAGTGTTGAGGAGTGCACCCCCAACCATGGGAGGTGATGCATTTGGGACTGGTCCTTTTACATGGATTAGTGTGGCTTAGCAAAAGATAAGCGGTTGCAGATTTGATCACTTGCCTGTATTTTAGCCATATAGTTGGGAGGCCCTCATCAGATGGAATCTTGGTTTGTGCTTCCAAGCCTCCAGGATAGGGAGAAAGAAACATACCTTCTTTATGAACTAATCAACCTTCGACAAAAATGGCTCTCCAGGTACCAAGGGGGAAGCTGGTTATTTGCCAGGCCAGGCGCTTGTCTGTGACACTCTCTCTTCTTATTCTCAGCTTAGATACACCAACATTCACAAAGACTAATTCTTGACTATGCTTTCTTAGAGGCCAGGTGTCTCCTTTTACCTTTGTCCTAGTGACAAGTTCCTTGCTCAGCAGGAACTGACTGGACTTCAAGAGCAGGCAATCCTGTTGGAGCAAAGTGAGAGGAAAATTCTTCACAGTCCTCTGGATATCACTGACATCAAAGGCAGTTTTGTCATGGCAGGCAACTACCAATAGGTTGGGATTTGGGGCAACCAGAACCCCCATTCTCTGCAAGTTGGGATGTAAAAGAACCCAGCACAGGACTGCAGCTTCAGCCATGATACATCAGACATCTGCTTTCCCCATGCCCCAGCCATTCCATGGCTAAGCATTTTCCCAGAGGTATTTATGCATTTGAAGAGCCCTCAGTCCATGGGAGTGAGGAATGCATGAAAGAGCCAGCCAGCCTGAGCAGCAGCAGCAGCAGCAGCAGCAGCAGCAGCAGCAGCAAGTTAGTGTTGGGTCATGCCTGGAGAGGCGCAGACTTCTGCCAGTGTTAAATGCTCTAGACTGTGGTCTGGGAGGTGGTCCCTGCTAATCATAAAAAGTTTTCTATTGAAGAAGCAGTTGCATGTTTCCTTCTGGGTAGAAAATGCCCACAACGAACCACAGCTGAAAGGAAACATTTCTTAAAGCCAAGATATGGTTCTAGGTGAGTTCAGGAAAACAAGCCTCTTAGGGGTGACCTTTGAGCTGGAGCTCAGTCAGGGGCTGTATCAGGTTACAAGCAGCCTAGCTACTCAGGGTCCAGAAGGAGCTCCAAGCTCTGGCTTCAGCGACAAAGCTTTCTGGGTTGTAGAAATGAAAGCCCCCATCTATGATCTTTTCCGCTACAGATGAACACAATGTTTTTTATCTTATCGATCTAAAAAAATGACAGATTACACAATTAATTAGGCCACTACCTTCCACAGCAGCACTGGTTTACACTGATGATTCAGAGTCAAAAAGACTGCTACGCTTACTGATGTATGGAGGGAAACTTATTTTTATGCCTTCATGGTTCTGTCCAATCTAGAGAGGCTTTCAAGATTACGATACAGCATTTCTTCTAGTGTTTTGCCATTTCGGATATGCCAAGAGCTTTAAAAACTATTTACTGTTTTACTTCAAATGTTTTTAAAACTTGACACCTAACTTTTAAAATTTCACCTCCACTGGTATTCCCTGCACTTCACAGCTACAGGCTTAAGACACACACGTCTAAATTACTCATCCCCTGATCCTATTTTAAATTATACCTTACACCTCTTATACAATGAAACAGCTTACTAGGCAAACAATAAAAAGCCTGGATGTTCCATCTGGAGAGAAGCATTGTTTATGTTTTTACATAAACAAGATTATCCATCTTGGTGAATGCCCGAATGGCTAATTAAACGTTATGGAAGACCAGCCCCAGACCAGACACGTCTCAGAAATGGCCACTTCCTCTATGCCCCAGATCCAGCCTCTCTGCCTGCGTTGGATGCCCCAGCAGAAAAGGACACTGAGGACATGGCTCCTGATGATCCTGATGGACTCAGACCCTGTGTTATTTCACCTTCTGCCATTGTACACTTAAGGGACACAGGAGATAGAAAATTGTTAAATATGGGTATATGCATAACATTCGTATAACAAATGCTATTTCACTATTGTATAAGTTCTAATGCTTTTTACTCATTGTACTCATTTACTCATAGAATATGCCATCTCATATTCTACTATCTATTATTCTTTCACAGCTCTGTTATGAAGCTTTTACTATGCATGTAGTGACCTGAGTTGTTAATGCTCTTTCACAGCCAGAGAGACTTACTCCTGCACTTATTCTAGATAATAAGATCTGTATGCCAGCTTCAGCTACCTCTCTAGTTCAATAGGAGCAGCACACCATCAACTGTGTAAATTCTCAAATGACTCAAATGTTTCCTTAGCTCTGATTTCTCAAGATAATATTGATCAAGTGACGGAACCGGCCGTAGGTAATTCGGGACACCGACGAAGAGAGTGGGACCTGGCACACGCACACGCACACACACATGTACAAGACATTTGGAATAGTTCACAGCTTTTGATCAATGTGAAAACTCTTCATCTTCAAATTTGCTACTATCAGTCATTCAAATTCACAGGCTTCCCCTGCAGAAAAATTAGCTCGCCACTTTTCCAATCCAAATAATTATCTTGTTGAACATGCTTCTTTTTGGAAATCCCTTATAAATTTAATTTTTATTATGAAATTAATTCCTTTATATGGCATGAATATAGATTACTGCATTCTGTTTTATGTTTACAGGGTGTGGTTTAGAGCAGATAACTAAATATAGGCATGTATTGCTTACCGCCAGTATGCTGGTCTTCAACCCTGTCAGAGATCTGCTGACTATGGCATTTAACATGGATGAGCTTGTTAGGACAGACAGAGTCCCAACTTCTGACAGTAGCTCCCCAAGGTTTCTGAGAAGATTTGGGCACAACGACAGAGGACTTCAGCTCTGTATTGTGGTATGCTAACCACTGGGCAGGACTGCCCCAACTGGCCTGCTGGGAAGGCCCAGCCCGAACAGTGGACAAACTGGACGCCCAAAGAGTTACTGTCTCACGTTGCGCAAAATAAGGTGAGGTCAATCTTTCACATGTCCTCATTCCACAGTAAAAAAAAACTTCTCTTCTGTACCTGAGGGCCAGACTTTCTGTCCACATTGCAATGAAGACTTGGGACAACTGTCTAGGTAAAGGACAATGACTGACTAGTCATCTCTGTCCTTTTGATAAATACATAGATTCATTTCGATTCCAATTTATCCTTCTCAGGTCTCTGATTATCTTGATGGCTAAGACAAGGCCTTCACCTTCACTCCTAGAGCTGCTACTGTCAGATCTAGACACAGTCTTCTTTGTTACCAAACTTTGTTAACAAACAAACAAACAAGAAAAACAGGGCTGGAGAGATGGCTCAGAGGTTAAGAGCACTGGCTTTTCCAAAGGTCCTGAGTTCAATTCCCAGCAACCACATGGTGGCTCACAACCATCTATAATGAGATCTGGAGCCCTCTTCTGATGTGCAGGTGTACATCAGAGTGCTTTTTTTTTTTTAAACAGGTCTCAGATGTAACCTCTTATTATTCCTTTAGCAAACAAACAAACCAACCTCACTTTATAATGACTGCTCACAGCAATCTCACCTACGTCTCCTGGTAAAAAAAAAAAAAAAAAGGGCCCAAAGATTCAGAAGTTCACGTTATGAGGATGATTTTATAATTCTTAATAATGACTCTTGAATTGATCCAAATGGCTTTTTCAGCTCTTCCTGCAGAATAACTATGTCTGCTAGAAACTCTGTGATTTTTTTTCCTCTTGTCTCATACCCTTCACTTTAGTTAGTTCAAAAGGGAGAGGTCTCAGGAGCCATTTTCTAAGGAGCTCTCATTAGGCAGGGGCCTTCTGAAAGGGGATCCAGTATTTTGCAAGGTCTGTACCACGATGCGCCCAGAATTACTTCCAGCCTCTGACACTCATTCTTTGTGCACTGCTGCCTCTCTTTGTACTCTGGTATGGTGTGAGTCATCACTTTCTGGGTATTTACACACGCTGATTGAACGGACTTCCTATGGGATCTTAATGAAGATACACTGCTGTTCAAATTAATTAATTCCTGATTATGGAATTCATGATTTAATTCAAACAATTTTAAAAGTCACATTGTTTTAGAACTTCTAAAACAACTTTAGAAAGTTTATGGCTGCAATAGATACCTTTGTGGACCTCTAGGTTCCTCAAGTTTGAAATAGATTTGTGTCTTCAAGATAAGCCTTCATTAGGAATCCTGGTATACACCATAAATATAGACAAATTGGTTTAAACTTCCCCTGAACCCAAATTATAATGGTACCACCAAGCAATGTCTAATTAAGTACCAACCTTGATGTCATTAAGTACAAACTGTCATAATTCCTTATACCTTGTCACCTTATGGCATTAGGTACTGTCATTTTAAGTTTACTTTGTTTCTTAGAATGAAAGTCAGATAAAATTATTGCCCTGAACTCACTATAAACTTAGAGATAGCTGAAAATGTGTAGCGAGGTCAGTCTTAATTGAAAAGACATATGTTCTTGTAACTTTTAGACCCTGTTAACCTTTAGGCCTTGTCAACCTTTGTCACTGAATCTACTTTGAATGTGTGGAATGGATACATAGATAAGAAATGTTTAGTTTTAAAACATGTAACCTGTTGTATTTTAGAATTCATCTGTTTTTATAATTAATTGCCTTTTTGATTATGAGTAATTCCTTTTCTAGGAGCTTTCTCTCACAGGTATAAAGGCTATAAAATAATAATAAACAGTGGCAAACACAAACAAACAAACACTCACTCACACACACTGCCGGGAGAAGCCCAGTGGTGGAAGTCCATTGAGTGAAAGCTGGCTGGAATTTGCTTCATTCATGAGCTGTAAATATGTACATAGATGTGTTTACATATAAATACGTCTGTCTGGGTTTTGTACATATGTTACATGAGTGTATGTCAATTGTCTATGTAAGGAGCTCCTTTTGTATTGCCCATTGCAAGTGTGCGTGCATATGTACAGGTCTTTATGTCTGATTGTTTGTCTGTGTGTATGAATGGGCTGATGCTATGGAACTGGCAGCCTAAACTTGCTGAAGTTTCTACAGAGGAGATGTTAGCAGAAATCAACACCATTGTCATATGTAAGCTTGTGGGAATTCATTGAAGTTAAAGTTCTTCATCCCTTGAGCGTGTGTGTGAATGGCCTTTGCTTACTTCCCTCTTTTCTTACTGATTTACAAAGAAGTTAGCAGATTCAGGATCTAACTATCAGCCTAGGATAAGCAGGAAAAAGTTTACTTTAGCCTGTGAAGGCCTCCACAGCGGCCTGCCCCTGCTCGGGAGCTAATCTTAGATCAGAGAGCCCCCTTTTACAACCTCTTGCAGTTTTGGCTAGAAGCCGCCTTTTACGGTCCTTTTTGCAGAAAAAAAAAAAAAGGTGACCAGTTTAAAGTTTCCCTTCTTGTAGCAGTATAGCCAGCCCCCAGACCTCAAGAAGGAATCCTGGGGTCCCCCCCCACACTACTTTTTCTTTCAGTCATCTTTTATAGTCTGTTGCTGAGTTGCTGATCAGTTGCCTGAGCAACTGACCCAAGAGATAAAGCAAACGGGTAAACTCTCCGAATCTCCTGGACCCTGGAACTTTTCCAGAGCAGAGAGAGGCTTTGCCAGTCAGACCCTAGAAGACTTTAACATGTCTAAGTGTTTTGTCTGGATGTAAGTGCACCTGTTTTGCAGCGCCCATGGAGATCAGAAGAGGCTGTTGGACAGCCTGAAACTGGAGTTATGGACCTTTTCGAGCAACCGTGTCGGTGCTGGGAACCAAATCCAGGTCCTCTGCAAGAGCAGCAAGCTCTTAACTGCTGAGCCATCTCTCCAACCCTAATATATACATATATTAAAGATGTTGTTCTATCGCTACAAATAAAGCGAAACTCATGCCTTTCTGTGTATGAGCCGAGACAGCAAGGACCTAGGCTGCCATCATCCACACTGTCACCCTCCATCTCAAACGGGACCCCTCCAGCATCTCCCTGGGACCATCAGGGAAGACAGTAGCCATTAGCCACTCTCTCCAGAAAACACCCTAGTGAGGGACTGGGGGCCAGGAACCCCGGACTGCTGACAGGGTGGGGGTGGAGGGTGGGGGTAACATACTCCAAGGAGGTGACTGTACTCACTGCATCTCTAGGACAGTTTAGCGTTTCTTTTTAAAACTCTATTTGAGGTGTTTAGGCCTCAGCCTCCCTTCCAACCTCCCAAGCTTACATAGGAGAGAGAAGTTTAGTGGGGAGAGAGGGCCCCTTCTCCTGGCTGTTGAGGGTCGATGGGTCTTTTAGGGCTCTATACCAATCTCTGTCAACTGCAGATGCAGCCAGCAGTCTCCTCCAAGCCACTGTGCCCGGAAGCATTTCTCTCCAACTGTCTGCTCCAAACTGCCACATCCTCTGTCTCTGGTCTCTTCAAACTGCTATAGGCCACATGCGAAACTGCACACCCCTGCCTCTTTCTGGGCTCTCAGTTTATATATAGCCTCAGAGTCCTAGACCACGCCTCTCTCTACCTGCCACAGGTGGAAGGTCATTACCAGCTGGCAAAAGCCACACCTTCACGAGACAACTAACAGGTGTGGACAAATGATAGCCCCACTAAAATTCACACTTGGGATTAAAACAAAAACATATTTGCATAACATAACTGAGTTTACAAAGACACCAAAACCTCCATTATGGGACAGAATGCTCACCTTCTCACCGCCCCACAGAAACTTCACTTCCAGCTTTTGGTTTGTGAGGACAGGTTATCATTCTGTTGCCCAAGCTGGCCTCACACTCACCACAATCCTCCAGCTGCTGCCTCTCCTGGTGTTTGCATTTGTGCCTTGTTTACATCTCAGGTGACCGCTCACACTGAAGTCATGTGCAGGGAAATCAAAAGGGCAGCAGTGCTTTTTGGGTGGGGGGATCCAGGACATGTACAGCCTGAATGCCCAGTACCGGCAGACACAGCCTTCCTGCTCTGTTAGCTGCTGGCTCATGCTTCATAGCTTAGGGGAATGGAAACAGAGCACGTGGGAAGCACACACTTGGACAGGGATGGAGAAAGATCCAGATCCCTATCTGAGGCAGAGCAGGAGCTCATCCCAGCCTGCCCTCTGGATCCCTCCCCACTTCCTCCTCTCTCAGGACAGGCCTCCAGGGAGAACCTTCTTCAGGGCGTCAGCTGGTTCCCAGGAACGGAGCGTGGGGGAGGGAACAGATATCGGCAGCTGGGGCTCTAACAAGCCTTGTGCAAACGTGTGTCTGGCCATGGCTAGGAGGGACTGTTAGCATAATGATGCTCCAAAGAGAGTGAGCCAACAGTTTCAACAGGGCTGTGGAGGGGTGGCTGGAAGTTAGCATTTTGCAACGATTGTCCCCCCAGGTTACACATTCAGGATGCCTCCAAGGCGAAAGTTATGTTTTCAGTTTTAATTACTGTACTTAAAAGACCTACAAAAGAAAAGTGTCTCTAGCCTGTAAGCTCCCCCTGCCCAGGGAGAGATACCTTCCTGGAACGTTGGAAGCTGTTGGTCATGGGAGATAACAAGCCATGTATTTTCACTTCTGTAAACCAGGTTGGCTGCCCCAATTGCACAGGGGCAGGTATACTTGATCACATGCAGGTGGGAGTTACTTAGACAGGAAGCACATCAGGATGTGTGCTTGCTCCCGTTGGACAAAGGCAGAAACTATGTAGTCTTGTGGGGTTTGCCTTTGTGAGCACCCGACTAACGTAAGTTCTGGCCATTCTCTGGGAATCCTAAGTATGGCTCTGGCCAGTACCTATTGTCTTGGCCAGTATTTAATAAAGCTTGCTTCAAATTGGGCTCAAAAACTCTGAGTGAGAGTGGTCTTATTCTCTCCTGGTGGGATTAACAATGCATCTTAAAGAATGCCTTAGTTTACCGGCACAGCTGGCCATCAGGTGACAGGGCTTCTCTTGTGGTCTAGTCAAGGAGAAGGCCGGCCCCTGAGCCTCATGGGCTTCCAGGAGTCTGTCTGATCCCTGAAGATTCTTTGCTGGTGGAAAGAGAAATTCCCAGAAGCCAACAAGTCTTAGGACATTTACTGAGCACCTTTGCATGCCGGGATAGGAATACCGCAGATCTTCTAAGCTGGCATTAGGGGATCTTTTCTTCCGAAGGGTAATAATAAAAGACTAGAGTCATTAGGGTTGGTGGTTATAGCCCGATGTGAAGTAAGGGGGTTCAGTTCAGGTCTGGGGAAGGTCTCTGTGGGTGGAGTCCTAGCAGGTAGGTGAAACCAGGAAGAGAGTTCCACTCTCAGGGCCTCAGTTTCCTCCCTGTAAAATGAAGCTGGTGGCAGGCCTGGGGGCTTATGAGCTGCTGGTGGTCAGGCACTCAGGCTGGCAGAAGGAACATGCTGCAGGTCTGTCTTCTGCTTTTCCTGATGGTGGTAAGGCTGGGGTAGGCTTCTGAGAGGGAATGGATCTGGCTGAGCACAGACAGCGCCTGCCACAGACAGCTCGGTAAGATGGTGGTGAGCAGATGGTGGTGGGCCTCTGTCAATCACGTGTGTGCACACTTATGTCCCCAGGTGCAAGGCAGCCACCAGGGACTGGGACTACGTGGCCAGGTCCACTGAGAAGATCCAGGCTGGTCTAGCGGCCCCAGGGGCCTAGGCTAAGGAGCTGGGAGGAGTCACAAAGAAAGAAGGGGTACGTTTATCTTAGAGGAAGCCTGGGTGACACAGAGAAGGGACTGAATGGGTGGGACAAGCTGGATGATGATGGCAGATGAAGGCTGTGCACCGGGCTGTGTCCTGAGGAATCCTGGACACAGAGACGGCATCTGTGTTAGGAAAAAGCGCTGTTTCACAGGCGTGTGAAGTGTGGAAAGCACTGCTGCAGAGAGGAGGTCGTGGTACAACATTAAGGGCACCGAGATGGTGGGGGATGGCCTTGCGCACTGCATATTCAGATGCTGAGTTCTGTGCACACACGTGCACGCTTGCACTGAGCCCAGACCCAGCTGTAAAGCACCTGCAAACTGTAAGCAGTCCTGCGAAGAGAAGGACATGCCCTCCAGGGGACACACTTGTCTCTGCTGGGAGGAACAAAGGCAGATGGCCGAGGCTAGGGTTAGGGTGTCTACACAGAGGTCACACCTGCCCTACTCAAAGCCCTCACCTAACCTGCTCCCCCCCCCCCCCGGCCAATGCCACTGACCCACACTGCTAGTAGTTTTCTGTTTGTCCTTCTGTCCTGTCCTTCCTTCCTTTCACCCAGCTTCCTGGGCCAAGGTTCCCCTGTGTGCCCTGTAGCTGTCCCCAGTGTTGATCTGATGCCAAGCTATGTTTTGAGCAATACTTGACACAGGAGACTTTTCCATTTGAAAACTTCACATTTCAAGTGACGCTCCCAGTAGCCCTGTAGAGTTCAACAACTGACGAATCTAAGGATGAGAGAACACCGGCAGGTAGTGAGTGGCAGAATCAGGAGACAAATGCCTTGGTGTGTGGCCATCATCGCCTACAGAGATGTCTAGAAGCAGTCGCCTGAGCTCATTCATCTGCTGCTGGCTGCAGTACACCAACAGCAGGGGTTTGGTTTGTCCATTTACAATCTGGTTAGCCAGTGGGCCCCTGTTCTGCTCAGCACCAGCATGGAGCACCGGTTCAGCGAAGCATGGCTCCTTCCCACGTGCCGTGGGCTGAGAACTCACCTTCTGCAGTTGGCAAGCCCCACATCCCAATCAGAGATCCTGTCTCCCAAAACAAAATGGAGATCTTGTAAAGAAGGACACCTGAGGTTGACTTCTGTAGGCTCACGCATGTGTATCTGCACACACATGGAAAGGCACATATATGCACACATACACACACAGAGAGAAAAAGAATCAGGGGATGTAACTAGGCATAGCGGCACATACCTGTAATCTCAAAATCAGGTTCCTGCATCAAACCATCGCTGCATTCCAGGAACAAATTCCATTTGGGATCGGCAGATAATCTTTCAATATGCTAAACTTGGTTGGCATCCTGTGGAGGATTCATCACCATCGCCACGTGTGTGGCGAGAGGGACATTCTACGGAATAGGTCCTCTGCTTCTACTTTTACTGAGTTCCAGCAATCAAACCCAGACCGCCAGGCCTGCACAGTGAACACCTTTACCTGCTGAGCCACTGCAGTTGTCCTGACTTTGAGGATTTTTACATCAGTATTTATCATGAGATAGTCTTCTATTTTTTTTTTTTCCGGGACAGGGTTTCTCTGTGTAGCCCTGGCTGTCCTGGACTCGCTTTGTAGACCAGGTGGCCTCAAACTCACAGAGATCTGCCTGCCTCTGCCTCCCTGAGTGCTGGGATTACAGGCGTGTGCTACCACACGGCCTTTTTTTTTTTTTTTTTTTTTTTTTTTTTTAGTATGGGCTTTGTATCAGTATGGTGCTGGCTTTGCAAGTTAGTAAGTGCTCTCCACTTTTAAGAAATATTGGCACTGGATCTTTAAATGTTTAGGTAGAATTCACATGTTAAGCCAGTAGGTCCAGAGTTTAGGTGACTCATAATCGCATTACTAGTCTGTAGGTGTGTTTGCAAATATATTTCTTTGATTTAGTGTTGGTGGGCTTTGGGTCTGGCTCATCCAGTTTACTTCACTTGTTGATACACATTCATTCTGTCTTATAATCCTTTTCAATTTCTGCAGAATCGGTACTCATGTCTCCCTATTCTTTCCTGATTTTGACAATTTTAGTCTTCTGTCTTCTTAGTCCATTTAAAGGATTATCAGTCTCGGGAGATAGTCTAGGGAGACTGATAATGCTGTCAAAGAACCAGCTTTGGATTTCACTGAACATTAGCAGTTTCTCAACCTCTATTCATGCCTCTCTACATTAATTTTGTTTTCTCTCATAAACATTTTAAAGCAACAAATTTCTCATCAAGCAGGTTTGTTTGCTTGTTTGACAGCAGCTCATCAGTTCTGCAGGTTGTTTCTTGTCACTGTTTATTTGCTTTTGTTGTTGCTGTCTTGCGGAGTTGGAGGGTCACAGGGATGAATGTGAGGGGTTTGCAAACTGTGGCTTTATGTAAGAATTTCTGAATTTCCTTGGTGACTTTTCTCTGACCACCGTCAGGAGTATGTTCTTGGGCTGGTATATGACTCAGCCAGTAGACTGAGTTCCCTCTCTCTGGAAGGACCAACTCCCGAGAGCTGTTTCCTGACCTCCATACATGCACTCAAATCGCAGGACCTAAAATTTGTTTAATTTTCACAATTTGTGAATTTTTTCAAGTGAGGCAGGGTCTCATCTGGCTCATGCTGACCTTCAGCTCCTCCTGACTCTAGCACTCAAGCGCTGGGGTATCAAGAATAGACACTTGGTTCAGCACTACCTTAAAAAAGATTTAGTTAACTGCTTAAGTGAAGGGGTCTGGTAATGGAATTTTGCCTCTGGGCCTTGGCAGACGTGGGTTTAAGTTAAAGTTCAGTTTCTCAGAGACTGACCTTGGCAATTTCTCCAGCAGGGTGCTCTGTTCTTGAGAACTAGATAATAAGCCTGTGTAACCTTGTGGGAATCCTTGGGTGTTTTGCCATGTGACGCAAATGGGCTATTGCTATGACAAAGTTGCTTGTGGGTTTTTGCTTTAAAAAAAAAAAGCTGTTGGAGTCTTGATCAGAAACCAGTCCTGACTCCATTGAAGTCTCTGCCCCATCATTCCCACTCCCTATTTCAGGCAAACCCTGCTCGACTTGCCCTGAGGGACGGGTCAGGTGGCCCCTGAACAGGGACCCTGTTTGGAGCTCCAGATGCCAAAGCGAAAGTGCTTCTTGATGACCTGGAGACTTGGGAGAAGGTAGGGAAAGGCTGCAGGGTTATAATACTGCTAATGGTCCTGAGAAGGTACCTGTTATAGCCTTTTCTTTGTGGGTTTTAATTAGAGATGTTCTGGATCCCAGCATGAGAGTGAGAAAATAAAGAAATTTCATTTCACAAGCTAAAGAGTTACTAGGGGAAATTAGAGCAGCCAAACAGTCAGAAAGAAGCACTCCTAAGCCAATTCCAAATGTTCACGCAGAAGCTCAAGCAGACTTAAACACTTTGAGAGCAGAAAATGATCCAGGAGACGAGCTAGATACTGAAGGTGAGACAGAGCTAGAGGAAGAAGCTGCCAAGTCTTATAATTCAGACTGGCCTCCTGCTTCCTCCACTCCCATGGCCTTTCCTGCTCCATGTGCTAGTGGTACGGGACCACTGCAGGAAGGTATTAATGTTCTCTGAGAAAGAGTCCAATTAGAAAGGGAACAAGTCCAGTTATTAAAGGAAGTGGAGAAGTGAAAATTACAAAAAAAAGAAATAATGCTGATTCTAATGTAGCCCAAGAAGGGTATTCACCCTTGGAGAAGGCCATTTCTAAAGCTAGAGATTCTGGAGAAGATTTTGAGTTGGCTTTTCCAATGGTAGAGGTGATAGACGCTCAGGGAAACGGGTTCATCAATATTCTCCAACTGAATTTAAACAAATAAAGGAATTAAAAGCTGCATGTGCTCAGTATGGTCCTAATGCTCCACTTACTGCAGTCATGGTGGACTCCCTTGTGGAGACAAATCTTACTTCAGCAGCCTGGAAGATGCTCTGTAGGGCGTGCCTGAGTGGAGGTGATCATTTACTATGGAAGTCAGATTTTACTGATGCGGTAAAACACACAGCCTTGCTAAATGCGCAAGCGGAAACCGTCAATGGGATTTTAATATGTTAGCTGGGGAAGGACCCTGTGAGGGAAATGGTAATCAGCTTAACTATCCTCCAGCTGTATATGCGCAGGTTGCTGTGGCAGCAAAGAGGGCCTGGAATAAATTACCCTCTAAGGTCGATCTCAGCACTAGTCTTTCCAGTATTAAACAGGGACCAGATGAGCCTTTTCAAGAATATGTGGACAGACTGTTGAGTGCTGCAGGAAGGATTTTTGGAGATCCTCAGAGTGGACTTCCTTTCGTGCAGCAACTGGCTTTTGAGAATGCTAATCCAGCCTGCAAAACAGCTATTAGACCTTCTCATGCTAAAACAGACTTAAGTGGCTATATTAAACTTTGTGCTGATATTGGGCCATCTTATACCCAAGGTCTTGCGATGGCAGCAGCCATGCAAGGAACCACTGTGACCTCTATGCTTGCTCAACAAAATAAAGGAAAAGGATGTTTTTCTTGAGGGAAGATGGGCCATTTAAAAAGAGACTGCGCTAATAAGGGTCAAGGGACCAATTCTAGAAACAATGCACCAACTCCTGGACTGTGTTCTAGATGTAAGCGAGGAAAGCCTTGGGTGAATGAGTGCAGATCTCGGACAGATGTTCAGGGTCAGCCTTTGCCTGGAAAGCAGGGAAACGGGGTGAGGGACCAGCTCCAGGCCCCCAGACCCAGCAAACAAATTTATGGGGCCATGAGGTTTGGCCCTCAGACTCCCACAAATCCATTTTACAACTTGTCAGAGCAACCCAGGAAGCGCAGGATTGGACTCAGTTCCTCCACCTACACAGTACTAACCCCCGAGATGGGAGTTCAAGCCCTCCCTCCTGAAGTGTTTGGTCCTTTGCCTAAAGGAATGATGGGATTGATCATAGGAAGGAATAGAAGTACCATGGAAGGATTACAAGTTTTTCCTGGAATTAGAGATAATGATTATACTGGAGAAATTAAAGTTATGGTAAGTTCACCTAGAGGAATCACTGTGATCCAGAATGATTAAAGAATAGCATCAATAGTTCTAATTCATATGCCTGATTTGCAAAATAAAGCTGCTGGTCCTGCCAGGGGCACCAGAGGGTTTGGCTCTTCAGATGTTTATTGGGTACAACCTATTACTAGAGCTAGACCTCAGTTCACACTCTGGCTTAATGGAAAACGATTCGGTGGTCTGGTGGATACTGGGGCAGATGTTACAATTATAGCAGGACGTCACTGGCCGCCTCGTTGGCCTAGACAGCCTGCTCTGACTTATTTGAAGGGAATAGGACAATCGCAAAATCCTGAGCAAAGCACAGAACTGATAGTTTGGCAGGATGAGGAGGAAAATAAAGGTGCTTGCCAGCCACACATTATTGATAATCTGCCCATTAATTTATGAGGGAAGGCTATTCCTGGACAAATGGGAATTAGGATGTGCAGTCCTAATGAAATTGCGGCTTCTCAGATGATAAAATCAGGCTATCTCCCAGGACAGGGATTGGGGAATGGTAGTCAGGGCAGAGTCCAACCAAGGAAACGATGGAACCAAAGGTACAGGGTATTTTTAATGCAGGTCACTGAACAAGCTGCATCCCATGCAGATGGAATTAACTGGAAATCTAATGATCCTGTATGGTTGTATCAGTGGCCTTTAACCTCTGAAAAAAATACAAGCCGCTCAGTTGCTTGTGCAGGAGTAACTGGCTGCTGGACATACAGCCAAGTCAACTTCTCCCTGGAATACTCCTATTCTTATTATAAAAAAACATCGGAAAAATGAAAATTGTTACAAGATTTTAAAAAGTTAATGAAACTATGGAGCTCATGGGAGCTTCGCAACAAGGGTTGCCCTCACCTGTAGCTATTCCCAAAGGAACATTTAAAATAATAATAGATCTTAAAGACTGTTTCTTAACTATTCCTCTTCATCCTAAGGATTGTCATAGATTTGCTTTTAGTGTGCCTTCGGTAAAATTTAAAGAACCCATGAACAGATATCATTGGCATGTCTTGCCTCAGACGATGGGCAATAGCCCCACATTGTGCCAAAAGTTTGTCACCCAAGCTTTAAAGAAAGTTAAAAAAAATGGCTGCAAATGTATATTATCCATTATAGGGATGATATTTTGGTTGCTGGTACAGATGGGTCTCAAGTGCTGCTCTATTATGCCCATATGCAAGAGAGTTTACAAAATTATGGTTTGCAAATAGCTCCTGAGAAAGTGCAAAACACTGATCCATATTCTTATTTGGGATTTAAATTATATCCAACTCAAATTACACATCAAAAAATTCAGATTAGGATAGACAATTTAAATACATTAAATGATTTTCAGAAACTGTTAGGTGATATCAATTGGCTTAGGCCTTATTTAAAACTTACCACTAGAGAGCTTAAACCTTTATTTGATATTCTGAAAGGGGACACCTCTCCAACATCTCCCAGAGCTTTAACTCCTGATGCATGCCAGGCTTTAGAAATCGTTCAACAGGACATATATGATCAATTTGTTTCTTATTTAGATTATGAAAAACTCCTTGAATATTTAATTCGTTGTACCAAATTCACTCCTATAGCATTGTTTTGGCAAGAGGCACTTATTATGTGGGTACATTTGCCATCTTCTTCTTCTAAGGTTATTTATCCATATTATTCTGCTGTGGCTAAACTGATACATTTAGGAAGATTGGAAGGTAAAAAATATTTTGGAAAAGAGCCTGATGTTATTTATCAACCTTATTCTAAGGAACATCAGGAGTGGCTGTATGCTCATACAGATGATTGTCCCCTTGCTTGGGCCAATTATTTGGGAAAATTAAAAAAAAATCATTACCCAGGAAACAAATTAATTCAGTCTTCAAAGGTGCATTCTACAGTTTTTCCACTCAAAACAAAAGTTAATCCAATGGTTGATGCTTTTACTGATGGTTCATCAGCTGGCGTTGCTGCCCATACTTATGAAGGAAGAGCAGTATCTTTTCGAGTGTCTAGCACATCTGCGCAAATAGCAGTTATCTGCAGCATTACCTGTGTTTCAGTTTCAATAAGCAGCCGTTGCATATTTTTACAGTTAGTGCATATGTTGCTCAGTCTTTGCCTAGATTAGAGACTGCAGGTCAAAGTCAAACATCTCATGCTGGAATTTCCTTTTTGCAAATTCAAAAATTTAATACAAGAAAGAACCTTTCCCTTTTTTTTATAGGACATTTAAGGGCTCATTCTGATTTGCCAGGACCCATTTGAAGGAAATGCATTGGCAGATAAAGCTACCAAAGTTTATAATTTACAGTTAGAAGAAGCCCAGGATGCCCATAATATGCATCATCTTAATAGTCAAACCTTGAGACTTAAATATGGGTTGACTAAGGAACAAACCTGTAGTATAGTCAAGGCTTGCAGTACTTGTCCTCAATTTCAGCCTGTTCCTCATTTAGGAGTCAATCCAAATGGATTGGTTCCAAATCAAATTTGGTAAATGGATATTACTTATATTCCTGAATTTGAAAAATTAAAATATGTACATGTTTGCATAGACACCTATTCTGGATTTATTTTTGCTACTCCTCAATCAGGAGAGGCTACAAAGAATGTTATTGCTTATTGTCTGCAAGTTTTTAATTTAAAACTGATAATGGAACAGGATATACTACCAAATCTTTTAAAAAATGTTGTCAACAATTTCAAGTTTCTCATATAACTGAAATACTTACAATCCTCAAGAACAAGGCATGGTAGAACGTACCCACCAAACAATTAAGATTTATTTGCAAAAAAGCAAAAAAGGGGGAGCTACTCCCCTGGATACCAAAAAATCATCTTAATCATGTTCTTTTTATTCTAAATTTTTAAAATTTGGATAAGCATGGTAAATCTGCAGCGAATAGATTCTGGCATACAGAAACCAAGAAAACATCTGCTAAAGTAAAATGGAGGGATCCTTTAACAAATCATTGGCATGGGCCCGACCCTGGACTCATATGGGGACGAGGATCTGTTTTTCACAGGAATACGAGGATCTGTTTTTCACAGGAAAATGATGCAGCTCGATGGCTCCTGGAACGCCTGTGCGACAAGTGGATGAGGAGTCTTCTCCTGACAATGATAATGATGTCAATGAAGAACCCTCCAGTCAAGATGACTGTTTATTGGGCACGCATTCCCTGATCCACCTCTACTACATCCAGTTTCCTGGGATGATCCAAAAGTCCTTGTTTATGTCAACAACACTTGGCTGCTGGGTTTTCCTGCTTTTGATGGAACGCAAGTAAAACAGACTCTTAACTTTTCAGGAATAGGAAGAGGTCATCCTCTTTGCTTTAGCAGAGAGAGTATTCATCAGGACTGCTTACCAGTCTCCCCCGCCCAGGTCACAGGTCGGAATGCCCACTCCTCTAAAGTTGGGGTGGCAGCTCAAGCCGCCCTTTGCAACCAGGCAAAGTGGAATATTGGAGGGATATTACTGTCCCTCCCTTTGGGAGTTAAAAATGACAATCTTACATCTCCAATGAGTTACCCAACCTGTGAGAAAGGGGATCAACGCACTTGTCCTCGACTGATGGTTCCTTTGACAAGATGCATCAGAGAAACGCCCACCATCTACTACTGGAACGACAACCCTGCATTTACAGTCGTGGACCGGTCTACCGTTAAGGGTATAAAGAACTTGGCTTTTGATAGAGGCAGTCAACATTCTTTTGTTTTAGAAAAAGCTGTTAGTGCTGGACTTTGGAGGACATCAAATAAAAATTGGCAAATCTATGTGTGGAAATTGGGGGCTGCCTTTGCCTTAAAAAATATAAGCATTCTCCCTGGCAATGTAAGTAGCTTTGTTCAATTAATCAAGTATACTTCTGTTTTGGCATGTGTTAATCCTTATTTACTGCTAATTGGAGATATTGTAGTAAGACATTTTAAGAACAATGATACCTATTCGATCGAATGTGTAAATTGCAACCTTACTAATTGTGTTAGTGCTGATCATGAAGCTCTTTCAGTATAAGCAACCTGCTCCTGCTTCTGTTATGATTCCCGTTAGGGTTTCTGATTCTTGATATGATGAAACAGAATTTAATTGGACTCAGGTTCAAAATCACCTTGCTGGTATTTGGTCTAGCGAAAACTTCTCATTGGACATGTTAACGATGAGAGATAAGATCCATGATATAGAATCTGCCAAGGGACCTAGATTGGAATTGGCTAATGCAGCTTTGGATGTATTCACTAGCCTCGGGAGGCACTCTTCATCCTTGGACTCTGTGCTTAAGTGGGGCTGACACTTGCGGGCATGGCAGGTATGGGTTTGTTGGCCTGTGCCTGCCTTTCATGTTACAGTTCTTCCTTCAACAACTTCAACGCATGCAAGTGCAGTTGCATGAATTTAAATAAGATTTCTAACAACCGTGTTTGATATGGAGGTAAGTCAATGATGGGTAAAGATGAAACTGTAGTTTTTTCAACCTAAGACAGAGGCTCGTGAAAACTGCATCCGAGACCTTGATGATGGGAAGAAAACACACATTTTGCCAACCTAAGACAGGCTCTCCAAAATACAAAGAAGGGGGAACTGAAGGAGTCTAGTAAATGGAATTTTGCCTCCTGGCCTTGGCAGATAAGGGTCCAATCTAAAGTTCCATTTCTCAGAGACTGTTCTTGGCAGTCTTTGTAATGCGGTGTTCTGAGCCTGCAAACTAGACAGCAAGCTCCATGCAACCCTGGGAACCAGATAGCAAACTTTGTGTAACCTTTAGTGAATTCTCGGATGCTTTGCCAGGTGATGCAGATGAGTTGTTACTGTGAGAAAATTTGCTTATAACCCTTTGCTTTGTAAGTGTTATTTGCACGTTCAGTAAACTGGGACTGTGATCAGAAACCCATCTTGGTCCTCATTCTGAGTCTCTGCCCCTAACAATTTCCACTCCCTCTTCCAGGTAGACCCTGTTGGACTAGCCCACAGGATGGGTCAAAACCCTTTTGTGAATCCTTGGGTGTTTTGCCAAGTGACACAAATGGGCCATTGCTATGAGAAAGTTGCTTGTGGCCTTTTGCTTTAAAAAAAAAAAAAGCTGTTTGGGTGCCTTATAAACGAGTCTTGATCAGAAATATGTCTTGACGCCATTCTTCGCGTCTCTGCCCTGATCATTCCCACTCCCTCTTTTAGGTAAACCCTGCTTGACTTGCCTTTCAGGATGGGTCACTTAAGCAATTTCTTTCTTTTAAAGTTTTATGCATATGGATGTTTTGCCTGCATATATGCTTTTATAATACTTGTGGGCCTGATGCTAGAGGCCTGATAAGGGTGACGGATCCCCTGGAACTGGAGTCACAGACAGCTGTGAGCTGTCACGTGGGTGTTGGGAGTTGAACCCAGTTTCTCTGGCAGAGCAGCCCATGCTCCTGAGCCACCTCTCCAGCCTCTATTTGTGTATATGAGTATATGTTTATACACAGAGGCCAGCAAAGGGCACCAGGTGTCTCCCTCTATCACTCTGCACCTATACCTTTCAGTCAGGGTCTTGAACCTGGGGCATGAGTTGTCTCAGATGGACTGGAAACCAGTAAGTTACAGACATCCTCTTTCCACCTTCCCTCAGAGCTGAGGCTGAAGGCATCTGTGTGAATCTTGGCTTGTTATGTAGTGCTGGAATTGGATCTCTGGATCTTCAGGGTTGCACAGTGACTGCTCTTAGCCGCTGGGCCGTCTCCCTAGCCTCAGCACTATCCTTTGAACACAGCAGAAGCCTCATAACTGAGCAGTAAGATCTCTGGCTTCTGATGAGGGGGCATCATCAGAGCTGGGCACCCCACAGCTGTGACCTTGGGTCAACGCCTCGACCTCTTACTTTCCAAGCGGGACACCATGACTCCTACTTTACAGCAGTGCTAAGAGAGATGTTTAGAGTAGAAGCCCCACAAACGGTTCCTTATCTTCTGTCTGCACTGCTTCTGCCAATTTCCAAAGCAGTTCTCTGCACCTTGAATGGGTAATGGAGAGGTGGCTAGAGATCAGAGGCAAATTCTGCTCCCCCTCCTTTGTGTGAAAGGCACCTTAACCTACTGGGTCTGCATCACATACTCTGTTATTGCTGGGGATGTCACCTCCTCCTGTTTAAAGATACTTTGAAATTGTATGTGCACAAACACACACAAGCGCAAGTGCCTGTAGAGGTCAGCCTTAGATCCCAGGAGGCTGGGTTTACTGATGTGGGTGCTGAGAACTGAACTGAACTCTGGTTCTCCACAAGAGCATGATGTGCCCTTAGACACTGAGCTATCTCTCCAGCCCTGTGACACCTGTTCTGAGGTCTAACCCAACCCCGCACCTCTGTGTGTGTGTCTTTTTAGGTTAGGGTTCCACGTAGCCCCAGCTGGCCTTGAACTTGCTAACTATCTGAGGATGTGCTTGGACTCTTAATCCTCTGGTGTCCTGGCTCCATGCCTTTAGGGAGGTACTCCTTAACTCCTGGCAGAGGTCAGACCTCTGTGCCCTCCATTCCTGTTCTCCTGTGCCATCCACCCACATGCTCCCCAACAGTCATCTGGACCCGTCAAAATAAACATGAGCCCCAGGACACCTTGGTAAAACTTTATTCACAAACCCCAGAGCCCTGTGCCTGGCTCAGCCAGAGGGTACATTCTTAGCAGTGGCAAACCCCCAATATCACGTGTCCATCAAGACTAACCATTTTAATTTAAATTAAAACATTTCTGGAAGACAAATGCAATTGATAGAAAATATAAAAACTTTTGCTGTACAAATTTTACATCACATTCAAAGTAAGCAAACACGTGTGCTTCATGGCCGCAGAAGACGCTAGGTGCACACACAGATGATATCCTGGCTGGTGCTGCAGCATGGCATGGCTGTCCCACCCCACCCTGTCACTACGGAGCAACACAGGCCAGCCACCCCATGCCTGGACCACAAGACAACGGCCCAGGCCGTTGATGTGGTGTGTTAGAGCAGCCAGACCGGCACTAGCTGGGATTCGCTGCTTGCCACTCTGATAAGAAAAGGCCTCCTTAGGGGTTGAGGCTGGGAACTCTGAGTGCCTGCAAAGGGGCCAAAGTCTTTGCTGTACTTGCACGCTTCAGGTGGCCAGGCCTCTGCAGTTTGAGCCCTTTTCATTGCCTTCACGGGGGGGGGGGGGTTATAGGGACTGAATTCACAGTATCCGTCATCCTTCATGTGTTTCCCGGGACAGCACAGAGGAGGCAAGCTTCCCTAACCTCAATTCACAGTCACTTCAAGTCAAAAGGGAAGCAGGGACTATGATGGGGACTCTCTTAAGTGAGGGGCAGCACAGAGGCAGGCCTGGGGGGACCAGCCCTGCAGCTCCGCCCCAAGCATACTGGCCCCCAGAAGATGGTCAGCTCCTTGGGACTGGGACCACAGCTATTCCTGGCCACTCCTCAGCACATGCATAGGGCCGCATTCACTGCGGGGTTCAAGGCTCTCTGAACTGTGTGACGCCTTTTGTGGTTTGGTGTCAAGGGATGACTGAAAGAGGCGACTCAGCTGCCAGTCTGGTGGCTCACGCTCTACTCGAGAGGGGAGGCCGGCATCACAACGTTCAAAAAGTGCTGGAATGGCCAGGGGCCAGGTGGCATGGCCTCTGCGGGGAGCAGGAGTGAGGCTGCCTCGAGGCAGTGGCTACACACTGTGTGGTTCTGGACTAGGCACGTCACATCCAGGGCTGACATGGAAAGCCAAAGGGATGGGAAATGACTCAACAGTTCCATTTCAGAGGACATATGACCTAGGCAGAGCTGAACACAGGCTCATAGCTCTTCCGCCCCACACTGAGGCAGGGTCACGCTACTGTCCCAGCTCTCTGAACTCTGCTGGGGGGAGGGGGCCTGGTAGGGACAGTCCTACAACTCCTCAGAGAGTGGCCTGTTTTAAGAGACACGGGGACCAGATTCAGGTGCCAGGGAACGCTCTGAAAACCGAGGCTTTCCTGTGTGTGTGGGGGGGTGTTTAACAGAGAGGAAGCTCTGTAGCCATACCACAGCAGGACTCTAAGCTCAGGGCCTGAATCCAACCGCTCTTCCACCCCCCGCTTCTTTCTTCCTCCACAACCAGAGGTAGGCATACGTCTGATTTACCCTAGTCCAGCCCCTTCTGCTCCTTGGAATGAACACAAGCTGAAGTCTAAGGCTCAAAGACAGGAGCTTATCTAGCTAAGGTGTCTGGACGGCCTCATGCCCCCATCTGAGCTCAGAGCACACACAGGGATCAGAATGACCTAAAGGTTTCAGTGCCAGGGGGAAGGGGAAGGGGCGGTAGGTCTAGAGCCTTCTGGCATGACAAACAACGGGTTTTAAGGTGTTAGGGCCACTGCCACCTTCCCTGTTCTCAACCAAGAAGCGACTGTCCACGCGGCTGATGGGCTAGCTCTCGGCTCTGGGGGTTGTCTGATGATAGAGGCTGAGTTCCACCACCTGAGCGCCCTCCTGAGGCCTAGAAGCAGCGGGTGTCTCCACAGATACGTGGCTGCCTCCTCCCCCTGTGGTACCAGCCGGGCTAAGAGCCATCAGATCCATCTAGAAGCCACTCGGATTCTGTATGTACCTTAGCCCATGCAGAAACTGAATCCAAGCTCTCCAGGAACTCCTGACTCCCATAATCCAGATGGTTTTCTCACTGGGGTTTCCCCTGTAAGCTAAGGGAGGGCTGGCGCCCCTCATAGGACAAACCGAGGAACCAGTCGGGGTCAGGGCCCAAGGGCAGACCAGGGCAAACCTCCTGCCACGTCCCCCTTTCCCAGAACAGCCACATCCATGCTGCCTGTCTTCCTTCTGGCTCAACTCTGCGCCTCCCCCACCCCCTGCAACTGCTCCAGGGTCCTCCGAAAGGGCGGGGGAGCACGTCTGCCGCTCCACAGTGCCAGCACCCCTCTGGGGGATCATTATTACCTACTGTGAAACACCAAGCTTGCTGGGGAGAAACCTCTGTGTAACCACTGGCCGTAGCGGTGTCCCCTGGAGAGGCGCACACGGCTGCAGTCCGGAGCCCCACACACCTTCATAATGCACATTTCTCGTGGAGAACACTCCTAGTCTGCAGCTCAGGATGCAGCAGGGCTTCTCCTACTCCCCGTGGTGGTGGTGACGGTGGTGGTGGTTTGCATGTCTTGTGATCAGTTTCAGAAGGAAGGTATGCTCTGCACGGACCTTCGTGGCTGCCTACATCTTTGGGTTGCTGGATTCCAGGGGCCCCAGACCAAACCTTTCAAAGCGGGGCATGACTTTGCTGCTGTTAATGCTGTGAAGAGGAGCAGAGACGTGGGTTATGGCTCTGCTGGTCTTGCCCGGAGTCAGGGTGTCCCTGGCTGAGCTCAGCAGAGGACCTGAGTGATGGAAACCGCTCAGTCCATGGCCTTGGCACAGCTGCTCCTGGCCACCCTGAGTTGTGGGCCTCGGTCACATGCCCTGCCTGGCAGGGGTAAGGGGAAAGCAGTGACATGGCTTCTTCGCCTGACTCCCCCGCACCCAGCATGGCAGTAGCCGATGTGGGCTCACGGACGTTGCTTCCTCACTGGCTGCTCCATGTGGATGTGGAACTGGGTGAGAGATCCGAGGCCCAGCGCCTGAGGACCAGGGATGGCACAGAAATGGTACTCGTGTGGGGTTCGATGGGCTCACTATGGGCAGGATCCCGAGGCTGACTGCAGAAGTCTGGTCAGGGACACGGAACCCCTAGCAGGTGTGCCAGCAGCTCTGGCTCCGCTACTGAGCTCTGGTGACAACAACAGGATCACTTTGTTTAGGACCGTTTTTGGGTGTGGCTCCTAAGAACCGAGTCCCTTCTGAAGTGATGCCTTTCACAGCAGCACGATTCCTGTGTGTGTGTCTACTACCTTTTGTCTTCAAGAGAGAGGGACTCCAGACAGGGCCCATGACCTCACTGCTGGCTCTGAGTAGCTCCAAACCATGACACTCCTTGCAGGCTAATGTCCCCGGGGTCACCAAGCTCCCCCCCATCCTCTGAGCATGCTCAGCAGGGGGTAGCGAAGGTGTTAGTAGGGGCGAGGGACCAGAGGAACACAAGCAAGAGCCACTCTTGGGAGAGCGAGAGAGAAAAGAGCGTCTCATCTGCGAGGGCAGCTGAAAGCTGTTCTTCCACCTTGAGGGGTCACCCGGTTAGTGCAATCTCCCCTGGCAGTGACGCAAGCCAGGCACCCACGAAGAGGGGAGGGCCCGCTGTTAAAGACAGAACCCGAGAAGGAGACTGGGCAGCAGAGGCGGCATCCCGGGTTAGTGCCCGCTGGTTTTGAGTCTTAGCAGAAGTCACGGAGCCGAGTTGGCGATTAGGAGGAACGAAGCCCTGGAGCATGCAAGACAGCCAGGCCTACAACCTACAGACAGAGGAGACAGTGGGGTCAGAACCTGAGCCCAAAAGAGCCAGGACACAGGACTTGGCCAGAGCAGCTGCCCAGAAACCTACCTGCCCACAGAGAATAGGATCCCGACTCCACCCCTCAGAATCTGACGACAGGTGGCAAGGGCACAGGGCAGCTCTCCCAAGTTCCCACAGGGCAGGTACAGGCACCCCGTGGCTCCCATGAACACCAAACTGGCTTCTGAGAGATCTCCCCGGCTCTCTTGATTCCTTCCCTTCCTCCCTCTGCGTTTATCAACACTATTACCGTTACTAACATTTCTACTGCTGCGGCCCAAGCCCCAGCCTCATACGTACTAAGCAAGAGCTCTACCACTGAGTCACAGCCCCAGCCATTCACTGGGGGGTTTTTGTTTGTTTTGTTTTTTGAGAGAGTGTCTCTCCTGGCACTCACTCTGCAGGCCAGGTTGTCCTCGAACTCAGAGAGCCACCTGCCTCTGCCTCCCGAGCACTGGGATTAAAGGTGTGCACGTGTAAGTCACTGTACCCAGCTGCCTGCCATTGGTGCTTTTACTTCTTTGGTTTCACTATGTATCCCAGGCTAGATCCAAACTTAAAATCCCCCTGCCTCGGCTTCCTGGATTCTGGGATGACAGACAACCGGCTCACTGGATTTTCTTCTTTCGTGCTCTGGCCGGAAGTGGGATTCGGGGGACTTGGGTCAATGAGCTAACACCTCCTCACCCACATGCTAGCTCAGGTGGTATGGAGAGGGGCCCTGCCTGCCACACACTGTGGTTTCTCTAGCCCTCTGTGAGGAACACCAGCCCAGTGGCCCTGGTTGGAGGCCATTTCAGCTGAGGGAGGTCACTGTGGATTATGGGAATCAAAGCATGGCTATGAGAAGCTGGCATGCAGAGACAGGAAGGGAAGGGTAGGTGGGCAACGGGACAGCCACACACAGGCAGGAAACAAGAGAAGTGACAAACACACTATTCCTCCAGGACTGGACAGGAGCTCTTAAAGTCAGGGTGACCATAGCGTCCTTTCCCGTAGTAGCGGCTCCGCCAGCGGCTGGGGGTGGCCAAGACCATTTCAGCAGCAGTTGAAGAGAGCCGTCCGATCCGGTCCAGCCCGGCAGGTGATGGCAGTCAGCAGACAGGTGGAGGAGTCAGGACGGTGGAACAGGGAGATGACAAGACAGGCCAGTGTATCCGCCACCCCCCCGAAAACGAAAAGCGACAAAGCCAATGGGAAGGAAAAGAGAAAGTGAGAGTCAGAGAGCCGGACCTCTGGAGAAGCATGGACCAGGAACACAGAGTTCACAGGCTCATCCCAGCTGTCATGGAAGCCTGGCAGCTGGGGGCTGTGGCCTGGTAACAGCCCCTACTGGTGGACTCAGTTTCCCACCTGTGAGAGGAGAAGGTTGGGGCTGACTGGGTTCCAGGAGCAGGAGTCCTCTCTGAATGCCAGCGCCTGCCCTGCGCAAGCATGGCTTGGTAGAGGAGGAAGCCTGTGCTCAGCCTTGGGGCCTCGCCACCCCTCCCCCACACCAGTGCCAGCACCTCGCCTGGCAGGCTTACGGGATTTACCACCTGATACTTCTCGGCAGTTTGTGCACTCTGGCTCTCCTCTCTCCCTGCCGTGGAAACTGAGACGCGTGAGAAGGCCCCAGACCCTGAGAAAAGGTCGAGGCTGGGGGTCTCTGGGAGAGGAAGCCAGAGAGCCAAAGCAGAAAGGGAGCAGGACAGAATACAGGGGAGATGACAGCAGCCTCTGCTGCTCTGCGCCTCAGGGCACAAAGGACCAGGAGGAGGAAAGGCTTCTGACAGAACCACAGCTCAGTGGCGCCACCCACTAAGGAGCGGCAATGTTCAATGCTCAACGGTTTGGCCTAGGTACCAGCCCAGGCAATACCGATGCTGCTTGTTGGGGCTCTTTTGGTACCTGTGTGGTCCTGACCTCTGACCCCTTCTCTCACCCTGGTCTGCCCCAGGCTTGTCAGTGATGGTCTAATACAGTGTAGATTTCCACAGTGGAAACTGGGGGCACTCGCCTGTGACAGGACACCTCTAGCACCAACTAGGTAGATGAGAATCCTTCAGCTCTGCTCTGTGGAAGCCTCAGACAGCAGTCTGATGTGGGTCCAGCAGAGGGCAGCATCCTTGGACATTCCAAGACAGACACCCCAGGGTCTGATGGCAGGTGTGGCTCATGGGGGGGAGGACTTACTCAGCGGACTTCCAAAAGTGCCCGGGGTGGGAGAGTCGCCGGTTCAGCTTGGGCAGCTTCTCCAGCATGTCCATCAGCTGGCTGAAGCTGGGTCTCTCCTGCAGGTCGAAAGCCCAGCAGGCAGACAGGATCTCCTGCAGAGAGCACTGGGGTTGGTGGCCTGTGGGCGGCTGGGGAGTGAGGTGCATTGATAGGACAATTCATAAGGGTCCCGGTGAAGCTCCTGGCACATCTATGAACTTTGCAGGATCCTGGGAGGTGGTTCAGGTGAGCTGCCAACCTTCCTGGTCAAAAATGCAAGGGTCTTGGAATGCATATAGAATGGGGCTGCCACAAGGGGGCGCCTCGGCATTACTGAGTGGAGACTGGATGGGTACATACAGGTGCATCCAGGCAGCTGAGAACCCTTAGGACAGCTGCCATGGCAGAAGGGAAGCTTTCTTCTCAGGGTCCACTCAGCCCCACAGCACCCTCTGCAGCCTCAACACCCGGGGGCTGGACATGTGGCCGACACAAGGCACGTGCACCCTGAGACTTCTGTTCTTAACTGTAACGACCCCGGTGCCTGCCTCATTAGGAAAGCCAGAGGCCCTGGCTGTGGTCCTTCTCAGACAGGTGCGTGGAAGGGCTGTCATGTCACACGTCCAGCCCATGCTTGTCCCCGATTCCCTCTACTCACGCCGACTTCCTTCCCCAGGCTGACGGATGCCAGGACGCGCCTCACTCCTTCTCCACTTCCAATCTGCCAGATCAAGGCCTCTGCAGGCTGGTGTTTAAAGGGCCAGTCTCGTGCCTGTAGTTCATACCACACAGTCCTGTGGAGATGCAGCACAGTGTGAGCTTTCGGAGCTTCACAAATCCCCGCAGGCGGTTTGCGGCTCGCCCACGTGAGGAGCCAGAGACGAAAGGTCAAAGACACAGTCACTCCACCAGTAGGTAGCTCAGCCATGACTTTCCACGGCCCGCCTCCCAACCCGGGGACCAGCAGGGCCTTCTCTCTTGCACTTGCCTGCTGGTGGCCCACTCACCCGAATGCGTAGACATCAGCAGCTTTGGAGAAGGGCAGCTGGTCCTCATCTCTCCCGGGGATCATTTCTCGAACAATCTCAGGGGCCAGGTAGCACAGCCAGTCGTGGGACAGCTTCAGTTGGTTCTCACGCCTGGAGGCCAGGACAAGGACATGGGCCCCTCAGTGGGGAGCAGGTGGCCTGGCTGTACACACCTGCACCCGCTCACATGTGGCACGCTGAGAGCCTACAGCAGGGCATGGAAGGCTTGCCTCTGAACAGGCTGGGCGCTTCTAGGGAAGGGAGGCCGCAGCTGGGAAAGGCACGCAGCTGCTGGTGGCAGGGTCTAAGGCCCTGTGCTTGGAGAGCGGCTGCTGTCTAGATCTAGAACCTTGGGCCATCTGCAGATGGCAAACCTGGGTGCGGACTCTCTGGCCTGTTACTCTTCCTTGAGCCTCCAGCCCTGCCCCCCTTCCTTAGGGAGGGGCTTTTCTTGCCACAACCCCTTTACAACCACCTGAAGTAAAAGCCAATGCTCTTTCTTGGAGTATAAGCCCAGTCCCTCATCCATCACTGAGCAGCTAAGCTGAGCGGGAGCCAGGGGAGTCAGCCTCCACAGGCACCCACCTGGAAATCAAGCACCACGAGGGACCTAAACATCACCCAGACCCAACTCTGGACTGAAGCCACATGGGCAGAACAAGCCGACTCACCCTAGCCTGTGCAGGGAAGGCTCTCCCCGGCAACTCGGCCAGGGGCACTCCGCACCCACAGAGTGTCCCAAGCTTCCCCGACCCACGCAGACACCCACGCCGGCTCACCGCTCCTCTCGCACCACGCCCGAGATCCCAAACAGCCCGAAGTCTGTGATGACCACCTTGCCATTGTCATAAAAGACGTTCTTGGACTTGAGGTCTTTGTGCACGATGCCCTTGGCGTGAAGATAGCCCATGCCCTGGAAGACAGCCAACCTTGCATCAGGGGGTGGGGGTGCTAAGAGATGGAACCTGGGCTTCAATCGGGAAGAGATGCATCATCCATCCCCCCAGCCAATCTTCAGACAGACAGCAGACAGAAGGGTATTGTCCTGCGCTTACAGATGAAGCAATGCAGGCCCAGAGAGGGCAGGCGTGCCTCAAAGCACATAGCAGTTAGCCATGGAGCTCAGGTCTGACCTGCAGCCAGTTCCTGCTTTCTGTGTCGTTCTACAGCCAAATCAGACTCAGGTGAGGTGTAAGGTGTGGACAGGGTGACTGGCAATGAAACAGGCTAGAGAGAGCTGCACATGGGCTTGTGCACATACAGTACTCAGCACTGCAGATTCTGAAATCATTGGTCAGGGTTGGGGAGACTGCTCAGTGGTTAGGGGTCCTTTCTCTTACAGAGGACCAGAGTTTGGTGTCTAGCACCTACATAGTAGCTCACAACTATCTGTCCAAGGAACCTCCAAGGAATCCAGTGTCCATTTCTGGCCTCTGTGGCACACACCTACACATACAGTCTCTATCTCACACACACACAGACAGAGAGATAAAGAGAGACAGGAAGGGAGGGAAGGAAGGAGGAAGAGAGGGAAGGAAAGGGAAAGAGGGAGAAGAAGAGAGGGAGAGAGGGAGAAGAAGAGGAGGGAGAAACAAAATTCTGAAAAAGACATCTGGGCCGGGGTGTAAGGGGAACAAATGAGCTGGGCTCTGCTCTTAGGCAAGGTACCACTCAGGGCAGACAACAGGGCCATTCCTAGGATGCGACCTAAAGCTCAGCTGTTCCCAACACAGTCGTCATGGTAGCAGGAGCTCCAGATGAAGCATGAGGTCTGAGTTCCATGCTCCATCTCCACACGGGCTAGCACTGTGACCTTGGGCACTGTGATGGCCTCTCTGAGGCTTCTCATCCATCAGGTGAAGTGTGGTGGTGGGTGGCTCCCAGCAGCGTGTGCTCTGGCCTGACCATTCGAGGTCCAGGTGCACAGGGCCCATGGCCTGACAATGATCTCATCAAGGCCACAGCTGCTCAACAGGAAGCCCCACATTCTCTCCTGGAGGTCCCTCACACTATCACTCACTGTCATTCACAACTGAAAAGGCCTGTCTAGCTGCAGACCCACCTCCCAGCCTCTACATGAGGGTACTCGGTACTCTCCCAGAAGTGTCCCCTGACCACTTTCAGGAGACCTTATCAGCCACAAGACAGAACCTGTTGTGGGGAGTCTCAGAAGAGAGCTTAACGCAAGCGGACTGCACTCTGAGAAGAGGATGTGGGGCCTGGGGCCTCCCCTCGGGCCTGTCTTCCTGTGAGGGGCAGGGCACTTGCCCTTCCCCAGCCTGGAATGCAAACCAAACTTTCTAAAATATAACTGCCATTTCCTAAACCAGGGCACAGGCCTGTCCCTGGTGCCGGAGTGCCCGATGCCGCCGTAGGCTGACTAAGGACCAGTATTTGCCTCCCTCTTGAGACTTCCTCACACTGCAGGCATTGAGAGGGCTTGGCAGGTTACACCTGTAAGCCCAGCTCTTGACAAGTGGAGTCAGGAGTTTAAGGCCGTTCTCAACTACATAGTGACGCTGAGGACAGCCTAGGCTACATGAGTCCCTGTCACAAAGCAAAATAAAACCACCCAAATAAACGAAAACCAGGTGTGACAGCTGAAAAGGGCCAGGTTGGAGAGATGATAGGTTGAGGAGAAGAGCCTGAGCCACCAGTTCCTTTCCCAGGGTTTCCCAGGCTCTCCATGGCAAATCTCACTGCAAGTCAGGTCCCTCTGCTCTACTTCTGACTCTCAAAGCCTCTCGGATGGCTCCAAAATGGAAGTGCGTGTGAGGGGTGGAAGGGAAGAGGAGGGGTTTCAGCAGGAAGGAAACAGAAGGAGTGAGAGGTGGCCAGAGGCAGCTCTAGCCTTTGAGTCACTTTTCTCCTGGGCCCTGGTAGTGGTCACCCTGGCTCCCAGTTCTGAGGGAGGAGGGGCGGTGGGGAGGAGCAGAATTTGAGTGTGTATGGGGGTAGGAGTGTTGGGGAGGTAGAGCTGAATCCTGGCTGAAAGACCACGGATCACACTGGAGGTGACTCGGGGTTTTGGTCTTGGAGGGTCATTTGTAAGTGTGTCCATGGGAAAGGGGCAGACTGAAATCCTGGTTTGTCCCCAAATGCCACTGTGGATATCTTTCTCTTCCTAAAGACACCCATACACACAAAAAACGGCCCAGAGAAGAGGGGAAGGAAGAGCAGGAGGGATGGGGAGGGCTCAGAAGGAAAGGAAGGTCAGAGGAGACAAAGGAGCAAACAGGAGCCCAGCTGCAAGGGGCAGCTCTTCTCTGAGACAGGCTTTCATGTAGCCCAGGCTAGCTTTGAACTTGCGTGGGAGCCAAGGATGACCTTGAACTTCTAATCCTCCTGTCTCCACCTCCCATGTGGACATTACAGTTGTGTGCCACTGTGCCTGCCTGGCTTGTGGACTGAAGCCAGGGCGTTGTGCGTGTTAGACAAGCGCTCTACCAATTGAGCTACATCCTGCCTAAAGGACTGTAGCTTTTCAGCACAGACAGGTCCTCTGCAAGAGCCGCCTCTCCAGGCCTCTTAATAGTTTGTGTAAGCGCTGAGTGCAAGGCTCACTTTAATCACTCTTTTAAATGAGTAGACAGTGGAAAAAAAGCTGCCTTTGCTGGACAAAAGGGCCTGCTCTCAAGAAGCCTGGATTTGGATAACTGTGACTTTGCAAAAAGTGTGGGTCTTTTTATGTCATGAAGTGAAACATTCTGACCCTAAGAAAACCCTACCAAGGACCAGCTCCATGCCAACTGGTCTCTGTACAGATGACCTCATTCTGTCTCCACTCTGACCTAATCAAGGAGGCCGTGTTGGTATTTACAGGGGATGACTCGGAGGCTCAGAGACGATAAACAACCCCCTCTCCCCCGCAGAGGTCACACAGCAAGAGTGACAACTGTCTTTAGAGCTTGCAGTGTTTCTTCCAGCTAATTCAGTTCTGTTAACGCCAGCTGAGTGGAAAGCTCCGGATGGATTGGATGAGCCAGGGCCCCAGGCAGGGGTGCCCCAGCCAGATGCGGCCTGGGGAAGGACCTCCCGGTCCTTTAGAGGCGGCTGGAGCCCCCACCCAAACCCCACCTTTACCTTGATGATCTCCTGGGCAATCTGCCTCGTCTTGTTGATGTCCAGAGACGTCTTGGGGTCCCTCACGAACGAGTGCAAAGTCCTTCCCTTGCAGAAGCTGTCGAGGGTAGTGGGGATGGGTAAGGGGCCTGGAGCTGGGACGGGCTGGCTCCACCCCACGGGACTTCTCAGGGCAACTGTGCCCACCTGCTTCTGGAAGGTTCTCCATCTCAACCAGCAAAAGCCAAAGAACACGGGTCCTTTAAACAAGACTCCTGCTGGAGCCCAGCTGCACACGCATGAACATGCATGCACACCCATGCCTGGAGGGGCGGGGCCTGACAGCTCCCCCTGCACAAGGAATCGGCTCATCCACACTCCCAGCCATGTAAGGCAGCCCATCTTCACAGGGTCACGGTGGGACACAAGACGGACAGGAGAACTCAGACAGGGAAAAACAGCCGCCATGACTCTCAACAGGCCACGCCGAGTCTCTGGGACTCCCCACGAAGATTATCCTTTTCATTATTTTTATATCCCATGGATAACTGTATCTGTTGTTCCTCTCTGTTAGCCCCTTTCACAGGCTCTTCCGGAATTGGAGGCTTGGGTAAGGGATGGCTGGCAGAGGAGGCTACTGAGCCAGGATGCCCACTGCCTCCCTGCAGACTCGCTGCCCTGCTTTAAGCTGGAATTTTACAGAGTGGGTCAGGGTACTCTCATGGTCTGACACTGGTCACAAGTTCTTGATCTCTGAGAAAAATGGCAAATTCTACTCATTCATGGCATTAAGAAAAAAAAAAATATGGGGCTGGAGAGATGGCTCAGAGGTTAAGAGCACTGGCTGCTCTTCCAGAGCTCCTGAGTTCAATTCCCAGCACCCACATGGTGGCTCACAACCATCTATGATGAGATCTGGTGCCCTCTTCTGGTGTGCAGGCACACATGCAAGCAGAATATTGTATATATAATAAATGAATGAATAAATCTTAAAAAAAGAAAAAAGAAAAGAAAAAATGTTTATTTATTTTGAGGATGGCTTGCTTGCTTCCCCCAAAGCACAGAGTCCAGGTCCAGGGCAACTCCTGTTGTAGAGGGTTCTCCTGGCTTCATGGAATGGAGGTCATAGGAACAGGAGTTTGGACACTTAAAAAGCTAAGTGTCAAACTGGGCACAATGGTGCAAGCCTTTATTCTCCGCACCCAGGAGGCAGTGGCAGGGTGAGTCTGAGATTGGGGCCAGCCTGGCCTCCACAGTGAGTTCCAGGACAGCCAAGGCTCTACCGAGAGACCAGCTGCGCATGTGTGGTCGCCTGTGACGGCCTGCACCCCTCTCCCGACCCTCTACCTGTAAACTCCACTGCTGGGATCTAAACTCCGGTCCTCAAGCTCCCACGGGTGTCCCTACCCACCAAGCCCTCTCCCCGGCCCCTTTGCCCGATTTTAAAAGTCAACAGTCTAAATGGCACAGACAACTGTTTCTGTGTCTGGGGAAGGTCACTGTCTTCCACAGAGAGTGACAAGACACCAAGATATCAGGATGGGGCTCAGCAAAGCCCTCGTGAATGAGAGTCGAGATCAAGCTGTCAAGCTTGTGCAGTAATCGTCATCACGCGCTGAGCCGTCTCGCTGGCCCCCAACCTGCTGCTTTATTTTAACACAAGGAACGTGGAGGCAGCTTCATGGGGAGAAGCGTCCAGGTGTGAGCATTGCCTCTGCTTTGTGTCTTTTACAGAACACAGGATTTTCTTTATGCTCAGAAGGTTCTATTTATTATTATTATTATTATTATTAATTTTTTGAGGGGAGACAGGGTCTTGCTACGAAGCCCACGATATCTTTTTTTTTTTAAGTTTTTTTGTTTGTTCTTTGGAGACAGGGTTTCTCTGTGTATCCCTGGCTGTCCTGGACTCACTTTGTAGGCCAGGCTGGCCTTGAACTCACAGAGATCCACCTGCCTCTGTCTCCCTGAGCGCTGGGATTATAGGCCTGTGCCACCGTGCCCGGCTAGCACAGGCTATCTTAAATGCAAGATTCTCCTGCCTCAGCCTCGAAGGTGCTAGCATGACAGGTGCTACCCAGCTCTGATGTTTTAACGTCAGTGTTCGGTGTGGATGGGGAAATGACTCCTCATCTTGGGCTTTCTTCATCCTCTCTCTGGTGACCTTTCCACTGACCACAGGGACAGGGGAGCGGTGCTGCTTGTGGGCCAGGTGGGCTGGCTTACCTGGTGATGATGGCCAGGTGGGGTGGGTTCATGCAGGCCCCCATGAAGAGCACCACGTTCTCATGCCGGGTCTGCCGGTAGTTCATTACCTCCTTCTTGAACAGCTTCAGGTGGTCCTGGTTGTGGCCGTCCATCTCCAGCAGCCGAATGGCCACCTCTCCGTGCCATCGGCCTCGGTGCACCCGGCCCCAGCGGCCCTGCCCGATGGGCTCGCCCAGTTCCACCTGTTCAAAGGGGATGTCCCACTCCTGCAGGTACACGCTGGTCTGGCTGGCTTTTCGGGAGATGGGGCCCCGCCAGGGCCGACGGGAGCTGGGGAGGTCATCCACCTCGTCGTCATCATCTTCTGCCTCAGACTTGACAGCCTCGGGCTCCTCGGCCTGAGAGAACGGGGTTGAACACAGAGGGAGTGAGTCTGGGCCTTCTCCTCCTGGAGTACCCTGCCTGGCCTCTTCCTGCTCCTCGCCTGTCTGAGCCTGTACAAGCTGGCCGCAGCGGCGATGGCATTCTAAGCTACGCCCCTCTGCAGAGTCCCATATTTCCATCTGAAGGTCAGGACAGTGGCTTTTCAACACAAGGCCTCACATAGCCCAGGCTAGCCTCCAACTTGCTATGTAGCTTAGGATGGCTTTGAACTTCACATCCTCCTGTGCCCAGGTCCTCAAGGGCTGCAATAACCACGGCTGGTTAAAATGAGGGGAGCAGTCCTCCGCACAGAGCAGAACCGCCCGTCAAGCTCTGAGGCCACAGAGACGCCTACCCCACCTCAGGCTGACTGAATTAGCTCCCAGATCAGGGCCCAGGTCTGTGGGCTGGGAGAAAGGTATTCTGTCTTTACAGGAGAATAAAGAGGTTCTTTCAGCCAGTGACAGCTTGCTAGCTTGCACTTCACATCGTTCTTCCCTGCTGTGCACACCTACCCACACCTGCTGCAACAGGCTTGGCACCCTAATCCTCCACGGCCCCCACCCACCCTGCACACTGGAGAGAGAGGCAGCTACCTTGGGCCTCATGCACGTTGCTCCCACTCACCTCTGCCTCGTGCACACCCAGCACGGCTGCTTTGGGCTGGTCGTCGAGCCTAAGAGTGAAATGGGCTTTGTCAAGGAGATGCTAGGCTGGGCTGGGCTGGGTGGCCCTGGGTGAGGCAGTGTGGATGCTATGGACACTGTCAGGAGGCTGACTGGTGGGGGTGAGGATGAGGGGTGGGCGTTTGCCACCCTGGCTCATGCAGCACGGGGTGCAGGTCCCCACACTCCTGCCTCTGAGACCTGGCTATCACCTTGTTAGGTGAACTTGAGCTTGTGTGATTAACTCAGAGCTCTGAGCGACTGCACCTGCTAGGAGACCTGCTTCACTGGCTGAGAAGTTGGGGACCAGGAGCCAAGTCAAGTGTTCAAGGGAACATAATAGAGACGGGATCCAGGAGGTATGTTCTGCAGGTCTCTGTTCACCCTCCCAGGCCACAGGCCTGCTGCCCTTGGATACACAGCTCCACCCAGTGTTCACTGCACTGACGGGAGGCGAACTGACCCCCAGGCTCAGA
>CM053746.1:38697017-38711333 GCA_028658305.1 Pachyuromys duprasi | reverse complement strand
GTGGTCTAGCTGGAGCACTATCCTCTAGGCTACCAGAGACAGACGGTCATCACCCTCCCTCCACCAAAAAAAGTGGAACCAAAGCACTACAAGAGAGGTGGCAGGGGTCAGTGCTCCGCCCTCCCAACGAAGAGAATCAGGAAGTGGAAACAGCTCACCCTATCAATGGCCCCTTTCCGGCCCTGGACAAAGACCTTCCCCCTCAGTCCTCAGTTAACCTTCGCTGGGAGGTTTTCTCAGTGGAACCAGACTCTGACAGAAGCCGTGGGTCTTCATAGTAACAGGGCATGCACACATGAGCCCAACATCCTGGGCAATGCTGCGCGCGTGCGTGCATTTGTGTATGTGTGACTGTGTGTTACTTGTACGTGGGCCTCAGAAGCATGTTCTACGGCCTCTCCAGCCATGCTCAGGCCCCTCCAGAAGCTACACACGCCTCAGATGACATGTAGGGAGTGGGGTTGTCGGTAAGTGTCTGAGAAGTTTCACTGTTACAGTTGGTACACGGAGTCCCATCCTGGACAGCAGGGCCAAACAGGCCATTCAGGAAGAAGTGCTGGGGTTCCCCAGCTGGGGGGGACACTAGTGGACACATCCTAGAGCTAATAACTAAGGAGGCTCTTGGGAGGTCAGGGAATCTCACAAAAGAGGCAGATTCCCCCCAGGCAGCCTACTTACACCTCTGAGAAGAGTTACAGGGATAAGGGCTACGAAACGCTCCAACTCAACTCCTGAATGGAGTTGATCTGGGGGTAGGAAAGCCTGGAATAACCAAAAATACTGGTGCTTCCAGTCTCGGCAAATCAGAGAAAAGATGATGAGAGAACCACAGTGTTGGGCACTTGCAGCGGGAGGAGAAAAGCATTGATCTTCTACAGCACGGAAGGGGAAGGGGTGTGGTCAAGTGGGAGAGGTGTGCAAAAGTGGTTTTTGTAGAAGGGAATCCATGGGTTTGCCTTATTCAAAGTTTCCCCTTCAAACTGTCTGAAGTAAGGATGTAGTTCCAGTCACGACCTGTAGGTGGCACTGTGTGTTAAAGGCTGGGAAAGACAAAGCCACCTGACAGGTGATGGTGAGCCTGTAAGACTTGGTCAAATTGGCTTTCCTTTGTCAGGCATCATCGGCGAGTAGCCACCCCCCACCCCACCCCCTAGTTCTGCAAAGCCAAATTCTGAGTTCTCATCCTTCTTCCGTCACTTCCTAGCAGTGTGAGCTTGAACCAGTTCCCTGCAGCCTCTCTCTGCAAGAGGCTGGATAGGATGGACTCCAGGGTCCCCTCCAGCAAGGCACTGCCCACACAGGGTCCACACCTCCGGGACTTCTTGCCCTCTTGCCCAGCTGCAGTGGGGAGAAGGAGCCAGGCAGGATGGGCGGAGGGTCACAGCAAGGGGCGGTTAGCGGACCCATGCGGGAAGACTCACCTGGGAAGATAAACTGCTGTCTATGATGAATGAAGTAGGCAGCTTTAAACAGAAGAGGAGGTGAGTCACACAGTGCAAAGGCAGCGCGGGAGGGGGGTGTGGACCTGGGGGGCAGGCACCAGTTACTGGCTTAGGCGGCTCTGCCCCCGGGGCCTCTAGTGAGAAAAGGTGGAGCCATGCAGGAAGGAGGACCCGAATTAGAAAAGAATCAGGTGAGCCCAGGAGTGGAGGGGCGGCACTGGAGGGGGCAGCGGACCATCTCGGTGGCTGCTTTTGCTCAACAGTGCTGGCCAGCGCACATGGGGAAAAGCTGGGGCCAGTTTTGTTCTAGAGAACGCTCTTGAGCCAAGAGGCTGAGGCAGAGTAGGGACAAAACTGGCTTCGACAGTGCTCAATGGTGTGTGTAGAGCGGCCTTCCGCCCTTCACTCTGGCCCTACCCTGAAGCACCCGGACCCCACTGCCTGAGCTCTGGATCCTGCCACGTGCTGCGGCTCCACACAGGGGACCACGAGATGATACTTGCTTCGTGTTTCTGAGATGCTTGCTATCTTGCCTAGGCTGGTTTCAGACACATGGGCTCCGTTCTCCAGCCTCGCCCTTGCAAGAAGTTGGGACTCTAGGTGAGTCTAACCTCGGCTCTGTTCTATGCTAAGGCTCTGGGACCTGGGGAGGCAGTTAGCTCCTCAGTTAGCCTCACTGTAAGCCGGGGAATAGAGAAGCTTGCCCAGGCTTGCCCGTGCAGCTCAGCTGTGAGGGTCCCGGACAGCATGGGTCAGGTAGGTGGCAGGAGGGGTTCAAGTCCTCCGCTGTGGGCCGGTCCCAGTGCCCTAGGGATTCATTCGTGGCTCCTCTAAGATCATGGAGAGGGTGAGGCTTCTGTGTGAGGAGCAGCGGGGGCCATCTCCCTCCTGGGTCATCAGTGTAAGTGGACAGGGTCTGAGCAATATCATAAAAAGAACATTTCCTGTGTCTGTCTTTTCAAGCCGGTCCAGCACAGAGAAACCCAAACTAGATGGTTTAGCAAAAGAGACTTGTTCAGAGAATACAGGCAGAACGGAACAGGAAAGGCAGCTACTCCAGGGGCTGTGGCTCAGCTGCAGGGTGGGTGGGGTGCAGGACCCAGGCTTCGCTGTTGAGAGCGCCCCAGCCATGTGCATATTAAGTAAGGCACAAGGACAGACGAGTCCTACCCTCAGACCCCTTGCCACCCCTAAGAGAAGTCCCAAAGTCCCCAACGGGCCCGGAGGCTGCTTGGCCAGCTGCTAGGTCAGCATGGGTCTCAGTAGTCAGGTGATGGGTTGAGGGGTGTGATGGCATCTTCAGGGACCAGGGATGGGGGCTCTGATCTGGACCCTGTGGTCCAAACAGGAGCGTCGCGGCCACAATGTTCTCCTCTAGGACTGCAAACCGGGTATGCCCAGGGCTGAGGCTTGACACCCCTTGCCAAGGCAACAGCCCAGTGCCGTGTGGGTGAGTGGGCTTTGCTGTGCTCCTTAGAGGCAGGGCAGCCCAGTGTGGATGACCAGAACAGAGAGCAAGAAAGGATGCAAACCTGCATCCCCGCAGTTCCTGGGCACCTGGGTCTGGGCACAGCATCTGAGGGCAACTGGGCTCAGCTCTGCTCCTCCAGAGCTGCCCCAGGCCTGTCGTCACCCGGTGTTCAGTGGAGACCACCTTACTCTAACTCCCCATGTCTCTGGGAGGCACATGAAGAAACATAAGATCTTTTTGGGGAAGCCAGCTCCAATCACAGAACAACAGAGCTCTTTTGTAGGTTTCATGTTCCCTACTGTGCCTGTCACATCACCCTTGAGCTTAGATGGCATCCCTGAGAGAGGACGATGCTGGGCAGATGCTACCATGGGCACAGACTGGCAGCCTAGGTCACCCCAAGAACCCAGGCTTTCTGCTAGGCGGACTCAGGCTCTGCTCTGGCTCTGCCGCTGTACAGTGCAGGACCGGCTCCTGCTCCTTTCTCAACCCCGGCATCCTTGTCTGTGTGACGGCCACGGACAGCAGCATCGAGCCCACGCTCAACAAGTGTTCTGCAGACTCAGCTCTCAGGGGAGACGGGGAGAGGATCTGAGGAGATCCCTAAGGACCCAGAAAAACCCAAAGGTGTGGTACCTGGGAAGTTGAACCTGCTGTCCCGATGGCCAGGTGAGGGGTTGGGGGGCGTGGTGGCACTGGAGGGGTTAGACGAGGTCAGGAAGGGTGCCGGTGATGAGGGTGTGGAGGATGTGGTGGAGGACGGGTTGCTGCTGGAGTCCAGGTTCATGGCTGGAGGGTGCTCCTGCAAGACCAGAGACGACAGGATAGGAGGGGCTGCAAGCTCAATTCAGCAGCCGCCAGGCTGCGGGAGCCCTCCTTTGACCGGCCCCTCCCGATCCAGCTCCGTGGGTGGAGGTCAAGAAAAAAGATCCTTGAGCTCCACTCTGAAGGCCCACGATTTTCTGGGATTAATACATGAATGAAAGGGCACTTAGAGACCCTCCCGAAAGGATTCCTGCCCATCTTTCCTACTGTAGTTCCCACTTCTCCCCAGAAGCCCACTGGAACCCTGCTTGAAACTGATTTTCCTCTTCGTGCTTCCAGAGCGCGCAGCATTTCTGCACCTAAATGTCCATTTGTCAGCTGCAGACAGCCGAGGCTGGTTTGTGACACCCGTCTCTCCAGTGCCCGCCTGGTTCCGATCTGGGCACCCAGTTTCTGAAGGAACTGAATCTACACTCTGCAACATTTGTGCCACTTCTGCTATGCGCCAGGCCCTTTGCAGGAGGCAGAGCGATGACAAGGCACTGAGTCTATGGTTTTGTGATCTTGTCCTAAAGTGCAAAGGGCTCTCGGAGAACCCACACAAAATGCCGGAATGAGGCGAAGGCTTGGGCCAATGTTGTCTGCCATCTTGAAGGGTTAAGAATTTTAGAGCTGGGGACTGGGGCTGTGGTTCAGTTGGTGTGGTGCTGGCCCCCAGCTTGGTTTTGATGCCAGCACTGCATAAACTGGGCACCGTGCAACAGCAGGAAGTGGAGGCAGGAGGATCAGAAGTTTAGAGTCAGTCTTGGCTACAAAGTTAGTTTGAGACCAGCCTGAATACATGAGACCTTGTCTCAAAATAAAGGGAAAAAAAGTCTAGAGCTAGAAGGACATTTCTAAGAGAGACTCCAGGGACTGCAGGGGCAGGCCTGGTTCACACCTGTTGTCACGATTCATTAACGCCATCTCCTTTGCAAGCACACGCGGTCACCTAAATTAGATCAGGCTAGCCGGAGCTTGCCAACGGACGGCTTGCTGGCTAGGGAATGACTTTGGGAGGAGGCCTTACGCCACAGCAGGTAGGACACTGGGCCAGAGCAGGGAGCACTGTCCTCTCCCTCATCCTCCAGGAGGCCCCCATTACACTACAACTCCAATACCTGCCCAGACGCCTCTTGCAAAGGGCAGGTGGCGGGCTCAAGCCTTGGGCAGGCATGGCTTCTAGTCAGAATGAAACGGATTCTGGATTTATAATGACATTTGAGTGTCCTACGTACATGCACATGTGTGAGCACGTGTCTTCACGTGTGTGGAGGCCAGAGGTTGATCAGCACAGCTCTCTGCCTCTGCTTGCTTGGTATTTGGAGTCGCACGTGCACCGCCATGCCTGGCTTTTCGGTGTTTCGTTTTTGTTTTTTCAAAGACAGGGTCTCCCTATGTAGTCCTGGCTGGCTTGAGACTTGCTATGTAGATCAGGCTGGCCATACACTATGATCCACCTGGCCGAGTCTCCTGGGTGCTGGGGTTACGGGTGTGAGGCCTTCATGGCTCCCAGGCCTGGCTCTGTGTGGGGGTCCTCATGCTCACGTAGCAGTCGCTTTACCACCCCCTGGTGACATTTATTTGATCAACTACCCTGTACCTATGGGAGGTGATTTTTCTAATGATGATGAGAAAATGGGGCTTTTCTAATTATGACGATGAGGGTTACACACCAGCAGATTCTGGTCAGTATGTGGGAGTCTCGGCTGTGCCGGTAAGGATAGAGCCAGGTTTGCAGCTAGTTGGGATGGTCCCAGGGAACCCCAGGGTGAGGGTGGTGCCCCTGTGAAGGAGGCCGGGGGGGCTGGGATTGGGAAGGAGGCTCAGGCTCAGCTCTTCTGCCCAAAGTTTTATGTGATGCAGCCAGGGCTGAAGCAGGCTGACCCGGGTTCCCACCAGGGTTCTACCACTTCTTAGCTGACCTCCCTGAGCTTCCATTTCCTTACCACACAATGGACATGTCATCGCCTATGTCAGGGGGCTGCTGTATGGACTTGCAGTAAAAAGAAGGCCAAGCATGCAGTACGTAGCAGCTGTCTAATGTTTGCTCAAGCCTCTTGTAGACCTGCTATCTTGAACCAAAATAGTGCTTTTGGTTCTGGTTTGAGACTTAACCAGGCCAAAAGGCTAAAAGGCCCAGAAGGTGTTCAGGGACACTCTGGGTTGGGTGGGCTGAAGATCTGGTCCAATGCCTTTATTTCCTGAGGCAGAAAGAAACCCCTTAGATAAGACAGGGTCAGACTAGTTAGGGCCACGAATAACAAGTTTCTCTTTCAAGACCTGAAGGCTGGTGTGTGTAGTATACCCCGAAACTCAGAGCCGAAGTTAGCCTCACTGGCCAGGACGGCGGCCCTGACGAGGTACTAGCTAAATAGCACCCTGATTCTTTCTGCTCGAACCCCCGAGGCTCGAGACCCCCAGAGTGGCCTGAGCAGGAGGAGGGGACTGTGGGCCACCAGGGCGGGCAGAGCTCTGGACCTGTGGGGCCCTAGGTGCACCGCAGACCTGACCTGCAGTGTCACCCACAGACGGGGCAGCAAGGGCTACACTGCAGGCTGCTCATCCACACGGGGACCCACGCAAATGCTTCTGACTGTCTAGCATGTGCCAGGAGACACGGTGGATATATAAAGGATGTGTAGGAAGGGACAGCACTGCCCAGACCTCTGGGGACATCTGTGCCAAACGAAATGGTAAGAGAGGGGAAGGTGGCTAAAGGAAGAGTTAGAAATGGGACCCAGTAGCCCCATCCCAGGCCCCCATGCGTGAAGCACTGTTGTTCCCATTCCACACCATCTGTGAATGAGGTGCAGAGAGGTCTAGTCACTCATTCAAGGTCACAGGAACACAAAAGGGAACAGTGAAAAGTCACAGCTGAGGGCCTCAGTGTCCATGTTCCCCTAAAAGTCAGTATCTTGAAACCCAGTGCCCATGGCACAGTGTTAGTGGGTAGGATCTGGAGGCCGCTCAGACCATCAGGATTGGGTCTTCATAGACAGGGTTGCTGTCCATATCAAAAGAAGACAGGGGGAATTTGCTGCGCCCTTCTGTTATGTGAGGACACAGCAAGGGACACCATGAAGAACAGGCTCTGGGCAGTATGGGACTCAGTTTCTGCATCTGTAACACGTATGTGCTCCTCAGAACATCTAGGTTTCTGGCAAAAAGCACGTGCTCAGAAAATGCTGGCTCACGAATGCAGGTGTGTGTGTGTGGGGGCGGGGGTTATCACCACATACAATTCCGGCATGGACAGGACTGCACCTACTATGTAGCTAAGCCAGGACCCCCGAGCACCCCAACCCTGCCTATGCCACAGATCTTGCATTGCATGGTGTCTGACTTCCCCACTGAGCCTGAGGAAGGGAATCCACGGCTGGGCGGGGGCGGTGACAGAGCTCCCCAACACCAGCGCAGGCCACAGCGTGCCACCAGCTCACCTTCTTTGTCAGGGCCTTGGGGAGGGTTCCAAAATGAGGCTCTGCTGCTCTGTCCACCGGGTTGTTGATATCCGAGGGGACAGACTCTGTCCTCCGAAGCCTGGCCACTGTTTGGGAAGGAGGGACTGTTAGGGACAGACGCCACAAGAGGCCCCCTGGGCGCCGGAAGCGGGAGAAGGGGGGCGCTGGCACTCACGCGGGAGGAAGGATATTCTGCAGGCGGGGGCCTCCTTCGTGCACTTGTTGTGACATTTCAACCTGCAAAGGAGGGGGAGTCAGCATGCCAAGGGGGGACCCCAGCATTGCCCAGATGACTCTGCCACGGCCTCAGTTCCCCCAGAGATCTCAACAAGTGTTAGCTCCAAGGTATGGGCCACCCTGCCTGCTGTATCCACTGCCTTCTTCACCCCTACAGACCCTTCCCTGCTTTTAAGGGAGACCTTTCTCCACTTTAGAATGCTTGAGGAAAAGTTTGACCTTAGAAGAAACCTTCCAGACCCTGGGGTCCTTAGTGTTCAGGCACTAGCCACACGGTCTGATGGGCAGTCCCCGGCCGGGAGTGGAAAGAGCTGGGCCTGCTTGGTCTAGCCAGCCTGTGCCCCAGGGCTCGAGGTTCCTGCTAACAAAATGAGCTGCGGGCTGCCCTACCATTGCAAGTGCAGAGCAGTACAGGGGGTTCTATGTGCTGGCCACACCTGGAAGGGCGCTGAGGATCTCATAGCCAAACATCAGAGGCCCGGGACAGTCATCAGGACACAATCCATGAGGCTGACCTACGTGAGACCCTGCTGCCTCAGTCCTGATGCCCCCTGGGCTGTCACTCATGGTGGCTCAGATAATCTGAACGAAATCAGCTCCCCAGATGTCTAAACGGAAAACACAGAGCCCAGAAAGGGCAAGCGCCTTGTCCCACGCCACACAGCAACACCAGGGCAAGGGCGGCTGGGAAATGAGATTCCACCCTCCGTATTCCATCAACAGAGAGCAGATGATGGGATGCCGGCCCTCACTGGGGCTGCTCACGTCCCTTCCCACTGGGAACCGTACGCCATGACACAACAAAGCTATCAGTATGAAACCTCCCCCTCCCCTCCCTGTCACCAGGCAGCCCTGCTTCTGCCACTGCCCGGCAGACAGCCCACCTCTCAGCCTCAGAACTCCTTCTAGATCCCAGGAGTGCTCACTCTCTCCTTTGCCTTTGAATTCTTTTTCCCCTCGTTCTACCTAGAGAAGTTTCTAATGGAACTTCTCCTCCTTCTTCAAAACCCACTTCAAATACTCCTCTCTCCCGAGAGGGCCTCGGTTTACCTCCTAAGGAGCCCAGAGGCACTGTGAACGGCTGGTTGGGGAAGTCTCTCAACCCTGCCGTGACGGGACACCAAGCACGGAATGACAGGACGACAGAGGACAGACACGTGCCCCCGGCCCACCTGCAGTACTTGCACTTCACCCCGAACATCATGCTCTTCTGGCACACGTTGCACACTTGCGACAGCCATGACTTCGTGGAGAACCTGCCGGGGGTAGAAACATGCATGGAGGTTACAGCCCGGCCTCCGGATGGGTCCCAGGTAAAGGGAGGCGTGACCTGATCCCAGAAGCAAAGGAGCTCTGTACTTGGGGTCACAGCTTTCCCCAGGCATCTGGGGTTCCCAGCTGCTGTCAATGTCTTAAAGTGGGTGCGGTCAATGGCACCGAGGGCAGCACCAGTGTGTGTGCCCTCCGACCCAGCGATGCCAGTCCTTGGTATTTCCTCAACATGTGAGTCCTCAGGGTGAGACGTCACGTGACACAGTGCTGCTGCAGCAGCCATATCCCACAGGAAGGCTGGAGAAACCGTGTCCACCAGAGGGGGGCCACAGTGCTCCAAACAGAGGCGCACATGCAGCTGGAAGGTGAGAGCTATTTGCACACACGCGTGCAATGACCTCCAAATCTCACTACAAGGCGACAAATTGCTATGAAGGTCAATCACAGGAAAAGCCCAACTGTGATGACAGACTCGGAGAATAATGGCAGGTGGCAGCATGATCAGCTGGGAAGAGCCAAAGACGACTCTCCAGGTGCTAGAATGTTCTTCATCTCCATCTGCATACACAGCGGATATCTAGACACTCATTTTTTTGTTTGTTTTTCTTTTTTGTCCAATGTATTTGTTATTATTTTTTTTCACTATTTTGTTATTAATTCAATTTACATCTTGGTCACAGGCCCCTTCCTGCACTCCTCCTAGTTCCATCCTCCCTCCCGTATCTCCTCTCTCCTATTCCTCAGAATAGGGGAGCCCTCCTACCCAGACACCCCAGCTCATCTATTCACATGAGGACTGAGTTCATCTTCCTCCACTGTGGCCTGGTAGGGAAGTCCCATCAGGGGGAAGTGGTCAAAAAGTAGGCAACATAGTCTGTGTCAGAAATTCCCCACTCCCCTAACTAATGGGCCTAGGATGCCCATCAGACTGACCTCCTTGGGGTCTGTGCACTGTAGTGTGTCTTTCCTGTACGGTATGACTAAAAGTGTATATTCAGTGGCCCATACAGTGAGAATATACCACGTGTCTTTCCAGATCTGGTTTATTTTGAGACAGGGTTTTTCTGTGTAGCCTTGGCTGTCTTGGACTTGCATTTTAGACCAGGCTGTCCTCGAACTCACAGAGGTCCGCCTGCCTCTGCCTCTCTGAATCCTGGGATTATAGGCGTTTACCACTGCGCCCAGCTGTGCTTTACTCCTACGTAAATCACATGGACTTGAGGAGGGGGAAAAAGCAAAGCATGAAGCTGCACCATGTGCAGTTTTGTGGAAACAAAACTTTACACACACACCTACCTGCCTGTACAAATCACCCCTAGATGGCTACGGAACCTGTGTGCGGGCACACTGAGAAGCCAGGGACAAGAGGGAGAGGGGTTTTTGTCTCTACCCTGTGACGCCTCTTGGGTTTTGAGCACATGTATTTTCAATCTAAGATCTCCCCAAACCAGAACAAACCAGAAGGCAGCCTGGAAGGAGAAGTAGGATTTAAGGGGCTGATGTCCTCCAGCCAAGAGCATAGAGCCAGCCCAGGAAACCGCAAACATCCCTTTCATTTTCAGAGGAGCATGCTTTTTGACAGCACAGTCCATCACTGTGGCAGCAGAATGGCTGGCGACAGCGCTGGTGGAGCCATTTGTAACACCCACAAACGTTAGCAGACTCGAGGGTCACAACCACCCCCAAGAGTCAGGTGGGACCAGGACTCAGGGGGCTGGGTGGTGGCCTACCCTGGCTGTGTGTGCCCTGGATCCTCTTCCCCTAGACAGTGGCTGGGGGATACTGGCACGAACAAGAATCCAAGCAGAGGTCCTGTGCGCCAGGGCCGAGGCTCCGCCAGTATGACAGTGACCTCGGATGCACTGTTCAGCCCTCAGGAGCTAGAACTCTCTCTTGGGCGAGGACCTGAGGCCAGCATCAGCACAGCTGGAAAATAGTCCGCTGTTTCCATAGAAACCACAGGCCCTGGCAAGTTACAATGCCCTTGAGTCCCTGACAGTGTTCCTGCTGTGATTACAACAGACGTTAGCATGGGCAGCCCAAGACACTGTCCTGCAAGCTGTGCAGAGGTCTGTGGCCAGCACACTCCACTCTCAAAAACACTGAGGCCAGACCTCTGGATGGCCCTTGACAGGTCTCCAGTGGTTTTCTGCTATACTGTACAAACATCTACCTCTGGGGTTGTTAAAATCCAGATTGTCACCAGGAATGGTGGCGCACACCCTTGATCCCAGCACTCAGAAGGCAGCAGGAGGACCTCTGTGAATCTGAGGCCAGCCTGTCTACATAGCAAGTCCAGGCCAGCAAGGGCTACACAGGGAAATCCTGTCTAAAAAGATAAAATAAAATGAAATTAATTCAGATGGCCAGGCGGAGAAGCATATAGGCAGGGTGTGGGAACATGGATTTTCAACACACACTACAGAGGACCCTGGCGGCCTTAGGGCTCCCACAGCACGGAGGTGAATGTGGAAGAAGCTTGTGGCTTCTTCCCACGACTGTGGTTCTATTTTCCTTGAACTTGGAGAAGGGAGAAAACTGTTTTCCCTCAGCTGGATGAGAACAAGACCCAAGGAGGGCCCAGAAAGCCCAAGAGCTGTCTGGTTAAGTAAGTCAAGAGCTCAAGGTAGGTACAAGCCTTGCTATAAGACAAGCAGATGGGCCAGAGGCACAGAGCAACCAAGACAGACCCAACAGGGCCCTGTGGAACCCGGGTCAGCTCTGTACGTGCCCACAACGGAACCTACCTGTGTGTCACTGAGAGCCCGATGTCCCTTCGTACCAGTTGTGGGGACCCATGAGGGAGATCTGTGGGAAAAGAGGGGAGGTTGTGTGAACCGGAGAGACTCTGTGGAGCCAGCTCCTGCCTGAGACCTTCTAGCTCAGAGCGCACAGGCTAGATGGGGCATGTTGCTCTTCCACACGGCTGGTGCTAACGACAGGCTAACACCACAGACTCAACAGCACAAGTTGGGGCGGAGGCCTACACACCAAAGAACTGTGGCTGTGACAAGAGGTCCTCTGCCACCCTCCTGATGACTGGGAACCCACAACTCTATCACCTGCAGTTCTCTGGCACACCCCCCATGAGGCTGTTGCCCCTCAACTTCCTCACAGGGCCACCCCTACCCCATCTGCGGCCCAGAGCATCAAAACACAGCACTCTGATAGGTGTGAGCTGCCGGCTACAGAGAAACAGTAGGACAGTGACAGGCCAGTCATCAAGCCCGGAGCCTGACCTCTGATGTGTCACGTCTACCACAAGTATGCAACCATTTGGATCCGGGTGGACTACGGGTCCTGAGAGGCCCACAGCCTCACTTCTGTGGTCACTACACCACCACAGCCACTGGGGAGTGAGTAGTGATATGCTGGGGTCAGCAGTACAGGCTTTGGTAAGGGCCCTAAGAGAGCAGTGCAGGCACCCTACCCTCCCTGCCCTTGCCTTCCTGGGACCCTGCAGCAGCTTCCTCCAAGACTGTCACTGTCTGCCAAGCCCTGCCTGGTCACTCTCCCCAGAGCTTACCCCAGCCGCTATTATCTCACTAGTAGGAAAACAAATCACTAGTTCACTGAGAAAACCCTAGGCATTCTTGGGACACTCCGGTACCCAAAGCAGACTCAGGAGGCCCAGCTGACACCTCTGCTGGGCCTCACAGGAACCCACAGTTTGTGAGTATATGTGAGACCCTGATCTCAGCTGGAAATGGAGAGGGGGGGAGAAGAGAAGGCTCCAGGTTTTCCTGGGCTGCCTTTTCTTCAAGGACTTGCACCCTCAGATTTGGAGCTACCTCCGGGAATTCCTATCTCCTGCAGAGGGGAGTCCTGAGCCATCAGCAAGGCTCTGTCTAGGTGGATGACAGCTCACATCCAGAGCACAGCTTTCTGAGTCAGCTCAGAAGATGGGAGTAGGCACAGGGGTCGACACAGTGATGGCAAGGCGGAGACAGGCGTGGCAAGGGGCTCATGTGAACCAAGACACTTTCAAAGTCTCTACTTCCCATGGGCTGGGCTAAGGCCAGCCTGTCATTTTAGGGCCAGCTGCCTCAGAGCTATTTGATGAAGTGGTAGCCAGCACTTCTGCTTCTGGACTATGGAACAGCCCACGGGGCTAATCGGGGTCAGAGAAATCCACCCTGGACGGGGACAGCAACTCGAACATGGCTTCCGGTAGCAGAAGGGACGAAAACGAATTATTCTTACCAAACCTGGAGAGACAAAAAGAGCAAGGGGGTTGGTGTTACCACACTGGCTCAGCCTGTGCTTTAAAGCTACCTGGCAACAAAGCAGGCCAAGGGCTGGGACAAGGGACAGAGACTGGCCCTGTGTAAGCCTTGCTATCCATCCAGCATAGTAGAGTCACCCCAATTTCATGACGGAGGAAATAAGGTCTTCCTGGGTCATGTGACCTTTGGGGGATTGGATGGCCAAGGTGCAGGAAGAAGGGGATGGGTTGGTGTGTTAGAGAGGAGCTGAGCAGGAGAGCAGGGCATGCAGAGCTGAAGGGTGGATTCTAGAAAGGATCAAGCAGGGACATACTCTGAGCAAGCCTGCCTTCTCTGGAGCTCCAGCTCACTTTCTGCTGCCCTTGGAGCTCACCAGGGCATCCCTGTCAGGGCTGAGTCAGGCGGCTCAGTTGGGTGGGGATCGGACTCAGAACCCCAACGTCTGAAGCCAGCAGTATCACTGGCTTGAGGGTCTGTTCCCTTTTTGAACACAGAACTGATGCCAAGCCTACTGCTCTTCTCAGCAGGAAATGAGAACCAAGGCATCAGCTGCAGGTCACTGTGAGGCCTCACAGAAATTATCCTATATTCTACAGCTGCATCTCGGGGCACCTGGGCTGGGCGGCACAGCCAGGTAGGGAGGGCAGCACAGGGATTTTCTGGGTTTCTGCTCCGAAATTTAAAGTCATCTGATCCATCCAGGGTCTGGCACATCACAGGCCAGGACAGACTTCATGCAAGCAGAAAAACAAGAGGGATGCTGAGGCCCTAGGAACCCTCTAGAAAAGGAGTACCAAATCAAAGAGAAGAGCCTTCTCTGAACCTCCAGAGAAACAAGAAAAAGAACCCAAAGAAAACAGCAAACCCCACAATGATCTCACAATGGCTACCAGAAGGGACACGCTGACTGAGCTATACAACAGTATGCGATGAGCAGGTTTTTAAGTCACGTGTTTCGATTAATATGGGAACAGGCAGTGGGGGTGGAGAGAAAGGCACACTTTTTACGGCCTTTGGACCATGGGTACATGCTATTTAAATAGTTATTATGAATATAAAGAGACGTTATATTGTACTGGTTAAGAAACAAGGACGAGAGAAAAAGCGAACATTCAGTACAGTGACAGGTAATGTTTTTTCTCAAATGTTTTTTTGTGTGTTGGAGATGGTAAGTGTTCTATCATGAAGCCACATCCCCAGCTCTCTCCCAGCATTGTCAGTCTGTCAATGGTTGGATACTCAGGAATAACTCATGAACACAGGGAACCAGCTCTACCTAATTGCCAGTGCACCACATCTAGAATTCACTGTTTGGTCTGCCAGTGACCAGTAAGTAATGTTCCAGACAGGGGCTGTTCTGCTAGCCTATGAGAATCAAGTCTTTAAGCATTGGGGATAAC
>CM053746.1:38663635-38696517 GCA_028658305.1 Pachyuromys duprasi | reverse complement strand
CAAGTGCAGCCTGCTAGATCAAGATGAGGGGCTGGAGCCAGCTGCCAAAGACAGGTGCTGGCCTGAGGAGCAGAAGGGACATTCCCCAGGACTGCAAGGTTACTGAGAAGCCCCAGGCTTCTGAACTGGTAATGTATTAAGTTTGAAAACAGTAAAAGGTTAAAGAAATTGGATAAAAATAATCACAAAAAGAAAAAAAATTAGTTTGAAAATAAAGTGAAGTCCCTGAAGGAAGAAGAGAGTTAGGGAGCTTAAAAAGAAAATATTTTCTGCGTTTAAAAAATGGAGAATACACTGGGCGGGGGTGGCACACGTCTGTGATCCCAGCACGCAGGGAGGCGGAGGCAGGCGGAGCTCTGTGAGTTCGAGGCCAGCCTGGTCTACAGAGTGATTCCAGGACAGAAAGGGCTACACAGAGAAGCCCTGTCTCAAAAAATCAAAACTAAAACCACCCCAAAAGAATACAATAGCAGAGGGCACTTGGATCCCATATAATTTTGTTTCAATTATCATCATGAAAATAATTATGTTTGGTAATGATTACAACTTTATATATCCTCTTTAAGAAAAATCAGAATAAAGCAGACTCCGATACGAAAAGGACTGAAGAATAGACTACTAGATTAAAGGCCATGGAACAGAGATTAGGGGATTCCTTAAATCAGAACAAAGAATCTTCAGACGAATCAAATCAAAAACCTACAGCGACAGCAAAAATAGTAGTTCCAGATGAACAAAATCCACAAGAATTTTCTTTATCAAGAATCTGGATGGCACCAGAACTAAAGAGAGTTACAGCAGTAACAATGTCTTAGGGCATGTGTTGAACTTATGTAAAACAGATACTTAATAGCTGGGCTATGGAAAATCATAATTCCAAAAGATTGGAGAGATTTGCTACAATGGCTAACACTGTGGGCGACTGATACCTATTCAAGATTCCGATGGCTTTTTCCCCGAGTTCTCAGAAGACTGTCGCTATGACTGCACATTGATTAGAAACAATGGCTATCTTAAAGATGCCTTTGCAGACTGAAGCTGATGATGCGCCAGCATATGCATCTGATAAACTGCAACGGATTTGTTAGACATTATGGCACAGAACAAGTTACAGATACATCTGACAATCCTACAGTCAGGCAATGACCCGACCTGTAAAAGGATCTAGCTATGCTTTAAAGGAGATTAATAGGCCAGAAGGGGAATATGAGATCTCCCAGAGATAGATTTTAAAAAACACCTTATTTACTTTAAATTTTTCAAATGCATATGAGATAGATAGCAGAGCTGCTGAAAAGCACTGGATTTTAGAAAAGACTGCTGAATTAAACCAGCCCGTGTATTGTGAGACTGCGTTAACTTCAGAATGGAAGTCAGGAAGTGTGTTGCACTGGGGAGGGGGGAAGTTATGCCTTTGTTTCAACAGGAAATGAAAAGCTGTGGAATTCCTTTAAAATCAATAGCTTAGATTTGACCAGGGGACACATCTTGAGAATCTTGGCTGCAGACATGAAGGAAGACACAAGGAAGAACAACAAAACAGGTGATATGAATGCTGGTCCCTCTACAAGAGAACGGATCTGAGGCTGGCTGAGACAGGACCGTCTCAGGACTCATTATTACATGCCATCCTTTCATATGGCATAGATGGAGATTTATATTATAGTGTGGTTATATAGTCCAGACGGACTTACAAAGTTTGATGCTTTTCACCTGCTCAAACAGGGAGCAGAGAATCATCTTTAGATGGTTTGTGCACACCACACATTCCATGTGAAATGTATATTACCTTTAAAAGCTTACGTGTTTTCAGAACAAAAGAACCAGACATCAATGAAGACAAGTAGCCCAGGAGATCCAGCCTCACACTCCGCCTTAGTTGTGGTTTCCTCAAAATCTTCATCCAGAACAACCTCAAAGTGGCTAGCTTAAGGGGTCCAGCCTCACAGACTGTTCCAGCCAGGACTTCAGTTAAGCCCTGCACTTTCCCATCACACAGAGTCTGGCCCGCAAATGTTACAGCTAGCTCTCCCAGAACCTGGCCAATATTCCAGTTTTCTTAGGGGCCCCAGAAGATAGTCACCCCCAGACGGTAGGAAGTAATTTTAAGAGAACACCCCCCATCTGAGAGGTGGGGTGGTTTTGGTTGTTTGATGGGTGATGGATGTTGTCTTTGGCGGGGGTTGGTTCCAAGTTGTTAATGGTCTTCATCAGGGAGAAAATAAATAAGGTTAGATTCAGGGATTTCTATCTCTCTTCCTAAGGAGAACAGGGAGAAGAAAGGATGAGAAGGAAAGAGGGCAGGTATAGAAACAGAAGGAAAAGAAGATTATTTAGTCTACTTTTATACTAAAAAGCAATTACTAGTCTCAGATACTTTACAATGGCATGGATTTTTGTTTGTTGATACAAATTTAAGGTTATTTTTGTTAGAACATACTATATGTATGTTTAAACTATTGCTTCAGGTATTGTACCTATGCAGCTCATTTAAAAATGTAAAGTTCTAGCCCTTTGAAAGCTATTATTATTTAAGATAATTAAGAGATGCAGGCTAGTCACATATGACAACCGAACTTTTAGTCTTGTTAGATACTAGTTTAGTTAGTTACAGAAACAAGCTTTATTTAGCCTTCTGTAGATGTTTTCAAAGGTAAGCAGATAGTAAGTAGCTGAAAACAAGCAATGTTTGCCTTTTCAGATATACTTTAGAGAGACAGATGGTCATCAAACCCTTCAGAGATCTACAGAATTTGGCATTTAGTAATATAAGGCTTTTCATGACTGTGAGACATACTAGCTCCTGCCAGAATCCCCATTCTCCTCCAAAGAAGATGATGGGCATCAAAGTACCTCCATATGCGGTTTGCTTCAAACCTGGCAAAGCTGGCCACCAGGCAGAAAGCTGCCCTTTCCTTGACTGCTGACAGCATGCTGTCCACACTGTAGGCAAAATGGACACTGGAAAGTCGACTGCCGAACTTTGCCAAGACAAGGTAGCCCAGTCCATACTTCCTGCTTTACAAATAAGTCTGTCAGATATTCTGGGCCAATAGGCTGAAGATGAATGCCCCAAAGATATAGAGGATTCTTGGGAGACTGTCCAGGCAGCCATCAGTCAACTGTCATCTCTTGGTTTTGAAGCTGCTTGCTCTGCACTTCCTGTTTACTCAGGTAAAATTTATCTTTCTCACGTCCCTGATGGAGTTGAAGACTAGATAGTTATAGTCTCGTATATAAGCTTAAGTTGTTAGGGTTTAAGAAGATGTTTTAAGATTTCAAAAGATATTTTTAGGTTGATAAGTGCAAATTATGATAGAAAAGGATTTCAACTTTGAACTCACCAAGACAGGGTAATAGAGTACTTTCTCCAAAGTAGCCAAATATTTACCTGATAGTTCTCATAATTGTTCTTATTGTATATAACTTATTGATGTTAATGAAAGCTTTCTATTGGTTTAAAAGGGGATGACAATGGCATGATCTTTTTGCACACTGGGTAAAGGTTGTCTTTATACTATTCAATTGTTGATTTCCTTATCAGCAGAGAGCTGAGTACTGTCCAGACTTTGGTATTGTTATTTTTTATGAACCATCACCTGTCTCAGAGATGGGAACTGTGAGATTTGAGAGGTACGGGACATTCACCAGCCAGACATGGAGGAAGTCGCACAAACAGGCACTGAATGAGAGGAAATGGGCCATGTGGCAGACGTGGACTAGAATAAGCAGGTTAATTAGGTTAGCTATGAGCTAGTTGGGAAACAGCCTAAGCCAGGCCTAAGCTTTCATAAAATAATAAAAGGTCTCTGTGCCGTTATCCAGTAGCTGGCAGGTTGAGAGAGTCCGGCAATACCACTGCACGGAGGGAATGCTGGGGGGCCCACGCCCAAGTGAGACCTGAGGAAGGGAAAATTCTGCTTTAAAGACATTAGCAGAGATGGGGCGGTGGTCCCAGTGTTCAGGGGGTGTACAGGTGGAAGGATCTAAGGTTCAAGACCAACCTTGTCTACACAGAGAGTTCAAGGCCAGTCTAGGCTACAAGAGACCCTATTTCAGAAACTAAAAAGAAAAAAAAACCTTCAAACATCAGCTGGCGTGGTGGTGTGTGCCTGAAGAGACCCTGCTTACAGAGTTAGACCCTGTCTCAAAAACAAAACAAATGAAAACGAACATAAAACAAAACCAAGTATGAACCAGGCTTGGTGGCACGCAGCCCTATCACAGCCCTCAGGGAGTTGGCATACAGGAGGAGAGTGAGCTCAAGGCCAGCCTAGACTACATAGGAAGAAAAGACCAGAGGCCGCAAAGGAAAACTGTGGCAGCATTTCCCATCCTCCACGGGCCTAAGAGTGAAAAGCACACCTGACCTTTAGATACCCTTGGTTCACTTCACTATCACAACGGTCCTGTCAGAGGAGCAGCTACTGCCTTATTGTACAGACGAGGGACTGAGGCACAGGGAGGGAAAGGGGGGCTGACTCCTCGGCTCAACTTTGCTACGATTGGGCTACTCTCACCAGGTCCTGCTCGGGTGCAAGCAAGGTGCTCTGACTGCTATCCACCCTGGTGGGCAGTGAAGAAGCCCTGTGGGATGATGGGAAGCCCAGAGTCTGTCATAGGGAAGCAGAAGTTTCACAGCTGAAAGCGAACAAGAAGGAAGCTGCAAAAGCTTTCTTCCCTAGGGCTGCCGTGTCCTGGCACATTGGGAACCAGACATATCTAGTACCACACACGCTCAGAATAAAGAACTTAAGCCCTATCCTTTGGGGGATAAAATAAATTAGCTGGGTATGGTAGTCCACTTGGGAGGCAGAGGCAGGTGGATCTCTGTGAGTTTGAGGCTAGCCTGATGGTGTGTGTGTGTGTGTGTAAAGTTGGCGCCTCCCTTTTCAGCTTCAGGTAGCTCGGATCTCTCAAATGAGGCCTGCTTCCATTCATTAGGCTCACTTCAGTGCCTTCTCTGGGTGGTGGTGGGAACATTAAGTCAGGCATTGGAAACCGTTTCCAAGGGAAGACATAAAATGCCTGTGAGTAATCCCTGAGGAGACTTCAGTAATGGCATATTATACGAGTCCTGGGCACACTCCCGCAGAAGAAGCTGTACAACTTCTCTAAGCATGCTGGGCTCAGGCCACACTGATACCAAAGGGGCTTCCAGAGCAGAGGGCTGAAGCTGCCCATGAGGACAGGAGCAAGAGGGAAGCTGTTTAGAGGAGGGAGGCTGGAAGCTCCACAGGAAGCTGGTAGAGGGGCTGGAGCAACACAGTTGCCTTCCTGTAAGTGTCGGAGGTGTTGTCATGCTGGGCCTGTCCTGAAAACCGACTAGGGACTCCTAACAATGGCTGAGGCTTCCCAGGTCAGGCTGGCCATACCATCTGGGCTCCAAGACCCTGGGAACTCTGAGGGGGCTCCCTTAGGGCTGAGGACCAGCGTACCTTCTAAACAGCCACACTGAAACTGCCCCCAGACCCTGCAGCACATCCTCCCTGTCCTGAGGCCTACTTAGGCAGAAGTCCCACCTCCCAGGGAACTGGCAGGCCTAAGAGCACAGGCAAGAATGGAGGCCCGGGAGGGGAGCGGGCCTTTCTTACCCAGGCCGGTCACCTTCCGAAGGCAGGTGAGGGCTTGCTGGAGCCGGCTGCACTCCTCAGCGCTGGCCCCCCAGCGCCGTAGCGTCTCCTTTGCCTTGGCCTCGTCCATCTCCAGCAGGGCATCCAGTGTGAGCTCTTGGGGAATCTCCTGGGGACACAGGCAGAAAGAAAGCTGAGGGAGCAGGGAGGGAGTCTCAGCCCTCGGCTCCGAAGGACAGGCCTCTGGGCTGAGTGGCAGGAGCCAGCTGCCGCCTCAGCCAGCCTCTGACTAGAAGCCACCACTTGTCAGAGGACACGGGCGGAGCACTCTCACCCCCTCCCTCAGTACGGCCGAAGACAGCAGATGAAGTGGAGCGCTACCTTTTGGGATGGGGATGAGGGGAGGAAGGAAACACCAGAGAGGTGTGGATGGGGACTCACAGCCTATTATTTATTTCTTTGTTTATATATAATTGTTCAGTACAGAACAGTTGGGAGTCATGATACCTTTGGTCGCTCTTTGCAACTTGATTGTTATCTGAATCCTACAAGAGCGATCTCAGGCCAAACTGCTTTTAACAGGGATAAAACAACAACAACAAAAAACCAAGCACCACTTACTGGCTTATATTTTAGTCAAAGTAGGTCAGCTAGACTGGCATGGTCTGATCCATCCCATCTACTTGGGAGGCTGCAGCAGGAGGATTCTAAATTCAAAGCCTGCCTGCCTTAGAGAGCGAAGTCAAGGCCAGCTAAGCAACTTAGTGAGACCCTGTCTCAAAATAAAAAAGTGAAGGCTGAGGCTGTGGTTCAGCTGGCAGAGTGTGCCTAGCAGACACAAAGCCCTGGGTTCGAGCACTGCATAAACCAGGCACAGTGGCGCACACCTAATTCTAGCTCTTAGGAGGTAGAAGCAGAAGGATCACAAACTCAGGGTCATCCCTGCTTACACCAAAAGTCTGGGGCCCGGCTTGTGTTACACAAACGGTCTAAAAAGTTGGCCAGCATTGGGGAAGCAGGGCTGGACGTGCAGCTCAGTGGTAAAGAATTTGCAGGTCACTGGGATCACTTTACATCTGGAGAATGAAGCTCAAAGGGCTACGCCACTGGACAAAATGTCTTGTGGGAGGTAGGCTGCAAACCTGACAACCCAAGTTCCATCCCGGAACCCATAAAGACAGGTGAGGACTCACTCCCCATCGATGCCCTCTGACCCATGGACATGTGCACCCGTGGCATGCGTGTGTGCATGCACTGTATACACCCACACATTAGTAATAAAATGAACTTTAAACAGCTATTATTAGAGCCAGGTGGTGGTGGCCCATGCCTTTAGTCCCAACAATCGGAAGCAGAGTCAGGCAGATCTCTACAAGACCAGCTTGGTCTACAGAGTCAGTTCCAGGACTGCCAGGGGTACCCAAAGAAACCCTGTCTCGAAACACAAAAAACAAAAACAAAAAACAAAACAACAACAACAAAACCCAAAACCAACCAAAAAAAAAAAGCTATTATTAAGCTAGTAAGATGGCTCAGCAGAGATAACTTGAAGACAAGGGTAAGTTTCATTCTCGGATCCTTTAAGGTTGCAGGGGTTTGATTTCTTTGATTTCTACATGAAATCTCCTAAGGGAAAGTGGCTACAAGAGACTTTTGTGTTCTTTGTTTGGACAGAGATGGGGTCTTATACATCAGGCTGGCCTTGAACTCACAAAGATTTACCTGCCTCTGCTTCCCAAGTGCTGAGATCAAAAGTGTGAGCCACTGTGCCTGGTCTTAGAAGAATTTTTTTGTTCATTTGTCTTTTAATCTTAATTTTTACTTCATGCGGATGTCTGTGCACCATGTGTGAACAGTGCCCGCAGACAGCAGAAGAGAACCCTGAATCCCCTGAAACAGGAGCTACAGACAGCCACAACCTGCCGTGTGGGTGCTGAGCCTTGAACCTGGGTGCTCTGGAAAAGCAACCAAAGCTCTTAACAACTGAGCCATCATCTCATCACCAGCCTTCCTCTCCTCCGCAAGATGGTGCTGTTCCCTTCGGCTCACTTAAATTCTAAAACCATCATTTAACACACAGCCTTTTTCTGTCCCTCACCATCCTTTCCCTGCAGAGCTGCGAACTTAACAGGGGTGTCTGGATCTGCTAACGGGACCCAGTGTTAGAAAACTAATACAGAGCACGAACACTGAGTCAGGCTTGATGTCAGAGTTGGACTCCTCCCCTCCAAGGAATCCACACATACAAAGAACAATGAACCACATCTCTAGCCTCTAGGGCTTATAGCCCAGTCCATCAGTCTGTATGTCTCTGTCTCTTACCTGTCTGTCTCTGTGTGTGTGTGCATGCGTGTGTTCGCGTGCATGTGTGTCTGTGTTAGAAGGGGTTGTTGGAGTTGAGCAAATAAGTAATTACTATTTACTAAGATACAGGCAAGAACAGGAAGTAATGTGACTACTGGACTGACCATCTACATTCCTCCTTAATGCCTTTTAATACTTTTCAAATTTGCAGTAACTGGGGTGACCACACATCCCATATCAAACCAGTCTAGAAAGCTTGAAGTGATTTTCAAGGATTCTAAAGGCAATTTGTATCTAGCTTTGTTTGTTTTCTTAACACAGGGCCTTACACTATTCCTGAGCTGGTCTTGAACCTATTTTGTTGCTCAGGCTGACCTCCCAACTCCAGGTGATCCTTCTGCTTCAAACTCTCAAGTGCTGGGCTACAGGCCCATACCACCACATCCAGTTCAAATTTTATTTCAAAATAATAATTTCACTGTCAGTGCATTTGCAGCACTGCAAATCTTAGACTCAAGTGTCAAGCTGAATGGATGGAGTCTTGGAGACTTAGTGTGGGCCATGCCCCTCCCCCCACAGCACCTGGGGCGGGTCCCTGTGTCTCAGCGGCCGTTACTCCACCTCCAGGGCTCTGGCAAGACTCTCAGTTTACAACAGTTCCTACCGCAGTGAGACAGAAACTCAGTATCAAGAAAGATCACCACCACTGGTCAGACTAACTACTGGCTGTCAGAAATCTTCCTACCCCATCACATGAAAGCCCACAGGAAACCACTGCTGAGGCAGCTCGGGGAGGGGACGCCGATTCAAACCCCATTCCCACATGGGAGCATTTTCCCACTGCCCACAAGCCCTCCTTTATGACCCCAGCAACGGCCCTTCATCCTGGTGCAGCTTGGGCATCCATCCTCTTCATTTTCATGGAAATCAGCTTGACGATATTGTTGCAACAGGGACAAGTGACCTTAACCTCCACACAACTGCTCTCAACAGCTGGCTGCAGCGCAGCACACACCTGTAATCCCAGCTTGGAACTGCATACGAGAGGATCTTAACTCCGAGGCCGGCCTAGGCCATGTGGCGTGATCCTGCCTCAAACAAAAAACCCAAAGACCACTACACAGAGCAACATTCTACCTTGGATGGCCTGTCCTCAGCTGCTCATCCACAGACACCCTTGCAGGGGTACACACCCACATGCACACATACATACTGCCAAGAAGGTGACTTAGCAGCTTCCTGGAAGACAAAGCCATGGTAACGATGGAGTCAGGCATGGGAACCCCAACTTCCAACCTAACTATAAAGCTAAAAGGAAAGGTTTTTTTTTTCTTCCCTTTTTATTCCATGTTCATCAACCACACCCTTTCAATTTCTCAGAGTATTTATACTCATTGCCGCTACCTATCTGCCAGCATGATACGCACACTATTTTGTGTATGTTCTCTCCACTCGAACTGACTCAGGAAATCCATGCCACTTGGTCTGTGTTAAAGCTCGAAAGAGCTCACGTGACTTAAACAGCAGCCTGTCACATGCTGGGCTTCCTGCTCACCTGGAACTCCAAAGCTCCCTTCTTGAGGAGAGGGCTACTTCTGAATAACCAATTTCTACCTACATGCCAACAGAACCAGCCAGTAACATGGAAGAGTCTCTGTTCTTTATCCAAGTGAATTAACTTTCCTGGAAAGGGAAAGAATATGTCCAAATGCTTATATTTAATAAACTAAAGCTTAAAGCTTCAAATTGGATAGAGGTGTGTCTGCTGCTCCTCCGAAGCCCAGGGATCAATCTGCCCCACCTTGAATAGGGCAGGAGCGTGGCCCTTCTTTCTGTCCTTCCCTCATGCCTACTCTACATGATCTGATTCAAACAGCGCTAGAAGGTAGGCAAGACCAAAGCTGTGGGTAGCAAGGATGCCAGAGAATAAAGACACTTAAAGCCCTCCGTATTCTGGAACCTTCACCCTTGTCCCCCCCCCCCCCCGCAGGAGACATTTGGGGTGTCTGCCTGGCTCCTAGGGGTGTGAATACGCACCCCACAGGGATGTAATCAGATTGATTAGCACTCCATTTACACCAGTCGGCTGCCATCACTTCTGAGTGACAGTTCTCTCTACCACTTAATCTCCCTGGCATGAGAAGGCAGATGAGGAACTTGGGGGAAGGCAACCCTGGTCCCCAGAAGTTGCAGTTGTGTAGAGGTAATAGAGTTATTTCTATACTTTTTTAAAAAAAATAAGATGTTTTCTTCCACAAAGTGAAAGGCTAGCCAGAAACCCATCCACTGCTCTCAGTGTTATGGGGATGGAGAAGGCCAAGGAGGGTACCAGAACTTCTGGCATTAAAAAAAAAAAAATCAAAACTGAGCTAGGCTTGGTGCACCATGCCTGTTACCTAAACTTGAGCAGTTGAAGCAGGTGGATCAGAAGTTCAAAGCTAGGTGTGGCTACAGAAGAAGCATGAGGCGGCCTGGGCTGCAGAAGACCTTGGTTTGTTTGTTCTGAACACTAATGACAATTTGGATCTTCCCATGGTTGTTTCTTTTACTTGGTGGCAACTAATTCTGATGAAAAAAAAAGCAGAGCATGGACACAGAGCAGAGGGCCTGGGACTGTGGATCTGACCAGAGACTCAACTGTTCTGTCTGTTGGCACAGGAGGCCTGTCACCCAGCAGTGAGTACTCTGGGTGGCCAGGCTAGCTCAATGAGCCAGCCACCCTACACATGAAGTGTGTGCCCTTCTGACTCTTAGGACTGATTTGCGACCTGACTTAGTCAAGAGAAGTTGCTATTAATCAACAGAAATTCCATGAGGCAAGCGTGCTTGAATCCAGGGGACTAACTGGAAAGAAAGTACCTATGGCTGCCCAGCCCCCCCCCCAGGGAGATGAGCCTCCTCAGCACACCCCAAAACAACACAAAGCCCCCAGACCTCACACACAGATGTGAATCACCCCCGCCCCCATCAAGACAGGCACAGGGCAGGGGAGTCTGTGAGGGAATGAGGGCCAACCAGAGCCACTCCCATGTGTGCCGGAGAACCAGAAGATTAGGGACCATCCTGCCCCCTGCTGAAGGGGAGCTTGTGGGAGGGAGCCACTGGGAAACCCTCTCCATTGGGTTTCCCCCTGGCTGCCCACCCACCTGGAGGCCTACAGAAGATGCTCATCTGAAAGCCAAGAACAAAGTCCCTCCTCCTGCCATGCCCTAGAGAGCTAGAGAAGAGATAGAGGCCGGGAAGCCACATGGCCTCTGGAAGACCTGCTGCTCTCTCCAGCTGCTAAGCCAAGATAAAATGTGTTAGCAAGAAGCTGAGGGAAGCCATATGTCCATCCATGGGCTCAACATGCCTTGGGGTCCACACAGTGCCCTGAGGGGGGCAGCAGGAACACCACCTCCTTGGCTCTGCCACTTTTCCTCAAGCCATGACTTATGCCTCCCAGCGAGTGACACTGCTATCCTTTCTGGTAATGATAAGAAAGTAGGGCCAGTTGCACACTGAGGTCATCCCAGCCTGTGACAATTAAGCCATGCCATTAACAGGAGCCTGCTAGTCTCTGTTCTCTGTAGCCAAAAGCAGGAAATAGTTTGGCCAAAATGCCCCCATGCTCTGTCTCCAGCAGCTGGCAGCAGCTGGGGTCACAGGTCACACTGGGTATCAAATGGTATCTTAGGACTTACCAGCAGCCACGGGGCGGCCTGCGTCTATATTTAGAATCTGTGCCGGCTGACGCTGGGAGCCATCCACACACACATGGGCCAGGGAGAGGACAGCGGTTATGCCAGGGGCCATTCTGCTTGGCATGGCCCACAAACACACAAACGTACTGTAACTCCAGCCAGAATCAAGGGGACAACTGGAGTAGGGTGAGCTCTTAGCGGTGGGGATGAAGACAGTTGCAAGGGGCTCCCAGGAGGCCTCCTCCCTACCCCCACCCCCACCCCTTAGTCCCACCCCTGCTTCAGGCTCCTCAGCGATGAATGCCAATTCTTTTCCTGGTACTTTCCACTACTGCCTGGTAGTTTCCAGCTCTAGATTACACATGGTGCCACTGTCCAGCCTCGGTGCAAACTAGGGCCTGTCTCATTACAGTCTCCCAACCCCACTTCCCCACATGGGCACAGAAAGGCCCCTTCCATTTTGCCATGGGCTGTACCCAAACATTCCAAGGACAACATGTAAATGAGTAGGTGTGGCTATGTTCAAATGACACTCAGGGACACTCGAATTTTATATCATTTCCATCTGTCACAAGATCTTTTGTTCTCCCCCCCCCCTTGCCAGTTAAAAATGAAAAGCAACACCACCAAAGAACCAACTTCCTTCTTTGAACAATGGTGGGCTAGTTTTGGCCTATGGACCACAGCTCTTTGGTCCTCATCAAGTGGGTTTGTTCGGTCACTCCCTAAATACCCGCCAGCCATGTTGGGCTTCATCTCCCAGAGGTCCTGGGCCTCACTGTTCCTCCTTTCTTGCCTCCCCTTTGCACTGGCATCCCTGGCCCCACCTCAACGCAACATCAGCAAGAAGGGTCATCCAGGACAGGCTCCTGGCCAGGCCCATACCTACCACTCAGAAACACAGCCTGTGCCCGTCAGCTTCCACAGTATCGGCACACATTTCCAACTGCCAGCTGAAAAGGGCCAGACAAGGCCCATGAGAGAAACACACGTGTACCTGAGCGTGGGGGCTGCTGCTTCCCTTGCTCCCCACCCTCCCTAAGTAAAGAGAAGGTTTCGAGTTCAATGCGAGCTTAGCCTACGGAGGGAGACCTGTCTGGATAAACAAACACCATTATCCACAGGACCCCGCAGTAAAGCTCAAGCCCAAACTATAATAGTTTGTTCAAGATTCTAGGTTCAATTTCCAACAGGAAACAGAGCAGGAGACAATGCAACAACCCTGGAATAGCCTTTCAGTTAGCCAGAGACCAGATGACAGACTGCTGGGGATTTAAGAGAGCTTATTGCTCCTCGCAGAAGACTGGCGCTTAGTTCCAGGTCCTGTGTCTGGTGGCTCATAACCTCCTATTACTCCTGCTCCAGGGGGTTCTGAACCTCTGTGGGCATGAGCATCCATGTGCACACGCTTAAACATAATAGAAGCACATCCTAAAAAAATTAAAGACCATTTGAAAGGAAGTCCTGGGGTTAGGGCAGATAGTTTGACTACCGCCAAAGAGCTACATCAACACTTGAGCAACACTTTGCTTCTGGGAAACTGGCAAGGGAAAAACTCCCATACACAGCCCTGCACAAAACAGGGCTGTGCAGAGGGGCCAGATCCGAGTTAGCTAGGGTCAGAAGCCCTTCCCTGGCCCTCCCCTGCTCTAGGGCACAGCTCCCCAGATCTTCGGGCTTCCCTGGCCTCCTTTGTTGATGCAGCAGGTATGAAGAGGAATGAGCAGGTGACAGCTGTGTGACACAGGAGCAGAGCTGTGCCACCACACCAAGCCACTTCTCAGAGCAAATGGGGAACTGTGACCACAGGCCTAGGCTGGGCCTGCCCCGGCAGTTCCAGGTGCCGCAAAGGACCGGAGCTTTTCTGGAACAGTTCCTATGGGCAACCCAGTCCTTCTAAGAGACACTGAAGACCCTGATATAGCACAGGGACATGGCCATGCCTCCAGCTAGCTTTACTATTTGCTGGTCCCTCACTTCATTTTTTCAGCACCAAGGACGAAACCCAGAGTCTGTACCGGTTATCTGTGCCCTCAGTCCCAGCTCCCCGTTTCCTCCTACCTACACCTGCCTCCGCCAGGTCTGCGGGACGAGAACTCTGCATTCAGCTGGCAAGCCCCACTGCACCAGAGGGTACCCAGGGCGGCAAGTGGATCGAAGCTGCATGCCTGACCCCCAGCTTCAGCCCTGCAGGACTGGGAGCCTAATCAGAGACCCCCTCAAAAGATCACCATATCAGTGGCCAGCATGGGAGGTCTGTCTTCTGAGTAGTTTGTCTGTCTGTCCCCACAGACAGCTAGGATGTAGGCAGGAGCCCAGGGCTGGAGACCTGAGAAGCAGGCACTCTGCCTACAGACAAGGGGTGCATTGTTTCAGGTGCCCAAACAGGAGCCACTGGAGATCTCTCGGGAGACCCTGAGACAGGAAGCCTTCTCTGTAGTTTTCCAAGGCCGCTGAACACTAGCAGTCCTGCAGCAATACTGGGCCCCAAAGCTAGAAGCCCAACAAAGCTTCTGAGCACATGGCTAGGACCCAAGACAGGGGGCTGTCACCATAGCTACCAGGTTCTGAGGATATAAAAGGAGCCAATGGATACCCAATAAAATGAGGAGAAACCCATTGCCTGCCAAAATCAGAGGCAGACTTCAAAGGGACCTTAGAGATAATGCAGCCCCAAAGTGAATTTACAGGGGGGGACCCAAAAAACAAAACAGGACCTAGAGGAGGAAACCTCCCGGTGTCATCCAACAACACTGGGCCAAGGTCCTGGTTATCTGCACCCACAGGAACCCATGGGCCTTGCCATGTTCATGCACTAATGAGGACTCCAGGACAGTGAAGAGAAGACAGAGATGGACACAGACAGAAACGCTGCAGTTGGGTGTCCACGGCTGTTAGATGGAGAGACCAGTGCCCCAGAAACTCAGTGTGACTATTAGGTAGAGCTGAGCAGGGAGGAGCTGTCACTAGGCACAGCTGAACAAAAGGCAGGGTTACCATACACAAATAAACAAGGAGGCAGGCTTATGGGGTACAGCTGGGTCAAGGAGTCAGACTTAGCTAATCTGGGTAGGAGTGGTATCTGCATGTGTGTAGGGGAGCAGTCTTAAGGCCATAAACACGGGGGGTGGGGTATTCTCTGCACACAGTTAACACCTGCACTTGATTCCCCAAGGAAGGCTTTGCCATTTCTCTCAAGCCTCACCCTATTGGGGAGGCTTTCCTGTTTTCCCAGGACTCCAGGGGTTCTGTGGTCCTTGACATGGCCGTGCCCACATCGACAGCACACATTCACTCGGGACTTTATCCACTCAGGGTTTCTTCTGCTCTGCTCCTGGCAAGCCTTCCCTACCCGGTGTCAAGGCCCCATTCTTTCCAGGTCGTCGGAGCTGGTACAACGTGCTGAGGGGAAGTCCCTGATCTTTGCACTGAGCCTCATCTCTAAAGACAACTGCCCAAGGGGTGCCAAGCCACATGCTGGACTCGTGGAGGCAGAGCCCTATGTAATCCAAAGCAACCCGTCCTGGGGTGTCACTTTAGAACCTGCCACATCCCTAACACAGGGAGGATGCAGAAGGGAACAAATCTTACCCACCCTATCCATCCACAGCAGGAAGATGGAAACCTCAAGGGGCTAGCTATACCCAACACTCGGCTTCCAAGACAAGGCCTAAGGTCCATGGGGGGCCCATGATCCACTGATCCTTAGCATGCTTCCTCCTTTCCGACCAAATAACAACTATGGGTGCTGCCGCCATTCAAATAAGTGGCCCTGACATAAAGGTGTGCTGGCTATAAAAACTGACGCTCATCCAGTTACTCATCGTGGGCCAGGCCCCATTTCTCTACAGTCAGCTCTCAGGTTCTCTACGTGGCCCAGCTTCCCTGACCTGGCTGACCAGAAGTCTAAAGGGTAAGGCAGGCTCAACCCCTCAGAGCAGGAAGAGGTCAGCTCCTGTGGATACAGCAGACTCAAAACAACTGTGTCCTGTTCCAACCAGATGTCAACTCCCACTGCTCCCTAACCATTTCCTGTCATAAGAGAGGGAGGGAAAGGAATATGAAATGACAGTCACCTCCCCTAAAATGTGTGCTTTTCTGGGGAGTTCTATAGCCAGGTGGCAAAGCAAGAACTCAGAGTCCAGCCAAAGGGACCCGTGGAAAAGCCCTCCACTGCCTACCTCACAACTCTCATCTGCCGCAGGCCGGCTTGAGCCTTGGGCTTCTCTCGGCAAGGTGGGTGGTGGGGCTTCTGGGTCCCTTGACGCCTTTGTCATCACCCAGCAACACAGGCAATTCATGGCGAGGGGGCCCAAGCGCAGCAGCCCTGACCCCCAGTGCACTGTCCCACGGAAGAGCGAGGCAGGGAGAGGGGTTTCTGTTTTCATTACTAGCGAATGGTCACTGTAGCCAAAAATAGTTTGTGCCTGGGAGTTAGGGAGTCAGCACATACTTCCCAGAGCAGGTGCTGGGCATGAGACAGAGGCCAAGACAGGCTCCAGGCAGCCCCCGGCAGGGGGTGGGGACCCAGGAGGCCAGGACTCAGCTTTCTCTGCCTCACTAGAAGCGAGCCAGCAGGGAGAGCGGCTACCTCTCACTTCCCGTGAGTCATTGGGGACTCCCCAGATCCACATGAACTACAACTACCCTCCAGCCCCCACAGCTGCTAAGGCATTTGGGGCACATTAGCACCTTAAGAGTTATACAGCACGCCCCGGATAGCGGACAAGACGGCAGCAAAGGAGCATGTGCAGCTGTCACACAGCTAGAAGTGACCCCAGGACCAATGACCCTTCCTCTCTCAAAATAAGGAAATAGTGAGAAGGAAGTCAGGGCGAACTACCAGTGTCTGAGGGGTGATTTAGATTTTCTTTTTGAAGTTTTTCTGTATTTTCTAATTTTCTTACAATGAACAATTACAATTGGATTTGGGGAATTCTCTAGAGCAATAATCTTTTTTTTAAATAAATAAAATTAAGGGTGCTGCAGTGTAGATTTTTGGTTTCTTAAAAAAAAAAACAACCCAGCTATGTTTGGGAATAGGTTTTTGTTCTCACCCTAGGTGCAGGGTGGGTATGGGCTGCTTCAGACTGTCCACAGCAGCTGACTATGATTTGTCTCGTGCTCTAGCTGGGGTGTTGATTTTGCACGCTAAAGCCAGTTTAAGTTTGAAACTCTGGGGACTCTGCAGAGAGCATACCAACGCCAGAGCTGCAGCCGCCCCTCTTTGCTGCTGTTGCTGGCTGGAGATATTCTAATGATGAAGACCAAACTTTCCCCAAAGACCTCAACTCCCCTAGTCAGCAACAAGGTGCCTAACGATATTGATGCCCCTTTCCCTTCTATCCTTCTTTCTTTCCCATCTAGTGTTGGGGGTTGAAAAGGATAGGGATGTGTAAAGATGTTGAAAAAAGAACCCAATAAAATAGTCAAAAATCCTGGTGACAGGGTACTGGGGAGATGGTTTAGTTGGTGAAGTGCTTGCTACCCAAGCAGAAAGACCCAAATTCAGATTCCTAGATCCCAAGTAGAAGAAGCCAGGCAAAGGCAGCTGTAATCTGTAAGCCAATCAGTGAGTTCCAGACTTAGGGAGGGAGGGAGAGAGAAAAAGAGGGAGATGGAGGGAAGCAGAGAGAGAGAGAGAGAGAGAGAGAGACCCTGTCTCAAAAAATATCATGTTGAGGAAGACATGATGTTGACCTCTGGTTCCACATATGCATGCATGCACTTATATATGAACACATGAACACACTAAAAACAGATTAAATAAATGTAAAGAGCTCCGGCATTACAGAGGGAATGAGACAACAAGGTTTTGTCTGTAAAAACTGAGAGGAAATACAAAGAAGAGAAGGAGAATTTTGTGTCCCAGTTTTGCAGCCTCACTTCCTGGAGATTCATCCTGACTCTGCCAGTTTCCACCTCTGTGGCCTCAGGTAGGTGACTTCCTCCCATTTGCTGCACACTGAGCGTCACAGCATGCGCTCTTGACGGTTGCTGAGAAGACCAGAATAGACATCTAGGTGCTGTTCATATCAGCCACAGGAACACTGGGAGTCCTCACTGAACGATTACAGCCTAAATCACGTGTGAACTCCACCATTAAAAGAAAGGGACGGAACAAAGAAGTCTGCCCGCTCTTCCCAGAAGGAAACAGCTACCTTCTCAGTGCTGTTGTCATACACATACCTGGTCCCCTGTACGACCCCCCCTCCCCCCCCCAGCAGCACTAAGACCATGAGGTAAACCACTGGGAAACAGAACTATTATTACTCCCTAAAATTCACACATTTTGAACATGAACATCCAAATAAGTACTGACTAGCAGGGAAAATCTAAGCTGGGCACTGTGGTAGAAACCTATAATTCCAGTACTTGGGAATATGGAGGCATGAAGGTCACAAGATCAAGGCTAGACTTGGCTACATAGTGAGTTAGTTCAAGGCCAGCCTGGGATCATGAGACACTGTCACAAAATGGGGGGAGAGGAGAAATGCTAAACCCAAGAAGCAATGACTCTCTCTGAATGTGATCATAGGCCTTATTTCCTCTGCTCTTCTGTATTTTCTAAAATAAGCATAGAGAAATGTTAGTTTAAAAAAACAAAAAAAAATTGGCCTCACTAATTATATTTTAGGAACACAGTCTCAGCAGAGCCATAGGGTATCTAAGAAGCCTTGCTAGGCCATCTGTGAGCCAGCTTGGGCACAGGAGCCCTGTGTGCTGATGGGGAGTGGAGGCTGATGGTCCTATCATGTGAGGCCTCCAGGTGACCCTTTTCTATGGAGGAAGAGGGGCACAGGTGCCTTGAAAGCTATAGCAGTCACTGTTACCAACCAAGATGTGTACACAGACTTCTGTCCTGCTGTGCACATATCTGTCCTGGCAGGGCTTTGGGAACCCCTTTTGAGAAGCCCCACTGTCCTGTGCAGTACTGAAGATTACTAGGCAGAGCTCTTCCTCCTTTTTCCTTTGAAATTTCGAGACACTCAAGCAAGACTTGAATCCGTTATCCTCCTGCCTCAGCCTCCTGAGTAGCTCACAGTGCTGAGCCACGCCACTACACCTTGATTGGGAACCTGTTTCTGAGCTCAGGTGGCCCTTGACCCTACACAGGCTCCTCTGCCCAGGATGGGCCCTCTGATCCCTGCTCTCCATCTTCCGAAGGGGCTGCTGGTCACAGTATGTGACCAAAGCTGATCCAATCAGAGCCCTCCCTGAGACGGCAGCCACAGTTCTGAAGGCAGTGGCCCTTTTGACAGGCACAATGGGAGGGAGAAGAAGCGAGGCTGGGCTGCCTGAGGCCTGCAGTGCCTCCCATGCAGGGCTGTTCGTTCAGGAGGCATTTCCTAATGGTGTCACCCCTGTACATATACTTCTCCCGTGGCTGCAGAGAAGCATTGACTACTGGGAGGACACAGCATACGTAGTAAGTGTTTGCTGCATCCCTGGTACCCTGGCCTTTTTTAACCTATTCATCCTTCATTAGAAAAGAGCTGTGTGTGCAGGGAACTTTACCTAGCCCTGCGGGCATTACAGTGAGCACAATCTAGTCTTTTCTAGCAAGATCCAAAAGAAAGAACAAATTCAAAACTAACTAAAATGTGTAATTGAAATTTGTGAGTAAGCGCTAGGAAGGAAGTGCTGAGCGAGACTGGTGGGTATGAGAAGCATCTGGTTTAGACAGGACAGCTTCACTGGGGACCTGGCTTCTCAGCCCTGCAGAGGAAGAGGAGGCACTAGGCCGGGGACTCAGAACCATGTGGGCAGAGGACATGAGCACTCGGGGCCCATGGCTGCAGCAGGAAACAGCCTGTATTGTTCCAGTGCCTGGCAGAGGGCGAAGAGGCAGGAAGTGTGGAAGGAGATGGACACAGACTACTTTGGGGCTTTAAAGGGAATGATGACAGGGCCAGATACTGATGAAGGACTGAACTCAAAAAGGCCAGCTTTTCGGACGTGGGTTTAAAGCAAAACCACACCGGGCTCATGAAAAATGAAGTGAAGAGAGGGGGAACTGGATCCGGGTGTGACAGAGGTGTGCCCCCAATGAAAAAGACACAGATGGATCTGGGACATGCATGCAAACAGAGCCGCTGGGAGCTGCGAGCTGACTGAGTGTGGGGACTGAGGAGGCAAACACGTCTCGCCATGCGTCTCGCTAGAACAGCTAGCACATGAGAAAACAGGCACAGAGAAGTTAAGGGACGCGTTCAAGCACACAGCTGACAGATGGCAGCTCAGGATTTTGTCTGCCTCCCTGGGCAGGCCTTGGGTTACCTGTCCAGAGGTCACACCCTTAAAGCAGACTTCTTTCCCAAGCCTGCTGCCTTGCTCAAAGTGGGCTATGCCTTTGGGAGCAAGGAAGCCTGGAATTTACTTGCAGCAAGTTATTAAAAAGGATGACGGACTAAGGTCAGATGATGCCTCAGTGGTTGAGAGTGTTTGTACAAGCGTGAGGACCCGGAGATCAAATCCCCAGAACCCACATAAAAAAAAAAAACAACTCAGTGTGCCTATGTGCACACCGGAAACCCAAGTTCTGTGGTGGTGGAGACAGGATAAGCCCTAGGGATTGCAGGGTACTAGCCAAGTTCCAGGTTCAGTGCGAGACCTTTCTCTAAGCAGTAGGGTGGGAAGTTGACAGAGCCCAACGTCCTTCGGGACTTCACTCATGCAGACACACGAGCATACCCTCCATATACACAAAAGGCATCAAAGGAAGAAATCGTGCTTCGTGATGGACGAAGCAGAGCTGACACAGACATTCCCCTGTGCAATCTGGCTCATCAGATCTCTCTTAGAGCGATCCTGTCTTCACAGTTGTCCTCCCAGAGGAGAAGGGTACACACACGCAAACTGGCAGCTTGGAAGCCAACAACGTCCAGAGGGGGCTCAGCACACCCCTCTCCGGAACAACCACGGGGCTGTAACCCAAGTCCAGCCTGTAGCCTGCGGACACAAACAGCCTAGAAATAGCTGCCATGAAAATTGGCAAGTTCAAGGGCCCGGGCCTTCCCAGAGATCACTGGACAGCCACCTTCACTCCTTCAGATGACAGAGCTCCCGTGACATCTCAGCCTGAGGGGTAGAAAGGCTCCAGATGATATCTGAGTGCGAACATTCAGAAAGCATAGCAGTGTGTAAACACCTAGGACGGAGCCATGATTGAAAGAGCCAGATCCTCACGGCACGTCCAGTGTGGTGGTCACTGTATGACGCTCAATCACCCAGAACTCCAGCCAGGAGATGGGTTCAGAGTTCACAGCCCCACACAGCACAGGGCTGCAAGGTACACTCTTTACCTGTAACTGCATACAGGCTGCCAGAGCCCAGTGGTACCCCCACCCTAGAAGCTGAAAACACACCCTGGTCCACGATCAGAAAAAATGCATTACTCTATCACCTGGAAAGTGGCATATACGTATACAACCACGGCTAAATACGCGCTCACCTGGAGAGTGAATTACCTAGTGAAAGAGTGACCTACTCCCTCCACTTGGGATCTGTAGCCCTCACTCACTCAGTTGTCCATGGTGGTTATTTGTAACAAGTGCATTCTCTGGCGGGGAAGGCCCCGGGGCACAGTATCTTTTTCCAGCAACGGATCTCAGAGATAATTCATTTGGGTACCTAGCAAGATGTAAATGACTGACAACTGCGTAATGAACAGACATAGAGAAGAGAAGAGAGAAGGAGGGGAGAGGGCAGTGGAGGAGGACAGAGACGTGAGAAACGCAGCCAACCCTGACACACCACCACAGACAGTAATGCTGAACTGGGCTGTTCTGGGGTGAGACGGAACCCATGGCTTTGGACCACAACCACCTGAGTTTGAATTCCGACCTTGCCATCAGCTAACTCGGTGTACAGTTCTGATAAGTCACTCAGTTTCTCCAAGCTTCAGTTTGCTAAGCCAGAAAATGAGGACCCTTTGCCCCTTCCCCAGGCATAAAGATTAACCAGGATTGTGTGTGTGCATGTTTGTGACACACGTGTGCATGTGCGCATGCATCGCACACTCCCACCTCCTATACACAAAGCTAGCCTTGTCATTTGCATCTTCCTTCCCACATACCAACGTCAGCTCCTGTCTATGGATGGATGTGACAGAAGCCTGCTGGTCTACCCGCTGGCCTCCGCCAGAGATCCAGCATCCACACTGAGACCCGGCATCCAGCGCGACAATCTCACTTCCTCCAGCACAGGCAACCGGGGCTGACATTTCTGTTCCAATCCCTCCTCAAGGCAACACAGTGGGCCTGCTTCCTGGGTTTGTGGGGCTGACAGGAAGAACAAGGAGACCGCGAGTCCTTTAGCAGACTTACGGACATCCTCAGCTCCAAAGCACCTGCTACAGGAGCTCACGAAGGGACGCACAGGGAGGCTCCGTGCTGGAGCCCAGGTTCAGAGTGGCATCCACCGCTGCCTGCTAGAACTGATCCCAGCCAGCCCTCCCCGCTTCCTGTAACAACTTCCAACGGGGAAATTGCTGAAGGGGGAAAAAAATGGCTCCTGGCCAGCAGGCTCTGAAATCATTTTCCCATTTGCAGCCAGAAACCAAAGCTGTGATGTTTAGACTTAACCTGTGGGCAGGGATGTGGGGCTGAGGGAGGGGGGCTTGCCGCTGACCCCGTCTCCAGGGCCTTTCCCATTCCCAGTGTTTCTACTCCCCAGGCCTTAGGGCCCCCATTTCCCAGCAGGCCCATGGTAAACTGTGCCTGTTCAACAGTGGGAGCTCTAATTTCCTTAAGACAATTCCAATACTCAACCTTTCTCCCTTGCTTTCTCACACGCTGCAATTATCCCCCATAAAACAAACCCACGCCCCATGTTCCGCGCACGCAGAGCTCCTGAACTGGCCCAGCTTCCTTACCGGCCTCCTCACAGACCTCTCCCCAGGGTATCCTGTGAGCACAGCTCTGACGTTCCCGGCCTCAGGGTCCCCACAAAAACTGTTCCCTTGTCTGGGTGCTCTTCCCACCCTACTTAGGGGCTGACCAATGCCCTCCTTGGTGTCGCCTGGTGTCTTCCCTGTGTGGGCTTTCCTTGCCTGGCTGGGATGCGATGGTCTCAAGCATCTCATGCTGGTTTCCACCAAAGCACCTTATGTCAACTCTCAATCTGTGTGTTCACCTAAGCCTGGAGCCCACAGGGCAGAGAGAGCGTCGGAGAATCCAAGCTCTTAGCATAGGTCCTCTCAGGCAGACTCAAGTGCAGCAACAGCCCAACATCCACATCATTTAAAACTGGTGTTGACACAGAACAGTGGTTCTCAACCTTCCCAACACTGCCACCTTTTCTAGCTTCTTCTATTTTGGTTAAACTCCCCCTGCCCCACCGTAAAATTATTTCACTACTTCACAATTGCAATTTTCCCAGTTATGAATTGCAATGGGAATGTCTGATATGCAGGATGTCTGATATGTGACCCCTGTGAAAGGGTCGTTTGACCCCAATGCCAAAGGGTCACAACCCACTGGTTGACAATGCAGAGTTCAGGTTGTCAGTGCATCTAATGCATCATTTCCTGGGCTACCACCCTGGAGGGGCAGAACACGCCCATCTCTGAGGTCCTATTAGGCAAAGCGTCTGCCTGGGGGTCACAGCTGTGGGGAGAAAAGAGGAACCTAAGATTTCCAGGTAAGAAGAGCCACAGCAGACTCCGAGCTGTAGGAGAGCTGGGATCCACTCAGGTGATTCGCTGGCTAAAGTCAACCTGACCCAAGTTAGAGTCGTCTGAGAGAAGGCAGCCTCAACCGAGACACTGCCTCCGTACGATCCGGCTGGAGACGACGAGACTGTAGGCCATTCTCTTCATTAGTGACAGATGTGGGAGGGCCCAGCCCATTGTGGTTGGGGCCACCCCTGGGCTGGTCCTGGGTTCTATTAGAAGGTAGGCTGAGGGGCTGGAGAGATGGCTCAGAGGTTAAGAGCTCTTCCAGAGGTCCTGGGTTCAATTTCCAGTACCTACATGGTGGCTCACAGCCATCTGTAATGAGATCCGGTACTCTCTTCTGGTATGCAGGCACACATGCAGACACAACATTGTATGAATCAATGAATAAATAAGTAAATTGAAAGAGAGAAGAAAGAAAAGAAGGAGCAAGCCAGTAAGCAGCACTCCTCCATGATCTCTGCGTGGGCTCTTTTAGGTTCCTGCCCTGTTTGAGTTCCTGTCCTGCCCTACCCTTCAGTGATGGGTTATGATGTGGAAGTGTGAAGCAAATAAACCCTTTCCTCCCCAAGTTGATTTTTGTCCTGGTGTTTCATTACAGCAATAGCAACCCTAGCTAAGGTAGGTAAGAACAAAAGGGAACAAATGCAGAGTCCCCCGAGCCGACCAAAAGCCTGGAAGTATAGCTGTCACCCCATAATCATGTCAACTAATTAAGTAATAATTAATTAATTTGGGGGGCAGTGTCTTCCTGTGCAGCCCAGGTTACCTTGGAACTACATAGACCAAGCTAGACTCAAATTCACGTACTTCCAACCTCGTCTTCCTGATTTCCGGGATTAAGGGTGTGTGTTACCGAGTAGACCTGGCTTGACAGCCCTCTCTTCACCCACCAGGGAAGAATTGTTGCCTTGAAAGTGACCATAAACACTGTCCAGCCTTGCAGCGTAAAGCTAAGGTGATGGTTAGCTGACCCAAGGAAGGCGGCACTGTAAAGGGGGTCTAGCTTCCCACAGCTCCTATGTATGTGATTCAGGCATGTCTTCCTTGGCCACGAAGCTGTCAAGAGCCAAGGTTAGCACAACAAGCAAGAGACTGAAGGGACAAATCCTACCACGTAAGTACCACCCCTGCTCCTCCACCCAGGCTTCAGGAGCAGCCCTAAGACACATCAGCCTGTGCCGAGATGACAAGGCTGGGCTCTTCAGCTGCCAGACATCCTGGACCTGGCATGCAGAGAGGCGGAGAGATACTAGGAGGAACCCCAACACCCCCAATCCCTGTCCCAACACCCCCAATCCCTCTCCCCACTGATTTCTGTTCATTTTTTACCACCCTTTGACCAGAAAAAGATTTGCAAGGGCTTCCAACCTGGCAGGTGCTCTGGGGCTAGGTACACGGTTTCTTCATGTGCGTGCGTGCATGCATGTGCACACTTCCGTATGCACAGGCTCTCAGGCTCATCTGATGTTGATGTCACTGTGAGCATCAGCGTAAGTGAGTGACCCCATCCAAACACAATGGTTCATAGCAACCAATTTCTCTCTTCCTCCCTTCCTTCCTTTCTTCAGGTGCTGGGGGATAGAACCCAGGGACTCATTGTGTGTGCGTGTACGGGTGCATGTGTGGCTAGGGGGAGGTCTTCCTTTTCAACTTCACCTTCCTGGGGATGTCCCTGCTCCTTCAGCCTACCCATCTCGTCAGCTTTAAGACCGTAGGCTATCTGTCACTGAGCTGCATCCCCAGCCCTTTGTCAGACATCCTGAGGAATTCTCTCACTATTGTGCTTTAGAAGAAGAATGAAGAGGATTTTCTGGATCCACACAAAGGCGAGAAGGAGACTAACATCACGCAGAATTCATGCTGCATGATCGCACTGCAGCAAACAAAGGACAGGAAGGGAACAAACGTGAACTGTCAGTTTCAGTGACTGCAGCACGCATGGAGAGGTCTGGCCAGGGTACCTGGCCACCGTGGATGATGTGGTCGGATCAGAGTACAGGAGCAGAGGTCTCTGCCTGCTCACTTTGTAACAGCTCCTGCCATCGAGTTGTGGAAAGCACTTAAAGGCACCATACGTCTGGGAGTCTAGGGGTCTCTGCCTTGTTTCCTGATCACTGCTTGTGTGGGATAGGAAATACAAAGGGGTGAAAACACGTAAGGGCGAATGTGAGACTCCACGAGTTAAAGAAGCCTGACTTGGGCCTGTGAGGCGAAAACGTGCTTGTGGGGAGGGGTCCCAGCTGTGTCCACAGGCCACGTGTGGAGCAACACACGTTCCATAGGAGCCAAGGGGAAAAACATCGTGAAATCCTTTCTGAAGGACAAGACTGAGGTCATTGGAGAAGAGACACCGCTGAGGCGCAGCATAGCCCATCTGGAGGGGTCGGTGATGGAGGTTCCATGCAGCCTCCCTAGGTCGCCTCACGCCGTACAATTCTACTGCTCTGGTCTTCCTTTGTCTCTCAGAGAACCTGCCGGGGTAGAGGGCTGAGAAAAACTATCCACACTCTTTCTCACGTGGGTAAACAGAGGCCTGGAGGAATGGAGTGACTTGATCAGGGCTATACAGCTAGAGGAGCTTCAGGGGCCCTTGGGACACCCACAGCTCCTTAGGTTCTGGCTGCACTCACCTTGCACATCCATGACCACAGGGCTGTGCTGTTCCCACTGGAAAGTAGTTCCAGCAGCCATGCCCACGGGTCTTCAGAGGGCACACTCAGCCAGGTGGCCATAGAATGTGTAACTCCTGTCCAGAATAAGGAAGAGATGCCTTGCCGCCTGGCCCACTAACCCTGTCCAAATTGAATGCTCAATGCACTGGGGACTGCCCCCCCCCCCCCGCTGGGGGGTGGTTAAGTTCTGTAGTCTGTACTCTTCAGAGGAGATTCTCTCCAGGTCAAACTTGAGGATGAGGCAGAGGAGGTCTCTCCAGAAGGATCTTCATTCTATATAGAGGCCTCCAGCCGGTTTTTTGGAGAGGCTGACAGGTTCTGGGACCAATCTGTGGCAGGCTGGGAGGCTGAGGTCAGAGCTGTCTCCTGAGGGTATCAGCAGGACTTCTGGACTCTCCATCAGTGAGAGTGAAGCTGTCCTGTCGACCCTTTGGAGGGGTTGTTAGCTTTCTTAACGGGAGGTAGGCTAAGGCAGGCCAGGGACATAATGCTACTTAACCCTCAGTGTTCACGACGTAGGGCCAGTCTGGCACAGTAAGAGGCTGCTATTCCACTAAAGGCCTAGGCCTGCTGCAGAGTGGGGCCTGGGAGGGGCTAGGATCCCTGGTCTCTATGCCAGAGTCCATGTGCACGGAGACACAGCTTCTTAGGAACAGCCAGAGAACAGATGGGAAAGGAGAGGATCTTAACAATTGCCTAACAAGATTCTGGGGTGAGGAGACAGGGCGGAAGAACAGCATCCATCTGAGCATGAAAATGGGCGGTACCCAAGGAGTGGCTGCCTTCTCAGGTGCCAACAGTTTCCAGGTGAGAGGTCGCAGGCAGCAGGCAGGGTTTCTGTCCTCTTGTCCTCACCCTCTGTTCCCAGAGCTCCCACCCCAAAGGACATCCTGGCTCCCACCGTCCACTTGGCCTCAGGGCCTTGTTGCCCATCGGCTCCTTGGATCCAAAAGAGTTCGCCACTCACTGAGCACACAGCTCTGCTGAGTCACTTGGGGCTTTGATTCAGCCAATGCTTGACTCAGCGCTTTCTACAACTCGGCCTGGCTGGGAGGTCTCTCACCTGGCTGCCGTCCCCCAGCTCTCCAGGGCCCCCGGCAGCAGCTGCAGCGACACGCCACACTGCCAGCCACAACTCCCCACACCCCCCAAAAGACTGAGTCTCCAAGTTCTTCAGGTATCTGCTGAGAAGCCCTTTGGGGCGTAAGACCAGCTGTGAAGCCTATCTTCAGAGAGCAATGGAAGTGAAAAGGCACACTCTGGACTGGAACCGTGCAGGGGTTTGTCCTTGTCACCAGCTCTGTGAACATGCCTGGACTTGCTGTGTCCTCGGCTGGAGGTACTGACATGGATCGTGGGGATGGGGGAAGCACAGCGCGACACAGATGACAGTGGCAGCTTGCGGGGTGCAGGGGAGGGGGGAGACATGCTTCTGCACAATTGCCAAGTCTGTGTACTTAAATCTGTGCCCACATAGCATGTCCAACCTCCTCCCTGTATGGCAGAAGACTGATGAGCAGGAAGGTAGGCGAGGAGACAGACAGAGGTTGTAGCTCATTATACTCTGTGTATATGCTATATGCACCCACGTGTGTGCGGGCGTGCAACCGTTAAACGTTCTAGGAGCCTGTTAAAGCAGTTTCCCTCAGTCGTATTCCACCCTGTTCTGCCTGCAACATGGACCATACTACACACGAGGGTATCTTGGGCCTACGGGCAGCTTGACTGGGGTCCTAACCCCATGAGAGGACAGGCACGTCTTATGTTGGTGTCATTTTTCCATCCAGAAATGTCTCTGAGGGAAAATTAGAGAGTATTTACAAAGAGTATCACAGTAACACAGGTTACTGTCACATCGAACAGCCAGCGGCTGAAGTTGACCTTTGTCTGCCAACTGATCACACCCAATCAGTAAACATTAATAAAGAAACAGTAAGACACAAGAGTGCGAAAACACGAGAAAACCACTGGGTTAACTGTCAAGTGATGACAGCAAAACATAAGATGTTTCTAGATGAGCCAGGCAGGGTGGTGCATGTCTACAGTCCCAGCACTTCGGAGGCAGAGGCAGGTGGATCTCTGTGGGTTCGAGGCCAGCCTGCTCTACAAAGTGCGTCCAGGACCGCCAAGGCTACCCAGAGAAACCCTGTCTTAAAACAAACAAGACTAACAGAAACTGTCCCAACAGAAACTGTTGCACAGATGAGCCTCACACCTACATTCCAGTCTGAGCAGCTGCCCTTGAAGAGGCGAACATCGGCTTGGGTAGAGTGATACATGCCTATAGCCTAGCATTTAGGAGGCAGAGGTGGAAGGAGCATTTCAAGTCTGAGGCCACCCTGCTGGACCACATACAGCGTTCCGGGCCATCCAGGGCTACACAGCGAGAACCTATCTCAAACCAACCAGTCAACTGCACCAAATATACAGAGGAGATCGATTTTAGTAATGTTATAAACCGTCATATATCCAAAAAAAGACTGCTCCTTCAACATGTCACAGGCAGGGACAGTCAGACACAGGGTAATTTTATACTGTTTCTTTGGTATCCAGGCTTCAGATTACAGCTCTCATGTGTAAAGGCACAGGCACAGCAGCGTGAGACCAGTGACTCCCTGCCTGGCTGGCTTCTCCTAACCCCTGAGAAATGTTAGAAAGATTTTCACGTTGCGGGGAAGTAAAGATCAAAATCTCAAAAGGATTGTTTGGTGCTGGTTTTCTGAGTGGCAGGGCTATGCGTGACATCCGTCCCCCATTCCTTCTGCTTTCCTCTGTGCCCATACTGAATGGATTCAACTTTAACTGCTAGCAAGGGCCATTCTTTCACATTTCAGACCGAGGAGATTTTTGAGACTTGACCTGGAGAAGCACAGCTTCCCCCGTGGCCGCTTATGCTTGCTCCCCGAGGGCTGCCCCGTACCCTGACGCATACTATTGGTTAAGTGGTAAGCTGTGGTTGAGCAGGGTGGAGAAGGATGGAATGACAGACTGAAGAAGACGACAACACAGCTCCATCAGTCGGGAGGGTAAGCTGGGCTCAGATTCTTGTCTCCTGATCCCCTGGCTGCCACCTGTGTGTCCTCAAGTGTAAGAGAGAAGAGCGAAGTCCTCCTTACAGCACTCTGAGCAGAGTGTGACAACAATCATTTCCTTTTGTGTGAATAACTGTTTTGTCTGTATGTGTGTGCACTATATGCACGCCAGGCGACTGTGGAGGCCAGAAGAGGACATCTGGTCCCCTGGAGCTGAAGTTACGGATGGTTGTCAGCCACACCGTGGGTACTGAACCTGGGTCCTCTGCAAGAGCAATAAGTACTCTGAGCCTCTGAGCCATTGAGCCCCAAAGTTACTATGTCAAAGTGTTAAATACAATTTCTTCCATAGAGTCAAGGATTCCAGGAAAGACGACCATTGTCATGAACGACTGGTATGGCCGGGCTGTCCCCGTTTATGACGTAACAGCACTGGGGACATTTGATGTAGCCTCAGGTACCCTGAGTTCCTCCTGGGTGCTGCTGCTCCCCATGCACCCTCTCCCCCTTCCCAAGAGCAGAGCCTCTATACCTCAGCCATCCTCGGGCTCGGCTGTGGCCCCTGCCTGTCCCCTCTTGCCTGCCCCTGGCTGGCCTGGGTCCTGCCGCATACCTGCACCACCTCGGGCCTCACGTTGAAGATGTACAGCCAGTCACTGAAGCGCGGGTAGCTGTTGAGCTCGGCGCTCCTGTCGCTGGGGCTCACGCTCAGCTTGCATTGCCGCTGCTTGCAGATGTAGCGCACCAGCTTTGCCTGTTGGAAGTCCAGCAAAGAAAAGGTCACCTTTACAGGGAGCACAAGTGTGTGGCGGCCGTGTGCCCTCCAGGGGAGCTCAGGCAGATGCCAGGGATGTGCTGAGAATGGAGCCAGCAGGGCCCGGTACGCCCCTGCTGTCACCACGGTGCAGAAAGGCTACAAATGAGGTGAGGAGTTAGGAGAGTCTGGTCACAGCATGGAGGCCCCATCCTCACTGAGGCTGGCCAGCTGCACTGCCTTCAAGACCAGCCCCTCAACAGTGACGGTCACAGCTAGTCAGAACAGGGACCCGCTACACAGAAGCCAGCTTTTCTGCTTGGGGCACAAATACGGGTAACTAATAACAAAAAAGGGGAAGGGGGCTTGTAACCACACACACACACACACATACACACATACACACATACACACATACACACACACACACACACACACACTCCCTCAGAGAGTTTAAGAGACATACAAGCTCTCCCTGAACAGAAAGAAAACACCTAATGTGGCTGTGGCTACTGGTAACAGCCCCTGACTGGACTCTCCACACAGGCCATCGGCTATTTACACCCTAAGATGTTGGTGAATTCCAGACCCATGGGTCTGTGTTTCCCAAGGGAAGAATGTCCTACGCTTTTAAAAAAACTCAAGCAAGACAAGCCTGAAGAAGGATGGACTGACCCAGGGCAGTCTCACAGGAGAGTACAGCTGGTATCTGCTGGGAAAGGAGGCTCGCTCCGCTGAGGCTACCCTCCAGCAGAGGGGACCATGCCACCGCCCGAGAGAACCAGGGAGAGCAGCTCTGCTTAGCCAAGCCCGTGGCGTCCAGCGACGATGAGAATTTCTGAAACCAGACTCTAGACCTGCTGTAACTTTCAGTGTCCCCAGAGGCAAGCACTACCTAAGAGCTGGACCCCGTCGCTTAGAACCGCTCAGGATCAGAACAGTTCGTCTGTCTGCATGATGCATTTCTCTTCCTGTCACCTGTAAAGATCTCAGCACGTTTCTCAAGAATTTGTTGACTTTTGTTACCTTTTTAACATGCATCCTTAAAAAACTAGTAGGGCTGGGTTGGCCAAATGACACAGCAGGTACAAGCACCTTTATCTCCAAGACTGACAAATTAACCCTGAGTTTGACCACTGAGCCCCATATGAAGGAAGAAGGGAACCAGCTTGAAAATTAGCCTTTGACCTCCACATGCGTGCTATGGAGTATGTGTGTCCATGTGCAAGCGTGCTGGTATGTGCACACACATATCACAGAAAGAGAATAAATGTTTTTTAAGGTAAGAGAACAACTGAGGAAAATATCTGGCATCAACCCTGACTTCCACATGCACATGCCCACAAGAACACACACATACACACACGCACACACATGCACACTACACACACAAGTACAACACATAAACCAGTTTTTTTGTTATTGTTGCTGTTGTTTTCTGAGACAGGGTTTGTCTTTCTTGGGTGTTCAGGATTTGCTTTGTAGACCAGGCTGGCCTTGAACTCACAGAGATCCACCTGCCTCTGCCTACCTGAGTGCTGGGATTACAGGTATGCACCAGTGTACCCAGCAAGCCAAAAATTTTAAAACTATACATATAGTTTGGCTACATAAATAATCTTAAAAAGAACAAAAAAAAACAAAACAAAAAACAACCCTCTCTCTGTCACTCCAGAGGAACTGGCCCTCTTACAAGGCCCCGAATCATGCTAACCAGGGTCAGGAGGGTTAGTCACAACTGGAACCAGTGGGGGTGAAGAAACAATCAAAATATATGCTTCTATGATACAGCACATATTATATGTATCACAACATGTATAATGTATATAATTACCCATATTACACAGACTTGGGTGTACAGTTGGAGTGTTTGGTGACAGTGCTCACACAGGTGAGCCCAGGACAGTCCGCCCTGTCCTGATGCCCAGGGCAGGCAGCACTTCTCCCCACTCTCACCCCACCACCCCATCCATTTGCTACTTACCAAAGTCCCCAAATATCAACGCACGGGTGCACTTCTGCCGTGCAGAGACCTAAGTAGGGGCACTCCCACCCTCCCTCAGGCTTGATCCATTTCTTACAGCACGAACGGAGGAAAAACTCTAAAGTCGGCCCCGATCTCCTTTCCCAGCTCATCTCCACACCCCACCCCAGCACCGCCCTGCTCTCCCCCTCCGTCCTGCTATCCCTCTCCCCCCCGCAGCCCTGCTATCCTGCTCTCCCCCTCCCCCAGCCCTGCTATCCTGCTCTCCCCCCTCCCCCTTCCGTCCTGCTATCCTGCTCTCCCCTCCCCCATCCTGCTATCCTGCTCTCCCTCTCTCCCCACCCTGCCCTGCTCCCTCCCTCCCTCCCCCACCCAGCAGCTGAATACCTGCCTCCCAGATGAACAGGCCCCAGTTCAGATCTGCCACTTAGTGGTTGTGTCCTCAAAGACACTCTGAGTCTTTCTCTGAGTCTTTCTTCACTCTAACACCCCAAATAACTAGCCTTACTGAAATGGGGTATGAGACCCCGCTAGTAACACATTAGGTCCCCCTATGATGAAGGTAGGGCCTTTGTTCACCCCTCGTGCCTGGTACTGCACCTGGGTGTGGTGTGTGCTTACCAGCAGTTGAGGGTAGAAGGAGGAAAAAAACCACCAGGGTCCTAATCTCAGGCTTTCTACTCAGTCTTCAGAAGGTTGACCAGAGGCAGGCCCACACAGCAGATATCGTGTGGGCTCAAAACTGTCCTTTCCCACACTCACGAACGTGGCTAGGCTCATCAGTAATGGCCATCCATCACAGTGTGAGGCGCGCAGGCTGGACCACTGGGAGATGATTAATAACAGCTGGTTTACACAGGACTCTGGCTGTGGCCAGCTAGGCGGGGAAGTACCTGCTCGGCCTAGGCCTGAGCCAGCCTGTGAGTCTCCAATTCCGCTTGTCTGCCCTCCCAGGCCCTGTTCAGCTACTCAGTCATCTTTGTGTCAGCGAACCTCTTGCCAAGAATCCTTGGACCTACACTAAGCTTCCACACCCCTTCCTCCAGGAAGCCTCTCGGCCCTTGCCCAGATGGCTCTCAGCCCCCGCCGCTTGTCTACCTCTCTTCCTTTAGGTTATGGGTTCTGCAGAGCCAGAGGTCTAGTCTGAATCTCTCATTACCGCTACAGGCCCAGAAGCCTGGCGTGCACACACGCACGCAC
>CM053746.1:38581307-38663135 GCA_028658305.1 Pachyuromys duprasi | reverse complement strand
GGGGTCTCACCGTGTAGATCTGGCTGGCCTGAAACTCACTGGGTAGACCAGGCTGGCCTCTATCTCACAGAGATCCACCTGTCTCAGCCTCCTAAGTGCTGGGACAAAAGGTGTGAAGCCCCACACCTGACCTTATTTTTACATATGTGTACATGTTTGTGCCTATGTGTCTGTAAGTGCATGGGGGCTTCTGTGGAGGTCAGAGTGTCAGAGCTCCGCAGGCTAGAGTGATTGGTGGTTATGAACTGCCCTACATGATGGCCAGGAACTGAAAAGCAGATGTGTTCTCAGCCACTGGACTATCCCTCCCTCCCCCCCTTCACGTGCTCTGGATGGAACGCACATTTACTCAAAACTAAGGAGAGAACAAAGCTATGTTGAGATGGGGAGGGGGGGCTGAGCAGCTGGCGTGGCTCACTCACCAGCTAAGGGACACCTGCCCACCAGCCTTAGCACAGTCACAAGCCCATCACAGTCGTTCAACATATGCTAAGCCCATGCGACATGTAGCTGTATTCTACTATTCCCAGCCTATGAATGAGGATGCCAAGAACTTTGTTGTAACTTTTCAATCACGTAGTTAAAGAAATGATCTAGTCTGATGTTCTACCCATGTAGAACATGTAATCTGCGAAAACACTGACTCCTGATACCCACTTCCTCAGTTTGGCTGAGCCATGCCGACCACTACACTCAGGACAGCCCTGGGAAAGACTTCTCTTGTGACCCAAATCCAGCAATGCCTGGACTCTTATCAGGCAACAGACCTGTGCATAAAAGCGACAGCATCCCCACACCTCCTAAATGGCTCTATTCATACAAGCAGGCCAAAATCAGCTGGCTCCAAGTCAGCTTGATGCTACCTACCCTGCCTGGCACCTGTGGCCACCCTTCTGATGTCTTAGCATGTTTTGCACCCTGAGCAAAGCAGTGATGACCACTCACTCATCCTTGTTCTCTAGATCTACATAGTCTTCCAGCCAATAGGCATTGGCTTTGGGCTAGGTCCCAGCTCACCAGCACCCTGTGTCTCTCCTCCCATGTGGGCAGCACCACACACACAATGTTGAGTGGCTGCCTGCAGCAGTCCTTGCTGGAGCCAAGTCCCTGTCTACAGCCTTCCAGCCTCTGGACGTCACCGATGCTGTTCTGACCTGCTACACCCAGATGGCCTCAATGGTTCCTAACGCCCCCGGTCCCTCCCCTACCGCCCTCTGCCCAGTCCTTGGGATGCTCCTTTCCAGTTTCCAGCTCCTCTCCGAAGCTGGATTCTGGGGACCTCCTCCAACCCGGCTGGCTAAGTACTCTGGCCTAGCTACCATGGCCAATGTGTTGCAAAACAGTTTCTGGGAATGTAAGGAGGGCGCGGGGGGCTGCCACACAGCTGCTGGCTACATACCCAGGCACAGGCTGACCCCAGCACTTGGCCCCAGAGGTGGCCCTCGGCTCTCAATAGAACCCTGCAGGGTCCCAGAGGGCTGACATTAGCAGTGACAGGGACAGAGTGAGCCAGGGACAGAGGGGTAGGCAGAAGAGAAAACACCAGTGACCCCATGCTGAGCATTTTGCAATAACCTTCCCTGGCTGGCTCCTCAGGGAAGCTGCCAGCCCGTGTGCATTTTTGCAGAGACAACCTCCCTCCAAGCCTCCTGACTAGCAATCCTGCCTTGACGTCAAACTCCAAGTTGGGGGAACTTCAAACACAAACAAACAAGTCTGCCCCAGACCACAAGTGGAGATGTTCCCAAGGAGGCCCCGGCTGAGAGTGGCCACAGCTGGGAGCATGAAGCGAACTGCCCTGTCCCCATGGGCTAGGGCTGAACTCTGTGACCTGATCCCATGCTGCAAATGCAAGGGCCTACCCCTAGGCTGCTCCCTGGCCTTGTTGGCAGGTGTGAGTGCCCACTGGGGTGTGGTGGTGGGTGCAAGAGACCCTGCCCTTGAAATTCAAGCCAGCTCGCTCCTCTGGGCAAGCCACATCATCTCTAGATAACATCACAAGGCCTAGCCACTCTGAGACTATGTCCCGCAGCCAGGAAGTAGACTGGCTTGCTGAGGAAGTCCAAGTGTAAGCTAGGGAAGGCTGACAGACAACTACGGATCCGACTTCTCAGTGACACCTACTAACCCATCTTATTCTCCACAGAGGCTGTGCCCTTCGATAAGACTTGTCTGACCTAAATATCCTAAAACAGCATCTACCCAAGCAGCTTGGACCGAGCCAAACACACTGCCCTTCACAAAGCAACCTTTGCCTTGGAAAGTCTGTGGGTGATCAGCCCTTTGACTATTTTTCCAAGGTTTGCTTCCTGCCCCACCTCATTACTATGACCCCTAAACCCTACCCTGTGTGTTCTTAGTGCCTGCACTCCTGGGGAGCCTCAGTCAGGAGAGAACAAACATCTGCTTGAACTCCCCGTGTATCTTGAAGTATGTCTACCCATCATTCAGTCATTCACTAGTCAAATCACATCCTCGAAGTCATGAGCAGCATGGTTCCCAGGATCCAGTGCGGACACAGATGTGTCCACAGGCATGCCTGGCTTGGGGACAGGAGAGGCAAAGAGGCAGAGAGCAAATGTGTCACCCCCTGAACAGCCATGACACAATAGTGGACACTGGTATGCCACCCTCTGAACAGCACTGGCACAGAGGTCCCTGGCTTTCTGTACTTCTGTTGGGAAGCTGACAGGAAGGCCGACAGGTCAGGCACTATGCACACATCAGGGCCTTCAGACACACCTTTGCCCTTGTTCAAATACCGCCCCACCCCACCCTACTTGTCTGAAGTTCATCAGACACAGAACACTGTGAAGAAGAACTTCGTTTACGCCTCAGTTACAAAGGTTGGTGCGCACGCTATGGGATCTCCAGAAGACTGGTAGAAGGTGCCTGGGACCTTCACAGGTCATCAGAGAGGAGGGCTTCCCTAAAATGGTTGGAGTGAGCCAGGGGTGTCGCAAACACTGAGGCCAAGGAAGGTAGGGCATGCCAGGTGGGGTCGCCCTATGAGCAAAGGTGAGTGTCATTTAAAATGGGGCCAGGGGAAATAGCCGGAGACTAGAAAGGGCCAAGAAGAGAGGGGCAGCAGAACTGGCTTAGGACAATACTGGCTCATGTACTAGAACGTTCTGGAAACCCCTAGCCGATCTTGAAAAGCCCACAGCACTGGAAAAGCTGCAATCATGCAGGTATGGGGAGGGATGCACCAGGAGAAAAGTGATCAGATTTGCATTTCTGAATGATCATCGTTTTGGAAACCGTGGGGAGAACAGATTGAAGTGGGTGTGGAGAAAGCAGAGACAGGAAAATCAACCAAGAAGCCACCCCACCGCAAATCTGCAAAAGATGAGAACAAACGGTAATTTAGCTAGTGGCAGTGTGGGTGGAATGAAGGAGCAGATCCAAGAGATGCTTTATTGGCATTTTTTTACTATAAAGATAAGGCTTCCTTCTTGCTCGTCCCAGGCATTTCTGGCATACCAGCACTCTGGAATGCAGGAAGCTGGAACACTGAGGCTCGGAGCAGATGAGCTGACCACGTGGAGCCTGGGTGGTTGTTTGATTTACTAGAACTTGGCACTTCGTGTGTGTTAGGGAGGAGAGGCGTGCAGACTCAATAGCCCGGGTGCCCCCCGCTTCTGAACGCAGTGCTTGCCTCCCCTCCCAGGTAGAGGGGATCTGTGCTTGCCAAAAATAAAGGCTGATGCTTCCCAATGCTCCAGGTAAAGTCAGAGACTGCCAGCTCAACCAGGCTTTGAGGTTCCTCCTTAGCCGGCCTGTCACACGGTTCTGCTCTACCCCTTACTGCAGAGCGAAGAGCAACTTTCCCACCTTACTTGCAAAGGACAACAGGATTTACGGCCACACTTTCCCTCGTGTCTCACTTCCACCTGTCACCTGCGGCACATGACAGACTGTCCGAGCCTTTACTTCCTCTGTTTTAAGTGAAGGAAAAGATCTCTGGGCAAACAGAATGCCACTGTGCCTTCTGAGCAGCTGCCATGCTGTGGAGCCCATGGGTACCCATTCACATCTTCCTTCTCCGAAGCCTTCGTCGTGGAAAAGGCCTGATGGGGAAACCAGGTGATGGGAGGCGGGGCAGACTGGCTGGTGTCCAAATGCAGGGTCTGGCTTACTGATCTGTGGACACATGTGGCAGCTACCTGAGGGACAACGGAAGGAATCGGGTCTGAGTGCCCTGTTTACAATCCACTGTGGCCCCCAAGGCCTGATCGGCACCTCCGAGACAGACTACAGGGAAAGCAAAATGGACCCCGCCTTCCACCAGTGCCACGACCAGCCACTGTGCTGATGCCGTTTATGATCGTGCGCTAGGTCACACGCTGAGTTGCTTCCCGTGCAAGGAGGGTTCTTCTGATCACCACGCCACTTGTCAGAACTCGGTTCCCTCTCCACACTTCCCTGCAGCCACCCCTCCCCCTCAAGAAAGCATGGCTTTAAAACTAAAACACTGAGTCCCAAGCAGGGTCAGCGTGAGGAGGCTGGGGGTAGCCGGACAAAGACATGACCCCTCTTTTCAGAAGGGGGTCCGAGAAGGTCACTCAACTCTGCAGTCTTCTCCATTAGGAAGATCATTAGCGCCCTCCTCCCCGGGGGCCCGTTTTATCAGGCAGCTAGAGGAAAGGGAAAGGTGAGATAAAAAATAAACAGAAGCCCAAAGGAAAGAAGGGGACTGCCGTGGTGCAGCAATGATGTCAGCTGTGGGAAGGGAGGGCCAGCCAGGCCACCCACTCCAACAAGCAGAAGCCAGAAGGCTGCAGGGCCCTCTTCCAGCCTTGAGGACCCCTGCAATTGTGCTGGACAACCAGGCGGCAGGACGGTGGAAGACTCGATTAACAATGGGATTACAGACAGAGTTTCAGCTAGTGGCATTCAGGGAGGGCCAGCCAGGAACCCTTGATCCTGGGAGTCCTGCAAGCCTGGGGTCACATGACCATTGCTCTGCCATTAGTCAGCTGAGCACACTCGGTTTCCTTATCAACAAAAGGGGGGGGGGTGCAGAGGGAGCCTGCTTAGCACAAGGTTAGGCTCAGAGTTCGGCCATCCTTATCAAGAAAATTCAAAACGACCGGCATCTTCGAAGGCAGTTGGGGACTGGCTCGACCGTTGCCTTGACAGTCTTAAGCATTCTCCTGCATATTCACAAGCCAAACCTCAAGCTATCTGTGAGCATTCCTTGAGAGCGGGTAAGTGCAGGGGAAGCTGACCCAGCTGACTCATACGCACCCTGACAGATGACTTTCCTGGGGTCACTCTCTTCCCAGGAAGTCAAGAGCGGTTCAATGGCCAAGCTAGAGTGTGTAAAACAGAGCCCTGGGCAGAAGAAGCCAACACACCATGTGAACTACCCAGCCGGAGGTAGAATGAGGGGGCAAGCCAAAGTGGGCTTGCTCCAGACAGGAGCAGGGGCTGTTTTCCAGGCTTAGGCTTAGGCTGGGGTGACACACAGTCACAGATATGAGTACACACCTGCAACCCCCAAGGAACTCCGCCTGGACAAAAAAGGGATGCACTTGAAAATAAATAGGCCATGGGTGTCCAGCCTCCCAAGACACCAGTGGGCTCTAGGTACCCACAAAGCCAGATGCCCACAGTGCTGTGTTCCCCGCCCCTCCCATAGCTAATTCATGTGACCCTCCCTGCAAAAGCTGATGGCAAGCACCACCCGCATTTGACAGAGCAATGAAACCAGGCACAAGCAGTCATAAATCGTGCAACTCATGTAGGCAAAGGAGGACGCGCACAAAGGCAGTATGGCTGCCACGTCCATTTTCTTTGTCACAGGACAGTTACGGTTTCCACCAATAAAACACCATAACAAAAAACAGCTTGGGAAGGAAAAGGTTAACCTCTGCTTACACTTCCAGGTAAGGGTCCAGTCAATGAGTCAACTCAGGGCAGGAGCTCAAGGAGGAACCCGGATGCAGGACCTGATACAAATAGCAGAGTGCTGCCTACTAGCTTTTCCACTATCACTTGCTAGGCCTGCTTTTCCTTTCCTTTTCTTTTCTTTTTTTAAATTTTTTTTTTGAGACAGGGTTTTTCTGTGGTTTTCTCTTGGCTGCCCTGGACTTGCTTTGTATATCAGGCTGGCCTTGAACTCAGAGTTCCACCTCTTCCTTGAGTGCTGGGATTACAGGCATGTGCCACCGCGTCCTGCTCAGCCTGCTTTCTTATAGCACCCAGGACCACCAGCCCAGGCGTGGCACCACCCACCGTGAACTGGGTCCTTCCACATCCATCAGGAGAAATGCACCAGGAGGCCGGCTCCTGGGCCGGTCTGGTGGGGGCAGTTTCTCAACCGAGGTCCCCTCTTCCCAAGTGACCCTGGTTTGTGTACAGCACTGAATGGCGCAATGCGGGGCACCTGCTGGGTAGTAGGCAAGTAGACGGCCATCTTGGCATGAGGATCACTTATAAATGAGAACCCAGTGGTCAAGAAACGGAAACTAACATGGCTCAGTTAGGTCTTTGCCACAGCAGATACCCTCAGTGACCCGGTAGTCCATCCAGACAAATGTAAATCCCTGCCACGGGGACAGACCCTTTAGGCTACGTGCTACCCAACCCATACACACTGGTATATCACTGATGAGGCACAAACCGAGGGAGGCAACCAGCAGCTGCTCTGCCACATGACCAGCAGTGGCCAGAACTTTCCAGAAGGCCTGTTCTCTACCTCGGAGAGAACACATCGGCTTCAACCGCCTTTGTCAGTATAGTCTCCTCCCCTTGGGGGCTTGCAAGCCATAGTTTATTCCCTCCCACCCATGGGCGGAAAGAACCAGATTGAGGGCCTCCTGCCCCACCCGGATTGCAGGAGCTCTGTGTACCCAGCCTTCTGGAGAAACCTTCCGAGGTACAAACATAAGTATACAATTCTTGCGTAAGACCCAGCTTTGTCGCCAGACGGACCTCAGGCTAAGCAAGCAGCAAGTGCCAGGGGCTGTAACACAGTGTGGCCCATATGGTGAAGCGATGCACACCTCAGGTTTCACTCCACCAGACAAGGCAGCACAAGAGCCTGCCCAGGGCCGTTCCCAGGTGAGCCAGATCCAAACTCTTCCCAGGTGAGCCAGATCCAAACTCTAACGAACAGCCAGAGACCAGCTCACCTGTATAGAAGGAATGCTGGTGGGGCCCTAAAGGGCACTGTAACCCCTGCCAGTATCCCTGCCTGCCACTCTGCATGGCTGGCCCCAAGAGGGATCTGCCCCAGGAGGGGCTACTGTCAGGACTGGACCCATCGAGACATCTCCAGATGGTGCAGTTTCTAAAATGAGAATGGCCGGTGAGGAAACTGAAGTGCACATAAGAACAGACTCAACAAAATTACAGTTCAGCATCTCCCTGATGCTGCCTCTGTGTGTGTGTGTACACGTGTGGAGTCAGAGGTCAATGCTGAGTACTTTCCCCATCGTTCTTCACCTTCTCTTTTGAGACAGGAGTTCTCAACAAACCTAGAATTCACTGACCACCTCGGTTTGCCAACTGCAAGACCCCAGGACTTGTCTCTGCCTCCCCAGCACTGGCACCTGGGCTTCTTATGTGGGCGGCTAGGGATCTGAATTCAGACCCCCACAATTGCATGGCAAGCATTTTACTGATTGAGCCATCTCCCCAGCCCTGCCAGATGTATCTATATATATATTTAAAGACAAGAGTGTCACTATTTAGCCTATCTACGCTGGCCTCAAACTCTCAATTCTCCTGCCTCAGCCTTCAAAGCGCTGGGATTGTGGGCATGTGTGTGCCACCACACTTGGCTCGGCTACAAATCAAGGGCTGATCTATACAGTAGCCAAGTGCTCATTCACTTTGACCAAGCCAGTCAGTACTGTCACTGTCTCATGTCAGGCTGAAAGTCAGACGCAAATACGAAGCAGCCTACAGAGAAGCTTGAGAAGCGCCACTCCGCCGTACCAGCCAGGCTTCTTAGCTGGATCGCTGGCTGTCAGCTGATCCACTTGGAGTTCTCAGTTTGCTCCCAACCGGTCCGCAGAGAGGCAGGGCTCAAGTCAAGCCTAAGGCAGCTCCCATCTTGGCAGCCCCAAAGAGTGCTTTCCCCCAAGAAGAATGGCCCACAGATGCTGGGAACAGATTTCCCCTAAAGCAGAGGAGGCTGGGATAAGGCAAAAAAGGGAGCTAAGTGTTTACTACCAAACCCCAGGCCAGAGAGCATGTAACCAGCACCACCTGGCTGTCCCCTCCAACGGCGGCGTGGCCTCCTCTGACCTCCTCTGACCTGCAGGGCCGTCCTCAAGCATGGGGAAGTGGGGTTGAGGCTCTGACCCTCCAGGGCCTGAGGCTGTACTAATATCTGACCTCCTGCGGACTCTAGCACTTGTATTTTCTTCCTGAAAAAGGAAGCCATTTCTCAATCTGTTGCTACATGAGATACTAGGAAACCAGAAGCAAGAGATGCATGAGGTAGAGGCATGCAAGTGTAGAGAGGGGGAGGCTGCTGTGGTTGGTAGGTTGCCTGTGGCTTGGCTGAAGAGCCAGCAAGGAGAGGGGATGTAAGGCCTTGCCTGTTCAGGGCTGTTCACAAGGGAAGTGGCCCAAGGACACAGCCTGGGAGCGGTGTGAAGAAAGTGACTATAAAACCATTTAGTAAACTACAACAAAATCACTACACACGCTTCAACACACAGTTTTGTGTGTAGTTTTATTAAGCAGCAAAGGCAGAACCGAAATCCAGCATGACAGATGAGTAAAACCACATTAGGGGCAAAAACAACAACATCCGACTATAAAGTCCATGCGATGGTGGTGCACCCCTGAAATCCCAGCCCTCAGGGGCCAGGGCAGGAGTTCAAGGCCAGTTTTGGCTACACAATGAGTTCAGGGTCAACCTGGGCTACGTGAAACCCTATCTCACATAAAAGAAAGAGCTAGAAAGATGGCTCAGAGGTTAAGAACACTGGCTCCTCTTCCAGAGCACTTGGGTTCAATTCTCAGCAACCACATGGAAACTCACAACCACCTGCAACTTCAGTTCCAGGGGACCAACATCCTCTTCTTCTGGCCTCCATGAGCACCGGAATACACACGGCGCTACACACACATGCTGGCAAACACCCATACACATAAAATACTTTAAAAATTTTAAAGAAAGTAAGGGAAGGAGGGAGGGAGGCAAGGGGGAGGGGGAAAGGAGGGAGAGAAGGAGGGAGGGCTGACAGGCACAGGGAGCCAAGTGGGAAGGAGCGGGCCCTCGTTCTTTTCTCTCAGCCTTTCCATGTTCAGAACGCCGTGATCACACAGGCTGGTTTTGCAAGGCTGTTACTGGTAATGATAAGTGTCAAACTGTCAAGTAGGTACAGACTGTCTTACAGCATGGCAGGGGTGGGTGGTGGGCTGCCTGTGCCCTGTTTGTAGGGGAGCCAAGCCAGGCCTTCCCAACCCATTCATTGTGCCAGGCCTAGCACATGGGTAAGCCCCACGGCACAAGTTAAAGACTTTGACTCTGGCTCAGGTCAAAGGACACCTGAGCTATCTGAGGAAGGACACCTGACAGGGCTCTACAAAAGAAGCTGCAATCTAGAGAACTGCAGACCGGAGTTAAAGCGTACAGCTGGTGGTGGGAGGGGCTTCAGTGAACAAGCGTGTTTGCTCCACACGAAGGAGGACTCAGGTTGATCCCTAGCCCCCTGGGAAACTGTAAGAAGCTGCAGAAAGTGAACAGAACAGGACAATTGTTGGCAGCTGCTGCCTGCTGTCCTAGGTCCAGGTTCAGTGAGAACCCACCTCAAGAGAGTAAGACAGAGTGATGGGCCAGGGCACCCAATGTCCTCCTTTGGCACCAATACACACACAGACCACAGACACACAGACAGACACACACACACAACCGTCTTTTGAGGAATATTGAGGTGTCAGGAATGAGTTCACAGAAAAGAAAAACAAAAAACAAACAAACAAAAAAATGCTTTGCCTTGGATCCTGGAAAGCCAGGAAAAAGTGGAGACACCATTGAGTGACACAGGCGGTCCCCAAGCATGGGGAGACTGTGGCAGACCACTGCGCTCTAACAGCGGCCCCTGGAAGGCTGGTGGGGTGTTCCATCATGTAGCATGAGCTTCCTACGCTAGCCTGGAACCTCTGAACCCCAGATCCACTTCTCGGAATTTATCTTAAAGAAACAAGCCTGTTGCCTTGGAGAGTCAGAGAAGTGCAAATGGGAAGAGCCGACCACAGAAAGCAGGTAGCTGCGGCCAGCACGTCTGCGAGTCGGGTGAGGCCCCTGACAAAGGTCTGGTGGGAAAGAACTAAAATGGAGCCTGTGTCCACACATGCCCTATAGCAAATTTCCAGCGCAAGCCAAGAAGGCTGAACTCACAAGGGTACTCTCAGGCCATCTTTGTACTTATACCTTTTTTAACATTGAGGCCAATTTACATCTTAAAACAAACACATCAAAACACAAACGCTGGAAATAGAGGAGATGCCTCTACGTAGCCCAGGCTAGCTTCACTTGAATGCTGGGATGACAAGCCTAGATCATCATACCTAGCTGGAAAGAAAGGATCTCTTATTTGATGTTTTTGGTTTTTTGCATTTTCTCCAAAGAACATGTGTGACTTTTCTTGAAATTTTAAACATTTATGATAATAATAATTGTTGTTAAAAGGATACACATATGTACTGGGTACACTTCACAAGAGCTATGGAACAACTTTGTGGGATCAAGTCTTTTCTTCCATCTTTATGTGGGTCCTGAGGACCAAACTCTGGTCACCAAGTTTGCATGGGTGTCACTGGCACTGTGTGCAAGGTTTACAATCATGAAACAATGTTTCAATGAGAAGAGTGAGGGGCATCCTAAATTTGCGAATTCTCGGCAGCCAGGGTGAATAGCCCTGGGAATAAAGGACTGAGCTTCAGTCAGATCTTAGCTGGAGTCTTGCCCTCTGCAGAAATCCCCCAGCACCCACTTCCTCTGAAGACAGGACATGTTAGATTATGCAGTGCCCACTGCCTCTCTGGGGAGCTAACCCAGTCAGAACTGTTTCTGCTGATCAATGCGACCAGATCCCACCTGGATGCACCCGAGGCAGGCAGGACCCTCACTGGAAAGATGCTCTATCAACCTAATAAGAGCATCCTTGGAAAGTAGTGGTATACTCAGGATCCTGCACATTGCACCACAGCCTCCGAAATGCTGAGCTATGGAACAACCTACCCCCCAAACCCAGAACTGAGAACGTTTCTTTCTAATGAGGATGGTGACAAGCAGGAGAAAGCAGCCTGCTACGGTGCCACGATTCTCAACACCATTACCCCAGGATGTGTGCCCCTGAGAGGAAATGACGGCTCAGCGGGTGCCGGTGTTCAATCTGGTGGTCTGCATTTGATGCCTGGATCCCAGAGGAAGAGGGAAGGAGAGAACTGACTCCTGAAAGTTGTTCTTTGCCCACCACATGCATGCCATGGCATGTGTGCACCCCCCCCCCCAACACAGTACCACCACCACCATCAACCTCACCACCATCACCATCCTGACCATCACCATCACCATCCTCACCATCATCCCCGTCATTTAAAGTTAAGCACAGCTCTGGAGCAGACCCGTATGCAGCAGGGTGATGATCGCTCTTCGGCTACGGTGGGAGTCTACTCTGGGGTTCAAGACTCCTGTACCGAGGGCTTGTTGATTTTACATCATTTCCGACAGGAATGTTTGTTTGCAAATGGATAGCCACCCTCCTCTGCCTCGTAGGACGGAGTTCACTGAGTATCATTTACTCTCCTTGAATCTACCTGGCTTCACCAGCCACCCCTCAGGCAATGTCCATGTGTCCGCCCCGAACCCCCCTCCCCCCCCCGGCCCCCCGGGCCTGTAAGTGAACTGTCTTCCAGGCAACACTTTAAGTGCCAGCGAGCAAAGCCATTCTGAGCCCAGGCCTGCCCATTTGTCACTCAGCGGTTTCAGCCTACACCCTTGCTCCGCCCGGAGCACAGGTGACAGACAAGGCTCTCACTAGCTCAACGAGGCCCTCTGCAGGCACTGGAGGCCACAGGCCTGACCCCTAGCACCTCTCATTCAGCCTCTCTTCTGAAGGGGCGGGGAGCAGGCTGTCCTTCAACTACAGAGTTTGTGTTAGAGCCTTTTCTCCACTGTGACAAACTAATCAGAACAATTGAAAGGGGATGAGGGCCGGTCTGGGTCATAGCTTCGGAGGTTTCTGGCTGTGCCTGGCCATCAGGAACATCAGGGTAGGACGACATGAGAGGTGGACCGAGCAGAGGACAAGAGGGTTAGGGAAAGACTGCTTCTACCCACCCCTCAGTTCAATCACTTCCAGTAGCACCATCAGATGGGAATGGTCAAAGGTCAATCCATGGCTGAGACGTGCGGAGCTCATGACCTCATCACACCCCAAGCCTGTCAGCTGACAGACAAGTGACCGAAGCCTCGGCAGCCAGATCTCTGGGGTGGAGAGCCACTTCCCTTCCAACCTTCCAACTCCTCATCCCCTTCCTTCTCCCCTAGGGCCCGCCACCCCAACACTCCCCTCCCCCAATCTGGGCCTCCTGCTCCCCACAGCCTGCTGCTGGTTTTCACATGGCTTCCAGGGGCCACAGTATAGGCACCTCTCCCTGCGCGCCAGCTGTTCTGGGGCCCACCTTTTCTTCCACCTTCCAGCCATCCCTCCACCATCTCCAAACACATGCCCCAAAATCAGAAACTCCGTGCCCACAGCACCAAGAACTCAATGGGTTTGAATCCAACCCACTCATTCCATCTTCCAACATCTGAGCATGTTGGGATCCCGTTCTCCTTTCTCTAACCAGATGCTAAGGTGCAGGCGCCTGGCCTCCACCCTCCCAACAGCACTGTGTGATATCAGCCTCTGGCCAATGATATATAAATATACAAAGGGAACTCTCGCATAGTGATTACAAAGGAGTATTTCCGGGACAAAACTTTCTCCAGCCCCTCATCTTCTGCTGCTGGAGAGCTGATCTGATGGCTGGTGCTCTGGCAACCATCTTGGAACAGACAGACGAGAAGTGACAGAGACGTAAACCAGAAAGGATCTGGCTTCTTGGTAGCCACGCCAACCTTGGCCTTCTAACCTTCGGGCTTCCTTCATGTGTGAGAAAAAAAAAAACGAACCTGTTTGGAATACTGCCACTTTCCTGAAATAAAACCCATTTTCATCCAAATGGGTCCTTTCCCTGACTTGGCCAATAACGTCAATGTTTACTTTCAGGAAACCCTTAGCTGTTTATTTACTAATTTCCTCATTAATTATAGGCAATTTTAGGAAAGGGAACACGTCTCTCAGGTTTTTTTTTTAAGTGAATATTTCAAACATGACAAGCATCCTTCCTGTCCAGGCTCTTTCTTTATTTAATTCACTATGTGCACAAGAGCCCATGGGTGTCACAGCTTTCCTATGGGAACAAGAGGACAACTTTCAGGGGTCAGTTCTGTCCTTCTGCTATGTGTCTGGGGGCCTCTGACCAGGCTCCGGCCTTCCCACCGAGCCACCTTGCTGCCCTGTCACACTTCTGTTGCACTGGTTCTCCTGGGGCTGTTTGCTTTTCCTGACACGAGCATCCTAGCTGCATTCATTCTGCAACTTGACTTTCTATCCATCTTCTCCTTAAGCACAGTCAGGGTGATTCAGAAGGCAGGCAGGGCAGGGCTATTGAACGAGCGGCTGGCCGGTGAGCACATCGCAGTGCACTGATGACACCTTCCTGCCCACAGGTCCTGCTCCCAGCTCTCCTCACCACAGGAAGTGCTACAGTGCCTGTCCCTGCCTGTCTCTCTGTGCATCTCCGTCGTCTGCCTGTACTGACATAGCAAGTGCACTTTCTGGTTGTGGGAGACTTGTACCCCTGGCTTTGTCAGACAAGTGTTCCACTTAGGAACAGCCAGCCCATGAACGCAGGCCTGGAGAAACAGGGGCCTTCCCTGGACCAACCAGCCGCAGCCATGTGAATGTGTGGTAAGCTGCTATACTCTCTTCCCACAATCTAAACTAGTCACAGCAGAGATACAAATACAAAACTCCTTCCTGAGCTCCCTGCCCCAAATGGCTGTTCCCTGGGGACACAGTGTGCTAACCCGAGTGCCAGTGCACATGCCGGTCCACACACAGAATCTCCCTGAAAGATAGGGGGGGCAGCTTTCCTCTGTCAGCAGCCATCTGTGGAGGAGCCCCGTCCTTTGCACGCCCCCACCCCTCAAATAAGTTGATCTAAAGCCTTTATCCAATGTGAAGCGCTTTCAAGGTACCTATCCCACACACCCTCCCTCCCACAGGACCCCACCTCCCCCTTCCCCCAAGCTTGTACTGCTACATCTCAGCTTCTCACAGAAGCTGCCTCCTGGTGAAGGAAAGTCCCAGGCAAGGAGAGGGGCCAACTTGTTTATTTCCAAATGCAGCAACATTCCAGTGGCGACATGCATGCTGGCTGGATAGGCTCACTGCAAAAGCCAGCTGGGAGGCTGCACGAGGGGGCTGGGCTGGTGGAGTGGGTTATTTTTAGGTGAGCCAGCATTGGTAGGATCATGCTCACGGCCCCAAACCAGCCCTGTGTGTCCCACCTCTGGAACGGCCGTGTACTTTTCATCGGAATGTGTCTCAAATGCAAAACAGGCGGCTGCCTATACACCTCACGAGGGGCTCGGATGAGGGACGGATGACTGCCCAAGGCAAAGCCACAGTCAGTACCCACTCTTCCAGGCCACATTTACTGGAGGCCTGCTCAGTTCAGGGACGGGTGCTTGTCCACAACACAACCACAAAGCTGGGCTCTGTAGCAAGGAAAAGAAACACCATAAGGCCTCGTGAGAAGGTGGGATAAGAAACCAGACTTGCTCAACTCCCAGCTACTCAGGAGGCTGAGGCAGGGAAGTTGAGAGTTCAAAGCCAGCCTGGGCAACTTAATGAGACCCTATCTCAAAATAAAAGGGGGAAGAGGTGGTGGGAGGAGGGAGGAGGGGGGGGCTGGGGATGCAGTTCAGTTGTACAGCATTTGCAGAAGGAAAAAGAACCACCATCTAAAACAACACCCCAGGGTGGCAGCCATCGGGGCATGGGGAACGCCACTTCACAGACCACTCAGAACCTACACCAGGAAGATGATCAGGGACCACCTTGGCAGCCTGTCTCCAAGACCCAGGGACTAGAGGAAGATTCTGACTAGGGAGGCAGGCAGATGGGACACTGCCCAGCCTAAAGCTCACCTGGCTCCTCCTGCCAGCCAGCGGGGCACATCCTTCTGTGGGCGGGGCTTGCTGGCTCCGTCTGCCCATTGAGAGGGTACCTAAGATGCAAGCAGCACCCTCCAATGCACCAGCCACGCTCCTCTCACAGGGAAAGAAGAGCTGCAGCCACGGGCCTGCGAAACTGCAGTGGCCTCCTTGCTTTGCGGGAGCCAAGAGGAGAGGAGAGGCAAATGTATTTTTGGACAAAGGGACAGAACAAAGCTGCATTGTGATGCTCGCTGGGCAGGGAAACCGAGCAAGAGCGAAGGGGCAAAGGGGCCCGGAGATTCGTTAGCGGCTCATTTATTTATCCAGCCAACAAAAGGCAGTTCAGACAAGAGGCAGGCAAGGCCAGGAAAAGTCCTGAGTCTTTTCAAAATAGTAGCTCATGCCAAGCATGGACACATACCTGTCATCTCAGCATTCAAGAGGCTGAGGCAGTGGGTGGCTTGTAAGTTCCAGGCCAGCCTGGGCTCCAAAGAAAGAGAAAAGAGAAAATGTGAAGAAAAGAACAGAAATCAGCTTTCCCAAGTTCATGTAAACTCTGAAAGGCACATGAGCCTCAGAGGCAGTCACCTGCTGAGGTCTGCTATCATTCCCGTGCACGACCATCCTTGGAGCCTAGCAACCACCGTATTAAAGAGTTCAGCCGTATCCCTTACAGAAGGATCTTACAAGCTCGACTTTTTGACTGTTTACACCCTTTTACGGAGCGATGGGGAGGTCAGGAGACCGTCACCTAAGTACCTAGACATTCCCTGCTACCTGTACACAATTCTGCCTTAACTGCATGTAGCCTGGGGGAGGGGCTAGAGCATACAGACCAGGAAAAACTAGAGGCTCAGGGCTCTACCTACATGGCTATAAGGAAGCCCGCATCCCTGCTGGGGAAAAGTCTCGTAGGGGCTGCCTGTTGAGGGCGGCACACCACACCTCTGTGAGTAACCTTTCACCTATGGTCTGCAAGGAAGGCCAAAAAACACACTGGTTCCCCCAGAGTGAACTCTGACAGGACGGTGCCTTGGTTTGTCATTGGGACCTTGGGAGGATGGGTTGTTTATGTCTACCCCCTGGATGGAATCTTAGCCACAGACTTCAAGAAGACCACTTGGGTCTAGGAATGTGTCCAGGGTATGACCTCAACTCGTAACTGTAATTTTCAGAAGGAGGAGGCCATTTCCTCACAGCGAGCCAGAGAGACTGTGAGAGCACAGCTCAGGGAGCCACGTGGAGCCTCGCTTGTGGAATGTGGAAGCAGACCAGCCTACCTGCGAGATGGCCTGTGGCGAAGAGAGGCAGCCAGACACAGGGCTGGAGGCAGCTGCGGCTCGCTGTGTTCTCCCCTTGCGAAGCACAGCACTAACAGTGCAGCCCCGGAAGGCCCAGTACCACGTCCTAGTCCCAGGTGGGGAAACTGAGGCTTGAGTGGATGAAGAGCTGCTCCGGCTCACAGCTTTCAGGAGTGGAGGCAAGATCTGAACCCTGTGCCAAAGACTTTGCTCTTAGGGTTTGATCATCAGTTCTTTACTACTGCTGCCCAACACAAGTTTTTGAGTGGTGGTTGGTTGTAATACTGGGTCTTACAGTGACTGTGACGCAGTCATCAGTACCCCTGGGTATACGTGAGGAAACAGAGAGTAGGTATCTTGCCCAAAGTCACACAGCTGCTTTCCCTAACTCTCTCGTTTGGGTCTAGCCTGGGTGTGACGGGTCCATTAATGAGGCAGAGCTTTACATCAGACAGGGGAATTAAGGAGAAAAGTTATTCGGAGTGGAGATGGGAGAAGCAGAAACAAGTCAGCCATGGGAATTGGCCGTTCACTATCATCGTGATGAGGGAATATTCAAAACTCCTTCCCTTTCTTAAGATGGGTAAGTGAGTGGGTGGATAGAAGGGTGGGTGGAAGGGTGGGTGGGTGTTACACACACTCTTACCCAATAGGTCCAAGGAGACTTGAATAATGAAAAGCCTGATCAAACACTGTAAGTAACCCAGGAGAACGTGTCATTCTTTTCCCCAAAACTTGTGCCGCAGTGATTCGGTCTGCTGGGAAACCTGCCCCCCAAAGCACAACATTTGAAGGTGAAAGAGCCACGGGGCCCATAGCGAGGTGCAGAGAGGCAGCAGCAATACACGCAGGAAGCACAGGTTCAGAAAGGTTCAGAAAATATCATCTCGGCCTAGCGTGGAGGCGTACGCAGGTGGCCCAACACCCGGGAGGCTGAGGTGGGCGGACTGTGAGCTCCAGACCAGCCTGGGCTGCGTGAACGTAGTGTTCCCTTGCTGATGTGATGCAGTAAATCAGAGCACCCACTCTTGGCTGGCCTTCCTCTGCCCATCCCCCCTACTTCATTGACTTTGCTTTTGCTCAAGTCGACAACAACTTCCTAGGTCCCTTGCACCCGGTGAGCCACCTTCCAGGAAGTTGAGTTTTTCCTCATTAAGATGGTAATGGGCGAGTTAGAGCGGCATCATAACTGGAATGCAGGTGTAAAGCCTAGAGATGAGCGGCCACCTTGAGAGCAGGAAGCCCTGCGTGGAGGGCTGGCGGTGGAAGCCATGTTCACGGCCCTGGAATTAGGGTACAGAGCAGACAGGAGGGGGCAGCATGGAAGCCGGGCATCTGAACTTTCTGTTTTCCTGGGAAACCAACCCCTGGGTTTCCCCGGTGTTACTAGGATTTCTGACATAAGGGCCAAAGAAACCCTAACATTCCTACCGACCCTAATTCCAGTGCAATGAGCATGGGTAGCATTCCCTGTTCCTCTGAGTAGCCTGTGACCCTTAGGGGACCCTTGGGGTATTCAACAGGCTCAGGCTGCCTAACCCTTCCTTGAGGCATCCTGCTTGGTGCTGTAAGGGGCAATGGCCATTCATGGGTATTATATCTGCTGAGCTGGCTTGGTTTTGCAACTTGGAATTTTGCTAGCAAACAAAAAGTGCTTTATGACAGAGGACTGAGGGCCACAATGGGACCTTTCTACTTTGATTATGAAAACACATTAAGAGCTGAGCTGCCCCAAAAGCTGCAGCCAGGAGCCTTGGCTCCCTGACCCTGTACCCTGGAAGATCTCCAAAGGCACTCAGGAAGAAACACTGAGACAGATACCATACGCCAGCAGACAACAAAACTTAAAAGAGCCACACACTGGGGTCAGCCCTGCACTGTGATGGACCAGCCAGGGCCCCATTCCGCACTAAGAACCTTTGCTCCGTCTCTGCAGCTCTCATTTCTGCTACATGCCAGTCCCACAGATGCAGGCAGCACACACGTTCAGTGATTCAAAGTCCTGGAACATCTGGAAAGTAAGTGTGTCCTCCAAGGACCACAGAGACAGGACACCGGGCAGAGGGCCCCTGGGGCCCTGGCCGGTCCCTCATTAAACCCAGCCATTTTTCACCTGGGTACGAGACTGATCGGACACGGGAACAAGAGGTGGTCCTGTTGCCAACAGCGTGTGTGCACAGGCCCACATACATGTGTACACACATGCACAGATTTACCAGGACATGTCCAATAATGATCAGAGTGCATGGCATTCTGGATAGCATCTTAGAACTAAACAAACCAACCAGCCACCAGCAGGAAAATGGTTCAGTGAGTGAGTAATGGGCTTATCATGCAAGCTTGAGGATCCGAGTTCAACCCCAGCACCACAGAAAAACTAGGCATGGTAGCACTGGAAGGAACAGGGACAAGCAGACCCCTGGTGCTCATGGGACAGCCAGTTTGGCCATTTGGTGAGCCGCTGGTTCAATGAGAGACTCTTAAAAAAATTAAAAATTAAAAATAAAAAGGTAGAGAGTAAAAGGGGAAGAAGATACCTAACAACCAAATATAGGGAAAAAAATTTTTTAACTGTGCCCATTCACTGGACTACTACATAGCAACAAAACTGAACATGCACGGCTCTACGTTCAACAAAGCTGCATGGAATTTATAACGTTGAGCCAGACAGACTCCCACGTATGTGTACACAGCTTGTGACAGAAAATATAAGAAATAAGCAAGGGGAATCCCAGCACTAAAAGGGATACAATTTAGTAGCAAATAAGGCTTTGAAGCCGAGACACGGTGACTCTGAGAGTCAGGCCGATGTCACTTGTGACCGCCAGGAGAGGCGCAATGATCAGACAGAGTCTTGGCAAGGCTCTGGTCCTTGATCTGGACAGGGCACCAAGGTCCACATGCTGCAACTGCACCCCAGCTGTCCAATAATGTTCTGTGCACCCCAGACCTGCATTCTAGTCTATGATAAGCAGTTACAAAAGAAAAGGGGAAAAATTATGTCTGGATACAAGCCTGCCTTTGTGGGTACTCAAAATGTCTTGACTAGACCTTAAGCTCTGGGGCTACTCCAGGGAGCTGGCACCCACATCACTCCAGCCAGAAACTGACAAGGTCCAGCAAGTCCCCAGCCTCTGGTTACTTAGATCTAATTAGGGCTCCCTCAGCAGGGACCACACATCATTTTCTGAGGAAGGGGTGGATTGAAAACACACCTGTATTTCCCCCCTGGATCAGAGGTGGCATCTGAGCCCCTCCCCCCAGTAAAATGAAGGTCACTGCAAGGAAGATGAACAGGCAGACAGGGTCAGCAGAACAAAGGCTGCACCCAGGCGGTGGCTGGGAGCTCATAGAGAAGACAGCGTGAGGCCATGGTTTAGCTTGCCCCCACCTGAGGCCTCCAGCTACCTCAAGGCCACAAGGCCATGTCAGCTGTACGGAGCCTCTTCCACATTTTGCAGTAGCTTCTGCTCTCCTACGAGGCCCGCCTACACCAGCACAACTCTCCCAAGGGAGCAAACATCATTACCTGACTCCAAACTGCCAGGCTTTGTGGCATCGGGCTAACAAACCTGGATGTCAGCCGTGACCACAGCTATGGCTTTAGCCAGGGAGCAGGAATGCCAGAGTTCTCATGCTAGGGAGCCTCTTCCCCGGGGTGCTTGGCGGCAGTGCCAAGGCACCTCCAGACCCCCCTTTCTCTGAGCCATGGCTCACCAAGCTGCCTTGGACTCACTGCCCACAGAGTATTCTGGCAATCCAGAGGCCCCACCCAGCTCGGATCCTTAGGAAGCCTGGCCTCTGGGGTTCCAGAGGCTGACTGTCACCCTGCCTTTCTCAGCTGTGGGCCCCTAGGGGCTATGGAGTGCTTTGAGCTCCTGTGTCGGCAGCTGTGATGCCCAGGCACACCTTCTATTTCCTTGCATGGGGGAGGAGGGCTAAGCCTCATCTCCCCCCGGGCTCACCTGTGCTCTCCCCAGAACCTACAAAACACCCAGATGCAGGGGAGGAAAGAGCCCCTTCAGGGCTCCGGCGTGTCAGGTTGGGACAGCTGGTCCCCTACCTGTGAAACACAGTAAACCGGTGGTGGCTGCTGTCCCACAAGCATTGTGTGCCACCTCTTCTGGAGAGAAGCACTCGGGAACCTCTAACCTGGAGACACCTCCACATGGTCCTGCTTTGAGCAAGAATGAACAACAGCAAACAAAAAACCAACAATAAGCGTTTTAGTTCTTCTATTAAAACATATTCATCTAATTAATATGGGCATGGCACGTGTGTGGAGGTCAGAGGGCGATTTGCAGATGTCAGCTCTCTCCTTGTATCACGTGGGTCTCGGGTTTTGAATCGGGTTGTCAGGCCCGGCAGAGAGCGCTTCTGCCCACTGTGCTACCTCACCGGCCTAACGGGCTTCGTCTTCACACTTCGGCATTGGTTGTTCGAGAGCTGCTTGCGCACACCCACCTTCTAAGACACGAACAACTGGTCAAGCTGCCGCTCTTGGTGTGGGCATCGAGGGACATGATGACCCTCCGTCACAGCTGTATGGGTAGCTTCCTGATGGCCCAGGGCTCAGCAGACCCCACACCATCCAATCAAATCACGTGGGAAAAGGTGGAGACAGAACCCCTGTCCCAGACCTACAGGCACCATGGCTGTGTTCAAACCATTTCAGCAAGCCCACTGTACATACAGCAAAGCAGGAGAGGTCATGGCTTTTAAAGTTATCTTAAGCTAAGGCCACTTGCTATTCAGCCTTAGATGGCATCTGTTCTTCCCAGTTCTCTTCTGTGCTAGGCATGCTTTTCCATCGGCCAAGCATTCTCACACAATCACAATCACAATTTTTCAGGGTATGTCTGAACCCCACTAACATGCCCATTTTGCAGAGGAAGAAAACGGAGGCTGGGAAGATAAAAGATTTGCCCAGGGCTTCAGAGATCACCTTACCAAGAAAGTCGTAGAGGCAGATATCCCTGCTCTCTGCAGGCAAATCGGGATGATTTTCCCAGACTTCTGTGCTCTACTACCATTTACAGCCTACAGAAGGTGGGATCAGAAGGCACACACGGGGCTTGCCTTTTTCATAGTCACCAATGGGGACCTCAGGACCTAGCTTCTATGTAACTCCCCAGTCCTTTCTAAACCAGCTAACTCCACTCCAAGAGAATTCCTGTTCCCAGCATTCTACAGACATCACCAAGATGGCTGCCATAGTGAGCCCTTGCCCCTCCTTAACCCAGGAGGCAGGCAGAGGCACAGTCCCTCCCAACTCCAGTTCACCTTCTGTGGGTAGGATAGCAGCTGCCAGTCCATACTGTCTAGACAGCTCTGCCTCAGAAACATAGAACAGAAAATGCTATAGGGTTTATCTTGCTCCAGGAACTGGAGTAAAAGCTATTGTTATTTGTTTGTTTAGGAGGCAGCAATCCATGAAGCCGTAGCTAGCCTCAAACTCCCCGAATAGCTGATGATGGCTCTGGACTTCCAATCCTCCTGCTTGCATCTCATGAGTGCAAGGAGTGCTGGGAATTATGGGTGTGCCAGCACCCAATCAATGTAAGCGGTTTTGGGGATCGCATCCCAGGGCCCCACAAAGGCTGGACATGCACTCTCCCAACTGAGCTATAGCCTAACTAATGTGAAGGGTATATTTTATTTAACCAGGCACACCCAAAGCATAGTTTGAAATCAAACATCTACGATATACTACATATGGTACACAATATACAAAAAGGTCAACACACCAAAAGCGAGTGATTTTACATGCTTCTGTCACCTTGTCTTCTAAGCCCACCCTCCACAGCCCGTCTTCATCCAGGCCAGCCGCACATCTTTGGTGTTCATCTCCCCAGCTTCCCTGGGCTAATAGTCACTGTCCTGGAGAAGGTAGAGCGGCTATCTCAGTGGCTACCGGAGCTTCTGCTGGATGGTACCACTGTTCTCTGCTAAATCCTAGGTACTTGGAAGGAGGCTTACATGGGTGGGGCGGAACGCCTCTCTAAATTCCCACAGGGGCAGACTTCTCTGACAGCCGGGGACTGACAGGAAATACCTGTTTATCTGGCTATGAGAAAGCTCTCCCCCCTCTTGTTTCCTGGACTTGGGCAAGATTGGGGGGTTTCCATCATATCTGCAGAGCCCAAAGCACTGCCTCTGGGGACCCAAACCCAGACCAGAACAACTTGAAACCTGGGGGTTTCTGGTGGGGTGGGGCTGGAGATGGAGGCTGACCCTCTAGCAGAACAAGCCCCTACAAGCAGCATGCTACAGATGCCAGGGAGGAAGGGGTTAAAATCGCCACACCACCCAGCCAGCACAGCTAACAGGAAGAACACTGCCATTCTGAGCTGGGGTTTTTACTGAGGATACCCGCATCATTACTGCAGCATCAGGAGTTAGCTCATGTGAGGCAGTGAGCGCCATCTCTCCAAAGTGATGCTAAATTGCACAAAACAGCTCAGCTAACAAGGGGCCCAGCCACAATGAACAAATCCCACTATACACCAGTCCCCAAACTCACTATATTGCTATCCTTCAGTGTGAGTTTTTCGTGGAGAAGGATTTTTAACATTAAAACATACATACCGGCCAACACACCCCAGGTCACAGAGGAAGAAGGAACACAGGAACACAGTCTGGTTAGGTGGGAAGCCATGAGCCAATGACTTTCATAGTACTCCACTGATGACGCAATGTAGCCTTTTCAAAAACTAATTTTATGTGTATGAGTGTTTACCTATGTGTGTGTGTCACATGCATGCCTAGTGGCTATGGAGACCAGAAAACATCAGACCACCGTGAGCCACACCATGGTTGCTGGGAACCAGACCCAGGTCCTCCACAAGAGCGGCAAATACTCTCAACCACTGTGTTACCTCCCCAGCTCCTGCAATGTATCCTTTAAAATCATTCTTAAGATGATTATTGCTCAGGTGTGTGTCCGTGTGCATATGTGCATGCTCACATACGATACACGTGTAGCCCCAATGCATCTTTTCAGAGACTACTACCCTCTGAAAAAGAAAGGACGTGGAAAGCTCTGAGACCACCGGCTGTGACGTTAACTGCCCTGTTCACCCCCGAGGCTGAAGGCTGGACTTGTCTGGAGCAGATGTTTCAAGTACAACTGAAAACGCACTTATTATTTATGTTAAGGAAGCAGAAGTGGGTGTGGCTGATGCCAACCGTTTGGCGACACCAATACGTGGCACCACAGGGAGAAGCAAACAGAAAACCGTGAATCGCCATATACAGCACCAAATACATCGATCTGCTCAGCTGCAGGACAACCCTAGTGAGGCAGGTTCTAGTCTCAGGCTCACCTCACTGATAGGGCAACTGAGTCACAGAGAGATGAATAACTTGCTCAAGGATCACACAGTCGGGGAGCGGCAGGCAGCCCGGCTCCAAAGCTTCCGGCCTTTTTTGCTACATTGTCTGACCATGGCAATAATAAATGCCAGGCGGGCATCCAGTGAGTCAGCTGCTGAGGCAGAGGCCACTGGCACCTTCCTGGATGAAGAACCAATTTCTCTTGGATTAATGAGCAATGGTGGAAAGGGCAGAGGCAGGCCCACAGGTGGCTGGGAAAGGCGCCAGGCTGGGCAGGTAGGTCACTTACACAGCCTGCAACCAGCTCACGCTAACCCCTGAGGTTAGAAGCACAGAGAACAGAAGAGCGAGCAGGTGCCCACCAGCTCCGCACTGTGTTCTTGGGACATTCCTGCACACAGCCAGCAGGTTCCCTGAGGACGGTGCTATCCAAGCTGTCCCAGTCCCCCTCCGGGCAAGAGTGTCATTCTTCCCTTCTGATGTGTTGGGGTCTGTCTCTGACTTTCCAGGACAATGCCCTTACCCCTACCCTGCATGCTGACCTCAGCAGGAGGCAGGTGAAGACCGTTCCCTGCCCTTTTTATAGATGGGAATACAGAGGCTCACAGGACCGTGAGTCAGGCTGACATTGTTCTGCAGTGCTGAGAACCAGGCTGGCTCTGGCCAGGGTAAGCCTCCTCCTGGTACTCAGCAGTCAGACCTGAGCCTCTGTGGGAGATGAGCAGAATTAATAGCCATCAGCACACTGCCCGCACAGCAACACCTCTTCCCAAGACTCATGCTGCTCAGCGATGGGCAAGCTTGTTCAGGCCGAGAGAGACACCAGACCCACGGATGGAGTACACCTTCACATTCTGCTCGTAGCAAGCATTACCCAGGCATGCTGTGAGAGACCCTGGGAAGGCAAAAATAAACTCCGCCCTCAAAATACTCACTGTGCAGCAACTTACTGAGTGGAGTCAGTATGGCTGAGTGGCCCAGACTCACCCGGGAGTAAACCTGGCACAGCTATTGGAAACCCGGGGGCTGAGTGCACTATTCTTCTATAAGACAGCCTGCCAGCATCCCAGAGCTTTCTTTAGGGACTGGCACAGCCTCTTCACTACAGAAAGCAACAGGTGATTACTGTGGGCCTGCACTTCCGCCCACAGATGCCAGCCAGCCAGCCAGCCAGCCAGCCAATGATCCAAATCTCAACTTCATGCCTCTGTTCGACTTGGTGAGCATCAGTGAGGATAAGAGAGGCTTCTGCGGTGTAACACACACACACACACACACACACACACCCATCTCAGTACTTTAGACAAAAGTGTATGTGCTATTCTTACCCATGTCCACTGTGGCCTGAGGGAAGCTCTACTCAGCTCTTCCCAGTCTGGGCTGATGGAATCCACAGAGGGAAGGACTGTGGCAAATTACAGGCGCTCTTAGAGAACTCCACCCTGAGGGTCATGCTTCTTTCTGCTAACAGCTCAATGGCTAACAAAAGTCACACGGCTTTACCTAAACTGTGGAAGGTGTAAAAAAACATGATCTCACCTTGAGCTCGCTCAGTGGAGAGAACCAGAAGCAGACGTGACAGAAGTTCAGAGACCAGTAGAGTATCTGGGCAGATGTTGTTTTGTTGAGACAGGGTATATGTGGCAAGGTTGGCTTTGAACTTGTAATCTGAGGGAGGATGGTGCAATCCTCCTGTTTTAGCACTCCAGATGTTGGGATTGAGTTTCTTAGCTATTAACATGTGGGAACTGATCATTCCTTGTCTGTGAGGGCTGTCCTGACACTGCATCCTGGCTTGTAGCCAGCAGTCACTCCCACTTCAAAATCATGGCAACCAAAAAGGCACTGCCCAGTGTCCCTGGGGGGAGGTGAGGTATGAGATAACTTCTGCATTCGGCGGTAAGAGGCAGGAGACCGAAAATGATGACATCACCCTTCCCCCACAAGATTCTTGCTCAGATCTGGCTTTACCAATGGCTCTAAGGCTCAGCTCAACTGATGTGGTAAACTGCCTGGCACAGGGCTGGTGTGCACCCTGGAGGACTCTGCAACAGGATAGTCACATTGCATTTCTGCTGCTGGCACTGTGTCCAGAGTGAGAAGAGATGGGGATTTCTGTTCTGGGGGAAACCAGCTGGGCCCAAGGTCATCCTTTGCTGGGTGGGAACCTAAGGCTGGAAGGCCAGTTGCCATGGTTCTGATGATTCGAATCAACATGTGGGTAGTGATCCTGCCAGCCAGAGGTCACAGGTCCGGGAACGTGCTGATGCTCCCATGCGGGCAATCATGGAAAGACAAACAAGCACTTGCCCAGGGAAGGACTCTCCACAAGTGACCCACATTGCTGCAGCGACGGTCTGTGAGGCGGCATGTGAGCAGAGACCACCCTCCTCCCCAGCATCCCGCTCTCTCGCCTTTACCCTTCCGGACATTCTGAGGCACGTACAGTAATCTCTCTCTCTGGTACAGCTCCAGAATCAGCAGACCTGGTTTCAGCTTCCATCTCCGCCTATGTGGCTTTAGCCAAGCACTCAACTTCAAAGCCATTGCCTGCACTTGTCCAGTCTGTACGTGGCATTAAGACGGCGGCCCAGCAGACAGGCGTGGAAATTCAGCCTAATTCATGTAAGTTTCAACCAACTGACATCCCACATGGCCGACGCTCAGAGACATTTTGTAGTTGCTAGCGTAATGGTGGTCCAACTGACCCTCAATTCCTCCACCCCAAATCATCAACGGAATTATGACAGTCATAGAAGAACTCAGACATACCACAGAAGACAGAATCTCAATCGAGGAATCCCATCAGGTTGGCCTATGGGCACATCTGTGAGGCATTTTCTTGACTGCTGATTGATGTAGGAGGACCCAGCCTACTATAAACGGTACCATCCCTGGGCAGGTTGGCAGGTTGGCAGGCTGAGCAAGTCAGTAAGCAGTATTCCTCCATGGCCTCTCCATCAGTTCCTACCTCTAGGTTCCTGCTTGACCTCTTGCCCTGGCTTGCGTGACGACTCTAATCTGTAAGCTGAAATCAACTCTTTCCTCCCCAAGCTGTTTTTCCTCCCTACAGAAAGCAAACTATGATGATGACAACGTATACGAAGTGTCCATCCGGGCCTCCCACAGCAACACTGGATGAGGATTGCGCCCTATGATGACAATGACTTAATTTATAGCCTTGGCCGATGCCCTGTCACCAAAGCAACCAAAAAAGCCTAAAAATTGCTTTGTGGGACTCAACAAGGATTAAATGAACAATGCATGCAGAGAGTTTAGCATAGTGGGAAGGGCTCGACAAACATCAGCAATTATTCTTACAGACAGGGTTTGGCCTGAATCCATTCCACAGCTTGCAGGAGAATCTCAGTACAATGTCTGGCATTGAGGAAGGGCTCGAGAAACGTCAGCCATTGTTATTCACATAGAACTTGCAAGCCCTTCGGTGGGAATTCCACATCCTGGGTACCGCCTGTGTCTAATCTGTTTCTGGTGATTCTGTGCCTTTAAAGAATTTGGGGTCCATATGTATAAACCGTGGGGGCCAGAGCCAGGCCCTCCGTCCCCTCTGTTCTTCCTAACTCCTGAAGTCAGTCCTCAGTTCTATGCTCACTTCTGCATCCCAATTGTCCACATTTCTTCTAAAGGGTAGCCTCCCCACACACACTTTCTGGTTGTTTCAGTGCTGTGTTTAGTACAGATACTTTCCAAACACCACATTTTAATGGGCCCAAATTAAGCTTAAAATAAAGAATGTCCAGGTGTGGCAGCGCCCTCGCCTGCCTCTTACAACTGGGAACTGCAGACGTGCACTAGAACAGCTCATAATGAGCTTTGTTGTGCCAGATTCAGCAGCCCAGTTGCCTGGGGCATGGCAGCTGCCAAGACCCACATCTTTCCAGAGCATCCAGCCTGCACTGCCCATCAGTGCCTGTACAGCAGCCACTCACATGGCCTTGAGAATCTCTCTCCCATGGGGTCTGAGCTTATCAGACCACTCCTCACACGGATACCAAAGGGGAGATCTTGGGCTACAGATAGACCTTAGTGGTAGAGCTAGCATGTTCCGCCCCCTAGAAAGCAAGCACAGAAGAGGCTAGCAGGGCACAATGGTGCATGCCTGTCTTCTTGATATGTATTAGATCCACCAACTAAGCCTGAGAGTGACCAAGCATGGAGAACCATTGGGATGTCTGGAAAATCAGTCAGTCTGAAAAAGATCCCCTCAGACTTTTCTTGGGGAACACCTAGCTGTTTCCCTAAGTAGAATCAGCAGGCAAGCCATGGGTAAGGACAGTGGGTCAGGAGGACCAAGAATGACAACAACTGAGGAAGGACACATGAGCACACACCTGCACACCCACACCATTCTCACAGTAAACCTGCACGAACCTGCCAGTGCAACCCAGGAGCACGCTATCACCCTGACAGTCCTGTGCGTACATGCACTGACTGCACAGCTTCCCAGAAAGGTAGCTTTCCCTCTCAGGCAAGCGCCGAGATGCCTCCTCACCAATTCTCCTGGCCTCCTCGCTGCAAGCACGTTGTTTCCAGTGTATGGTAGCTCATTACTTTGGGCACAGGCCACCATTGCTAGTATCTGTTTACCTTTTCTTTTTCCCTTAAATTCACTCATTTTTAAAAATGCCGAGGGGAGGGGCCGGAGGACAACTTGATGGAGTTGGTTCTCTCCTACCACATGGGTCCCCGAGGACAGAATCTGGGTCACTGGAGTTGGAGGCAAGTGACTTGACCACACTGAGCCATCTTGATGATCCAGATTCACTCACTTTTAAAATACACTTTACATCTTTACCATAGAACGGACATAAGTATTCATGCCACACAGAGATGTCCATAAAATCAAGAATAATTGTCTGGGTGTGGCAGTTTACCACTGGAATCTGGCATTCGGGAGGCTGACACTGAAAGATCATCATGAGTTCAAGGCCAGCCTGAACTATAGAGAGAGACCTTGTCTCAGGAAACCAGGGACCGGGGTGTAGCTCAGTACTATAACATTGCCTAGCATGTCCATGACCCTGGGTTTGAACCTAAGTATCAGAAGAAGAAATAAGAAAGAAAAAAGAAAAGGGGAGAAGGAAGAGAGGGAAGAGGAAAGAAGAGGAAAGAAAAAGGGAAAATCAAGTATAACCAAAATTAAAATGCTATTCAATCTCTTGTGCACTGCTTCCTGCAGAAGACTGGGATTCTGAGGCCCGCTTTCCCCAAGCCTCATTGTGGCTTCTGAAAATGAATTCACACTCAGACTTTAGAAGCTATTCAAGGGGCTGAGAGTTGGCTCAGTGGTGAAGAGCACTTGTTGCTCTTGCAGAGGATCTGGGTTCAATTTCCAGCACCGAAATGATGGCTCACAACTATCCTAACTCCAGCTCCTGAACACCCAACCCCTTCTTCTGATCTTAGCAGCTATCAGGCATATATGTGGTACACATACATGCATGTAAGCAAAATACTCATCCATATAAAATAAATTTTAAAAATAATTTTTTAGAAAAGACGCCGTTCAAGGTGTGCAAACATAAGCCTATTGGTTTGCAAAAAAGAGGTGCTGTGCAAAAAAGAGGAAGAGAAGGAGGAGAGGAGGGCTGGAAGGAGTGGCTTCTTCATAGCAGGCCCTAAGGCAATCAGGGCCACATCCAAGCATCGTCTAAAACCACCTGGGTACCACCTCTCGGGGGTCCTTAGCTGGGTCTGCCAGAAAGAACAGCAGCAGCAGCACTGAGAAGGGACAGACATTAGGCTGTGGTCCTGGGTTAAGGGGGCAAATCCCACTGTTAACTCGGTGTCTCCCAGCAGAGGCTTTTCCTGAGGAAGCATGAACACATTTCTCCTTAAACAAGCCAAGTCTAGCTTAGTTGAAACAAAAAAAAAAAAAAAAAAAGAGGAGGAGGAAGACGTAAGTCCAGTGAGGGGGTCCCTTAGAGGGTGTGGGTGCTCCCAATACAGCCACACCCCTGAAGAGTCTCACTCATCGTAGATGATTCTTCACAGCTAGAGACGGAGTCTTCCCCTGAGTCGATCTTCCACCACTGTGTTATTCTCTAGCACATCCTCAGACTGTACAGCCAGGACAGAATCACAACCATCCAGGGGAGCGGTACAGGGAGGGGTGCAGAAATCATAGTCTGAGCCCTCCAGGTAACGGTGTCATGCTCCTCCTCACTCCCTCCTACAATGGGACGTCAACAGACCCAACCTTTCGGGCCTCAGGAGTCACATCAGCTGCAGTGTCTAAGATTTTAGTAAGGTTACTGTCAGAGACCAGGACGCCCTGACGGTCCCCAGACACAAGCCTGGGGACCTACACAACGCTGCAAAGGTGTGCACGGTGGAGAGGGGTGGCCCCTTCCCAAAATGTGTGACTGAGAGGCTGGAGGACCGAGCACCTGCCGGCCTTGAGGGAGAGCTTCAGAGCTTCTGTCCCAAGGCAGACAGAAAAGCCCTTATAAGCTCACCGACATCACAGAGCACTTGGGGTCTAAAGCTCTCAAGACACAAGACAAACCTGGCGCATCTTAAACTTTCTGTGCAGGTGACGAGGCTGACGTTCACAGCAGGGCCGGACGGCACCACAGCTCTAACCCGCTCACTCATGCTGTCTTTGGTTCTCGACCCTTCTCATGCTGCGACCCTTAACAGTGCCTCACACAAGTGGTGGCCCCAACCATAAGACTGTTTTCTTTGCTACTTCATAACTGTAATTTTGCTGCTGTTACGAATTTTAACACAAGCATCTGTGGTCTCCCCTAGGGAAGGGCTGTTTGACACCCAGATGGTTGTGACCCACAGGCTGGGAAATGCTGCTTTAGCAGGCCGATGAGCAGGGCTGTGAGTGCCAACACATTCACTGATACACCATAGGCCCTCAGTGTAGTGTCCTTCTCCAAAACAGATTTTACTTCCGTGCTCTCTGAAGGGCACATGGGTGTGTGTGTGTTGGGGGGAGACAAGAGACAAGACGCCACCAGGAAATCTGGCTGCGGTAAGTTCAAAGAATTAAAACCAGGCAGACCCTCTCCCCAGAGGCAAACCTGGAGCCCCGCGTCCCACTGCAGGCCTGTCCAGGATGCAGTTGTTAAGCAAAACGCAGGCCCATCCTGGGAGCTAGGCCCCAAAGCATTCAAGCTGCAAATGGAGCTTGCCCACTGGCCCATGAGGTTCCTATAATCCAGAGCCGGGGCCCCCTCATGAACTAAGGGCAGAGGTCAGAAGGTTTAAACGCATTTGCTAAGAAAGGAGGCTTGGGAACAATCACGTGGTATCCAGAAAAGGAAGCGCTTTCACACTGTTCCCTCTGGCTTCTGAGGCCAGGCTAGAAAACAAGTTTTATTAACCAAAATGGGCATCCTGCCTTTAAAATAATTCCAGAGTTGCTGGGTGCCAGTGACACACTCCTTAGTCCCACCTTTAGTCCTGGCGCTCAGAAGGCAGCGGCAGGTGGATCTCTGAGTTCGAAGCCAGCCTGGTCTGCAGAGTGAGTACCAAGACAGCCAAAGCTACACATAGAAACCGTGCCTCTAAGAAAAATATATTAACAAATAAAAGTCCAGAGGCTGGAGAGCTCAGTCAGTATGGTGCCTACCCGAGTCCAATCCCTAGCACCCAGGTGAAAGCTGGTTGCAGGAGTGGTATACACTTGGAATCCCAGCACTAGAAAAGTAGACGGGAGAATCCTTGGGGCCTGCCGACCGACCGGTCTAGCCAAATCAGCAAGCCCCTGGTTCCAGTTAGAGACCTATATCAAAAGACAAGGAACACCACCCATGGTTGACCTCCGAACTCCCACACCCATGTGCACCCGCACTCAATCCTAACAAGCAACCGCCCCTCAGCCCCCAGCTTTGAGGCAAGTTATCTGTGCCTGGTCAGCACAGCTATGAGAATACCTAGCTGTGGACTGACAGGAACTCTGGCCCCACGAGCCCTGCATGGCAACAGAAAAATGGCCCTCTGAGGCCTCATGACTCTGAACTCAATGACTGAAATACCCAGTTGGCAGTCATGTGTTACCACACTGGGGACAGCTCACCGGACGACAGGTACTGTTCTCAGGATTGTGAAGCTGGAAGGGACCCTGGAAAAGATCGCCAGGCCTCCCTCTGGTGGCCCAAGTGCACCTATGAAGGTTCACGAGAGGACTGTGTCACGGAGGGGGGAGACCAGGAACTAGGCCTAAGGCCTCATCATTTCATGGGTGTGGTACCCTGACTACCCTGGACTCCTAGGTCAAGCTGCCCACTACCCTTATCCCTTGCACTTTTCTCAGGTTACAGAAATCCACAGACACACGCAGAGATGGAATGGGCAGGGGGACAAGGAAGTGATAGTTACTACACATGCCATTCCTTACTCACCCCTCTGTGACTAAAACACAAGCCTCCAGCAGACACAGTTTCTAGAAGCCAGCCCAACTTCTCAAGCGCCTTTCCCAGCTCAGCGGGTTAAAAAGCCTCCAGGTTTGTGCACAAATCACACCCACTCTGAACACCTGGGCCTCCGCCCAATGGCTGCCTGTCTGCCCCGCCTCACCCCCACCCCGGCTGCTCCACTTACCCAGCTGTGCCCACCAAGACACCTCTCTCTCAGTTGGGCTGCTGGGCGTGAGGGGGATCACCTGGGCACCTGCTCGTGGGCTGGGCGGGGACACGGCTGCCTACCGGGCCCCGGGAGCCACCCATCGGGCCACAATGAGTCAGAGGCCAGGGTCCAAAATCAGTTTCCTGGAGGGCCTGTGACACCACCCAATGGCTCAGGCATGGCTATCCGGGCTCAGACAGGGCTGCCAACCGGACATGGAAAAAACGGCTCCATCAAGATCTTTGTATTTATTTTTTTTAAACTGCAAAAGCGCCAGAAATCTTTTCCTCTTGTTATTACTTTTAAATGTAAATTAAAAGACCTGTTCGCTCATGTCTCTGGAATGCCAATATCAGTTCCTCAGCTGTCTCCAGGAAAACATTAGCTCTGCTAGAGTCAGAAACAACAGGGCTCAGGCCCCTGGTCCATTTAAGGACACTTGGCCAGGCATGTGACTGTGGCTAAGTTGTCCCTTTCACTTTTTATGACTAGGATTGATAGACTTCAAGATTCCCAGCTACTGCCACCTGCTGTTCCTTCCCATTCAGAGAGCTTCAACTTCCAGGCTCTCATACCTCGGGATTCCTGTGTATGTGGCCTCACCCCCCGCTGCAGGAAGAACCACACAGTCCTTGCACAAAATCTGGGCAGTCGCTTTGCCCTCAAGTTCAAGTCTTTGTCCAAAGGTCTCCCTCACGTTTCTGAAGCTCTCTGTATCCACGCAGGCATGCGTGTGTGCTCGTGTGCGCATGTTCATATGGGTACGTGTGGAGGTCAGATGGTCAACCTTGAGTGTCCTTGCGAAGGCGTGGGCCATTCACCATGTTTTTTGAGACACGGTTCTCGATGATCTGGGGCTTGCCAAGTAAGCCACATTTGTTGGTCTGTAAGTGGAAGGGATCCTCCTGTCTCTGCCTCTAGAGTGCTGGGACTGTAACACCGCATCCAGCTTTTCTTTTCGTATGTGGGTACTGGGGATGGAACTCAGGTCTTCACGCCCACACATCAAGCAACTTCACAATGGTGTGTTTCCCCCGTATCCCACCTGTACTTTTCCCCCTTGCTGTCTGACACAGTTAGGGGGAGAAAGAGCCCTGTTCATAGATCCCAAGTTTGCCCAGGCCTCTGCTTCAAACCAAGCAGCCACTGAAATCCACATAGAGGATGGCAAGATGGCTCGGAGGAGGAAGATACTTGTTGCCAAGCCTGAAACCTGAATTTGATCCCGGGAAGCCACAGGGTAAAAGGAAAGACCCAACTCTCAAAAGTTAACCTCTGACCACCACACCTACTCTGGGACAGGTTCTCTGTCTCTGTCTGTCTTTTTCTCTCTCTCTCACACACACACAGAGACAGACAGAGGGATGCACACACGGAGATAGATAGACAAATGAAAACAACACACAGTTCATGCAGATAACAACTGTTCCAAGTGGAAGGGGCACAAGCAAAGGGCCTCAGGACCACTAAGGTTCTCTCTCCGGACACACAAGAAGACAGAGTGAAGGCTGTGCCAACCACACAACCATGGCTCTCTTAGAGGGAATAAAATGGACAATAGAACCTTGGCCAGCTGAGGCTAGAGCTGCATTGCTTTTTCACTTCCCAGCGGCAGGCAAAGCCTTTAGCTCTGCTAGCGAATATCACCAGTGTGACTCCACTCTTGCTGGACCCATTATCTCCTCCCCAAGCTTCCCTCCCTCCTCAACATACCCCATAATTAAAGTTTAGGGTTGGGATGTTTTTATGATGCTGCTCTTTAAGTACATGACAACACAGAAGGAAGGGTTATTTAAATCCAACTTGCAAAGGAAAACCGGCATCGTTAGAAGGGCAAAGCAAGAACACATTTCCCTGGGTTTTAGGTAACTCAGGGTCACTTCAGAGAAACAAGACAGAAAAGGCATAATCCTGAAGCCAGGTAATAACAACGGCCTGCTGGGTTTTACTGTGGCTGCTTCCACACCTAACTTACCCATGATGCTCCGTTTGTAAAAGAGACACACTTCAGTGGTAGCAAAACACAAAAGAGAATGGGAAAGACTGCGACCGGGTATGGATGAAGAGCAGACCCACAGCCTGACAAAACATCAGCTGTGTTTCAACAAGGAGAGACACCTCCAGCCTGTCTCTCCTCCCCCGCTCCCCCTTGCAGGGGCCAGAGTCCCACTTCCTCCTAGCCTCTCTGGTCCTCCTCACCCCAGTATAAGTCTGTACCCCACATAGGATCCCTCCTATGATGCCAGTGATGGGTTCTCCTCCTCCCTAGATGATACCCGTGGGACCTGCTTCTGAAATGAGGCTACCCATAGAAGACATGAAACCAGGCTTCCAGTGGTGAGATCTCCTACTCGTCCCATACCGGTCCCACCCAGCCTGGCATGACTTGGCCAGACATAGAAGACAGAGGGGGCCCCGATCAGAGTTGCATTGTTTGTCCTATTTTACCAGGAGACCAAGGTCTCGTGCCTGAATGTTTGCAGGTGTCACAAGAAAGACTCCCCCCTCCCACACCATCGTTTCCTAGCAAAAAGAAGAGTTTCGTGGCGAGAAGTACAGTTCGGTGAGCTGGAGAGACAGCTCAGCACTTAAGAGCACTGTCTGTTCTTGGAGTCCGAGCTTCAGCACCCACACAGTGGCCCACAACCATCTGTAATTCCAGCTCAAGGGAATCCAATGCCCTCTTCTGACCCCCACTGGCACCTGGCATGCACATACATGCATTCAGGAAAAACACTCATACACATAAAGTAAAATGTTAAGTGCAGTTTTGTCCAGGTGTGCCTTTAATCCCCAAACTCTGTGAGTTTGAGGCCAGCCAGAGCTACACAGTGAGACCCTCCCTAGCTCAAAAACAAACAAAAAACCAAAACAAAACCAAAATGCAGTTTTCATTTGTATTATACATTTTATATAAACATAAAATGAAGTCAGCTCTTTTAGTTTATTTGATATTTTTGGAGAGAAGAAAGGAGGAAGGAAGGAAAGGAGGGAGGAAGGAAGGGAAGGAAGGAAGGAAGCTGAATTAGGTGGTATATGTTGGCCTTGCTGATTTCCTATGGAGACCAGATATTCCCAGATGAAGTCCCAGAACTGGATCCCCTCCCCCATTTCAAAAGCTGTCTTTAAAGGGGCATAAGAAGTAGAGAGTAAGAACTGAGAGCTGGGGTTCCAGTCCTAGCTTGACCACCAACTACCACTGGGTGGCCTTGGACACAACTGGGCTCAACTTCTGTCATTTTTCTACTGCGACATACAATGGTGCTTATTAGTTCACAGTGTTTCCTGAGGCCCAAAGATCAGGATGTCAGACACGCCACACATAGGCAACTGTGCAGAGTGCTAATTGGAACTGAAATGACGAGGGGATTAGGCAAGGTTGGCAAATTCCACACTGATGCTTTCAACCAATGGCATGTTTAAAGCGAGGTCACTCCCGTCTCCCTACATGAAACGCACTGTCCAGCTAAGACAAAAAAAAAAAAAAAAAAGTTTCAAAAGCCAAGTCTTTTTGCCAGTACCACCTTCCAGGAATTTAAACCTATTTTCCAAATCCTTAGGTAGCCCTTCCTTGGAGATGAGAGATCTGTTCCACCTCCTATTGATCCAAAATTTCAATGCAGGTTAAAATACATATATAGCAGGTCTGCTTACTGGTCTTGGAGTCTGGGCTTTGCCTAACTCACAGCTCTCTTCCTGCAACAGTACACACGTCTATTATTAAAAATGTTCTAAAACTGTGAAAGATTCCCCTCCCCCCGCTCCAAATCCCCTGATTTAGAAGTGTCAATAACTGAACCCAGAGAAAGGGAAGCAGCTTGTCCAGCAAGACATGGTCTCGGGGCCATGACTCTGGAGAAAAACTGTGCCAACAGATGCCCAGTCTTCCCTAGGGGCGTATGGTGCTGGGTGCGCTGGGCAGATGCCAGCTGCAGAGCAATGCAAAGGTGAGCTGAACAGGGATGCTAGGAGGGCCAGGCTGCCTGTCCTGTGCTGGCTGCTGCCTGCAGCGCAGCTCGCCCAGAACCACAGCCTCTAGAAGACCCGTGTTTAAAACCGCTTTTGTAGATGCTTCACAAGTTTCTATTTTGAAGCCGCCCACTCCTAGCTCACACCCTCCCAGCCGATTCCCTCCTCCCCAAGTGCAACTTAACTGCTTGTCAGCGCCCGCCGTCTGTCTGTGGGCAAAGGAGTCCCATCAGGTGGATGACCCCAGTAAATAATTAAAGGGTGATCCCTCTGTCCTGGTGGAGGCCTATTGAGAGGAGGGAGCCCTGCTAAATTAGACATGGGAGGGAGGCAGCCAACAGCTTAACAACTGCTTCCTCAACAGATGGTGAGCAGAGCACAGCCCACGGAGCAGCCTGCCAGGGGCAAGGCAGGGCAGAGCCAGGAGCCTCGGCCGACAGGCAGGACTGTCTTCACAGCATGAGACCCCGCACTCTTTCCCTGGGCGCACTCAGCCATGGCTCTGCGCCACTCCAGCAAGCCCATGACCCTCTCGGGACTAAAGCGACACACAGCCTTTTTCTTTCCCTTTCTTTTTTTAGCGGGAGGAAACCACCAACTAGAAAGTAAAATTCCCCAAAGTGCCAGCCTTTCATGGGCAGGGTGAGAGGGGAAAAAAAAAAGTCAGCTTCCATCTCATCTTCCCACCAAAGGGAAGCACATGATGGTGATTTGCGCACATGTGTATACACAGCCCCACATGGGAATGACACACACACACAGGTGCTTTGTGAGACATGTCTGGGCCAGGCATGGTGGCACACACCTGCAATGCCAAGGCTGGGGAGGTGGTAGCAGGAAGATGGAGACCTCGAAAGCACAAACGACTTGCCAGATCCTATCTCAACGGCAGTGTGCTTGTGCGGCTCTAGGTTCAACCCTCAACACCACTAAAAACCAAAACAGTAAAAACAGCTGGGACCAGGTATGGTGGCTTCTAATCCTTATAGTCAGAGGGGGACACAAGAAGATAAAAAGTTCAAAGACATCCTTGATTACACCAAAGCTTTGAGCCAGCCTGAGCCTGGCCTGGCATGGTGACACTTCCCGTAATGCTGGCACTTGGGAAGCAGAGGCGGGAAAATCTCTACGAGTTCAAGGCCAACCTAGTCTACACGAGGAGTTCCAGACAAACAAACAAAAGGTCTGGGGGTATAGCTCAGTTGCTAGGGTGTTTGTCTAGCACAGGCAAAACCCTGAGTTCGATCCTAAGCACTGCAAAACTCAGTGGTGATGGTGAATGCCTGTAATCCCAGCACTCGGGAGGTAGAGACAAGGATCAGAAGTTCAAGATCATCCTCAGCTACACACTGAGCAGGGCCAGCCTGAGCTATCTGAGATCAGCACTCATTTAGGAGAGAAGGGGCTTTATGGAGCCCTGAATGAACTCTATGGCTGTTCTCACTTGGGTTTTTGAGTTACGTGAGTGTGTGTCACAGTGCACACGGAGATCCTAGAAGACAACTTGTAGGACTCAGCTGTCTGCTTCCACCATGTTAAGTCCCAAGGACTGAGGTTGGACTGGCAGATATGGCGGCAAGTGCCTTAACTGGATGAGCCCATCTCGTCAGCCCTCACCTGTGTTCTTAATGACGAGGCCAAAATAGTTTTACATTTCACAATCAAACTTTATTTTCCATCATACATGAGCTGGCCTGTTACACACTATCACAGAGAACATCACCAAAATCACTTAGAAGATACTGATAGTTGCCGGCATTTGGGTAGCATTACCGTGTGCCTGGGCTATGACATTCTCAGAGGGAGAAAAGGAGGGGTGATTCCTGCGGCCACGCAGCCTCGCTGGCCTCTCACCGGAGCTCAGCAGCTGTAGCTTCACAACAGGCATCTTCCACCCAGAACAGAGAGGGCTGAACGGTGGATGGGGGGGGGGGGGAATGGGGGAAGGAGCCAGGCTGCCAGGGATTTTAGTCTACAGAACAAATGAAAGGGAAGAGCACCAGAAGGAAGCGGAGAGGAGGAAAAGGCAAGTGGAGTCACACAGGGAACGCGACGCTCACCCTCGGAAACGCAGGCGCTCTGGCGTGTACCCTTTGGCAGCCCGCCCACGCATGCTCCTCTGCAGAAAGGCGAAGGAAAGCAGGAGGGGAGCCCAGGCCAGGACAGCGCAGAACACCAGAACAGGAGCTGTCTTCTTGGGGTGCTGTCTGCACACCCTCCCCATGGGTCAGCATGGTGACAGGTCTGGCTGGCGAGGGGGTGGGGGGTCCCACGGTCATCCCTGGCTCCACAGGCCTTGGGAAGGCCTGTGAGGCAGGTCACACAAGTACCAACAGATGTGCAGGGAACATCAAGGGACATTGCCCTGTGGACCAGAGTCCTGAGGGTTCCCTTGCCTTGAGCGTCTACACGTTTTGGAGCTGCCCGACAGATCAGGTCTGATGCAATAGAGCTTCTTACAGCACATCTTGATTAATGTCGGTTCCTGGAAGCTAGGAAAATTGCTGCAGCGTTGATGGTAATAGCAAAAGGCTGGAAACACCCTAAACACCCTGAAAGGCTGCACGGGGTGGGTGCCTGTGGACCTGGATTGGGAGGGCTGCAGCATGAGGCCTGTGTCAAGCACACAATGAGTGCCGGGCCAGCCAGCGCTACATGGCAAGACCCTGTCCCAGCATGCCAGAGGTACAAAGAGGAACGGGTATCTAGCCATTAAAAAAAGAACAGAATGACAGGCTTGGTGGTGCATACCTTCTATCCCAGTACTTGGGAGGCAGAGACAGTCAGAACTTTGTGAGTTCAAGGCCAGCCAGGTCCGCCTGGGGAGTTTCAGACTACCTGGGGCTACACAGTGCGACCCTGTCCCCCCCCCAAAAAAAATTGGGGGAGATGAGATAGGTTGGTGGGTAAAGGTCCTTGCCACCAAATCAATCCCCAGGACCCACATGGCAAAAGGAGAGAATCAATTCCTTTAAGTTATCCTGTTACATGTGCATACACATGCTTGCATGCGCGCGAGTGAACACACACACACATCATGGTGTGGCATGCATGTGTGAACACACACAATAAATAAATAAATAAATGTAATAAAATTAATCTACAAAGTTTCAAGTGTGAATGCCTCTGAAAAGGGAAAGTGGGCGGGGAAGGAGGCAGCACTGCAGTTGGGAAATGTATATATGAAGGAGGTTTCCTCTTTTATTCTACAGCCTTCTACAACTTCCCAGTGTCTTTTACTACGTGCATAAATAGCTTACATTAAATATGTACATATGCCACAAAACAACACACAGTGGCTGGCAATTTTCAAAGAGCGTTTCAACATCACAGAACAGGAAAGTACCCAACCATCAGTTTCCCCATTTACAGCTAATGCTGCAGCCCAGGGTCTGAGCGCCCTGGTGCCCTTGAGACGTGCAAGAATCACTGCAGGTTTGAGTCCAGCCTGGTCTGCACAGTGGGCTTAAAGCCAGCTAGGGCTACACATTGAGAACCTGTTAAAGAAGAACAAGAAGAGGAGGAGCAGAGGGAGAGGGAGAGGGGAAGGAGGGGAAGAGAGGAGGAGAAGGAAGAGGAAGAGGAGGCGAGGCAGTGGGGAGATGGAAGGCATGGCATACCCTTTAATTTAATCCCAGCCCTTGGGAAGCAGAGGCAGGGGGATCTCTGTGAGTTCTGGGCTATGTAGGCCTACACAGTGGGACTGTTTCCAACAACAACAAAAAGGCCACACAGCATGGAAGTGGTAGATTTGGAAAGAGAAACCACATCTCCAACGTGTAGGTCTGTTTTCTCTACTTCCTACTTTCTCTCCACCAAAGACTCCGGCTGCTGATATCCGATTGATCTGACCTGGTCAAACCCTTCTGCAGCCGCATCCCTTCCCAGGCTGCAGCTGCACTTGCAGCAGGCTGAGGAGGGAAGGGGCCCACACACCCCTGAGGGAAGTCAGGACACAGTCACGGTTAAAGCACCTAACAGAGAAGCCAGGACTGCTGCCTCCGGGAGTGAGCACAGGGACAGCGGGGTGAGGGTGGACAGAGTGCTGATACCCGATCCTGACACTCTGGGCACCGCCAGCTAGCACAACCATTTCTGTGTCCTCAGCAGGGACCCTGCCAATAAACCACAGCCTAGCAAGCGAAGTGGGGACTAGGGTGCACGAACTGCCCACTTTGCAATCATAACCACATTTAGGCAGTCAAAAGATCACCCTTATGCCTTCATGCCAGCAACCAGGCAACTGAACAGCCTCAGATGCCAAACCCGAGCCTGTGGTGTCGACCCAGGGCCAAACCACCCTGGTTAAATATTACTCCTGTCAGCATGTTTACATTGAAGAAAAACCCTGAAGAGCTGTGCACAAGATCGTAAAACCCCAGGCCAGGGGGAGCTGAGAAAACAGGATGGTTTTCCCCTGCAGTAAAAATCCACCATGCCCGCTTCATTTATTGGCGGCCAGAAAAAACTCAGCCCAAATCTTAATACTTAATACCTCGTTAGCAAATGGTAACAGACCTAAGTCCAAACAGTCTTTTCAACAAACTCTACCCCAGGGCCAGACGAGGAAGATGTTCCAAGGATAACTGAACGACTGCCATTTGGAAAACACACGTGGGACCACAGATGCTGACGCACACCAGGCACGTGCCGCCGAGGACTCTACCTAGGCCCTCCTTCCTCCTCCAGGAGCCCACCTTACAGAGGAAGAAAGCAAGGCTCCGGGGTGAAAGAACTCACCCAGGTTTCAGAACTAAGGCAGATAGACCAGGCTAGCTCCACAGCCCCTTCCACCCCCTCCAAAGGACACTACTCTGCCTGAAGGGGGTCACCCTCCGCAGCGCAGCACACGCCCTCTAAACCTGGAAGCAAGGCAGTGAGGCCTGTGACTTACCACTTCCAGATTCCAAAGCCCATCCAACAGAGCCTCAGGAGGGGGCTCCCCCGGGGTGCAAGCCAAGCGGGCGGAGGTAGGAACTGGAGGGTGAGGAATACAGTGGGTCCCAGAGCTCCAAACTTCTGCCTATGTGGCATCCTGGGTGCTGGGCTCATCCTGGGGACACTGGATAGACACTGACACCAGGCCAGAGTCACAGCCTAGCAGAGAGGTCACAGGTCCTCCCCTATCCACCAGAGCAGGTACCTTGCGTCAACTGGTCCCCCCTTTTTGGGGACAGGACTCCCTAAAGTAACCCCCTTCTGTGCACCTATATGTCCAAGTCTGGCGCATACTAGATGTCCAGTAAATGTTTACCAAGTATCACCATCACCCTCTGAGAGGTATGAAGGACAGAACTCTCCTTGCACGTATCGCTCCCCAAACGGCCAACTCCTCACCATGAAGCAAAGGTGGCCTCATCTACAAAAGATGGCTAAAAGTCTATGCCCGGCTTCCTACATGGCGAGGGAGGGAGGTCTTGACGTTGGAGGTCCTGCCAGGAGGCCACAAAGGGCTATGTGTTAAAAACAGACCTTTCACTAGCCTATCCTTTGAAGGCCCGTTTCTGTAGGCACACAATTCTACAGGCACTGCACAGCGGCACAGCAGAATGCGACTCTGCCTTGTGAGTGAAAATGCCTGCACTGAGAGCAAGGGATGCAAACGTTTTACAGAGGGTACATGCCAGCAGATCTCGTCTACAACAGCACTGCAGAGCAAGGCCTGCAAGAGTTGTTAGCAAGACAAGGCAGGGCCCACACAGGAACAGACGTGGCAAGTCTCAAAATGGAGCTGTCCAGAGCCCCAGGCCTAGCACCCTCCCCGCTCGGGAACAGGGGACAGGAAAGAGAAAGGAAACAGATGAGAGAAGATACCCTCTGGGACAGGAAGAGCTCCAGGCAGTGAGGAGAGGCAACCTCAAGCCCGAAGCGGCAGAAAGCAGCCCAATGTGCTGCGGACAAAGACTAGGGGCGATACCAGGACACTAAGCAAGAGCTTGAGAAGCAGGAGTGACACACTGGAGGGGTGTGGCTCTCTCCTAAGGGTATCAGGAGCAGCCCCCAAAGGCTGCCCACCCACCCAGCAACAGTCACCTCCTTTGGTGCTACGACAAGGAACAGAAGGTAGAAGTAGCCCCAGGGCCTGGAAAGCCCCCTGCACAATGCTGACAAAGTGCTGCCTTCAGCCGAAGCACACACCCGCACTCCGGGCACAACGAGGCCTCAGGTTGAGACCCACAGATCTCAGAGGGCAGGGCCTATGGCTGGGTGGTCTTTCCCTGAAGTCAAAGGCCACTTCCTGAGAACAAGCACGGTAACTAGGCAAAGATGGTGGACATGGTAGGGACAGTGGAGGGTTGAGATATGCTGGGACCCCACCCAGGCTTGCACACCTCAAGAATTGATACCCCATGTTCTGAGTGGGCAGAGGGCATGGATACTCCCCAATACAATCTTCCTTCTTAAAATCGTCAGAAGCGGGCTGGGAAGATGGCTGAGCTTGGGAAGAACTCTTGGTGCACAGCCATGAGGACCAGAGCTCAAACCCCTAATACCCATGAGCCTTTGGGAAAGGGAGATAAAGTTTTGAGAGGAAGAAATGGGAGAATCATGGAAGATTCTGGCAGCCTGTCTAGCCAGAACAGTGAGTTCAGGGTCTGGTGTGAGACCCTGTCTTAAGAGAATAAGGTAGAAGAATGATAGCGTAGAATGCCCATGTCTTCCTCTGGTCTGTATATATGTGCACAGTCACTACACACACACACACACACACACACACACACACACACACAAGCACATACAGTACAGGTATACACAACTACAAAATGGCAGAAATACCATCACTTTCTCCTCCACAACTCACCTCAAACCTAGGCCTGAGGTAAGTTCCCCTGACAGCAGGCTCTGAGAGAGAGGTTTGCCTGCCCACAGGACATTCACAGAGTGAGGTTCAGGAAAGAGGCCTAGACAGGGGAGGCTGAGAATAGGGTGCACCCCAGGCCACAGATAACCCTGTGGAGACCTCTGGAGCTAGGCAGGCTATCTGGACTGTTTCTGGATGGGATCGAAGTCCCTTGGAGAAAACATTCCCTTTGGCTGAAGGGCTAGAAGCCATCAGTAGCCGGTGCTTACAGAGCAGCAGACAGGAAGCCTGCTCCTGAGGGGTCTGTAGCCTCCATGGTGAGCCCCGCTTCTCTGAAGGGTTCCCCAAGCAGCTCTTGGCTACAGCAGAGCATCCGTCCAAGGATCTCAGAAGGACGCCACAATGGAGTACAGAGGAAGAACACTGCCACTCACAAAGGAGCTGACAGGATCTAATGTTCTCAGTCCTGGTTTTAGATTATTTTTAAGAACACATAATTTCACTTCAAAAGAAAAAAAAAAACCTGTCGACAAGTTGCTCTGTGAAATTTCCATTTTCCTCCTCATCATGCTCAAGCTCCTACTTCACACACCTGAAAAAAAAAATCTATTTTTTGATCTGTAAACTCAAGGCATGTCACGTGAGCAGATATTCACACTGAGCTAGGGGCCAGGTCTTGGCAACAATATGGTTAAAACTTCACAGTGGGGACAAAATTAAACCTGAGAAACGATTGCCACATTAAACTCTATGAAAATCCATCCAAAACATTTCTACATAAATATGGCATGATTTTCCTCTGACAGGAGAAATGCAAGTTTACCAAAGGAAGCCTGACAGAAGGAAAATTACCAACTAAGTGTGACCGTACAAGGCCTGTGATCCCAGCTTACTGGGGAGTCTGAGGCAGGACCTGCCTAGGCGATGTGGGAATACAGCATAGTCAAGGTCCTGGGCTAAATTCTAGAAGAAAAAAAACAAAAAAAACCTGAAGTGCCAAGAAGAAAACACATAGCTAGAAGGCCATTCATGAACACTATCTCCAACATTCTTTTTCACATTCATTTTATTTTTCTGTCTTTTTGGTTTGGTTTGCGGGGGAGTAGGGGAAGGGTTTCTCTGTGTAGCCCTGGCTGTCCTAGAACTCACTCTGTAGACCAAGCTGGTCTTGAACGCAGAGATCCACCTGCCTCTGCCTCCCCAGTGCTGAGATTAAAGGTGTGTGCCACATCGCCTAGCTTATTTCATTTTTTTAAATAATTAATTGGACTCCTGCTCTTGATGACCTTTTTTTTTTTTCGGTTGTTGTTATTGTTGCTTTTTGGTTGGTTTTGGTTTGGGGCTTTTTCCTCTGTTAGTGGTATACTAGGATCACTTTTTAATTCTTTATAACAAGTGCAAAGTGTCTCTAAAGGTTGTCATCCAAACATGCTTAGTTTTGCTGCCATAATACGCCATGGTTGTATGTTTAGGATAATAGCTATTTGGATTGTTTGCAATTCCCCATTGGCGTAAATCATGCCGTGTTGGGGGGCCCTAGGAGGTTACATTCTCTTAGCCCTCGCTGGCCCTTGACACACACCCCTAGTGCCTCCACTCAAATGATACTGAGCTTGCCTCAAGCTGGGCATGGTGGCAAATGTTTATAAACCCCACCAGGAATCAGGCTCCTATAGAATGATCTGGTTCAAGGCCAGCTTGGGTTCTGTCTCAAGAACAAATCTCTTTACCCAACAAGCTAAAGAATGGGATGCTCAAGCCTGAAGCAGTTGCCAGCAGAGACAGGAAGCAAATAGGAGTCCACCTCAGCAACAACCTTGGCTATTCTCTATGCATTTATACGAGAGGGTAGAGGCAGCTCCGGCGCTGGGGCAGGTGTGGGGAGGTCAGAGGACAATCCACTGGAGCTGCTTTTTCTCTCCAGATTTCTCTCCCGGATTCAGGGGACTGAACTTGGGTCAGCAGGCTTGGCAGCAACCGCCTTTACCCACTGAGCCATCTCACCTGAACTGCCATGGTGTCTTAAAGAGCCTCCTGCTCACAAACAAACAGTGGAGGAGCAGGAGAAGAGCTCAGCAGTCGGGAGCCCACACTCTCCTTGCAGAGGACCCGAGTGTGGTTTCCAGCATTAACATGGCAGCCTGCAAGCCTCTGTAACTTCAGTCCCAGGGGTTTCCGACGCCCTCTTCTGCTCCCCACAGGCTCTGTGCGCACATGGTGTAGTGCACACATGTAAGCTTTTTTAAAGTGGAGAACCAAGGAAGATACTGATACTGACCTCTGGCTTCCACGTGTGCACACATGTTCATGGAACCTATACTCATGCATACAAGCACCACATAGAGAGAGAGAGATTATGACATATGCTCAACATTGTGGAGTGTGTTTGTAATCCCAGTACTAAGAAAGCTAACTCCAGGGGACTGCATAGTTCCAGGTCACTCTCAACAGTCTCAACTACATGGCAAAGACTTTGCTTAAAAAAACAAACAGGGCTGGAGAGACAGCTCAGAGGCTAAGAGCACTGGCTGTTCTTCCAAAGGTCCTGCGTTCAAGTCACAGCAACTACATGGTGGCTCACAACCACCTATAATGAAACCTGGTGCCCTCTTCTGGCCTGCAGGTGTACATGCATGCAGAACACTGCATACATAATAAATAAATAAATAGATAGATAAATGGATAAATGAATTAAATAAATAAATAAATAAATAAATAAATAAATAAGTAAATAAATAAATAAAATAAGATCTTAAAAAAAAAAACAAGCAAAACCTAGACATGTCTTCATCCTTAAAGGGAGAAGAATTCCCTCCTATAGGTAAAACTGCCCTTTGTGGAGAACGTGCAGACATCACTGAAGTAAGGCTGCCATAGTATCCCGGGAAGGCTGAGACAGGCAGGGAGGGGCACAGGGTCACCCTTGTCCCTGTGTGGCCAGATTTCATACTTGTGCCACCATGGTCCAGTACGCCATGACACAGACCAGTCAGACTGCAAGTTCAGTCTCAGACTGTCCCTGCTACTGGTGGGGCCCTTCAGCAGCCACTTCCCCCTACTGGACGTCTGCTCCCTCCTGTAGGATCTGGGTAAGAACTGCAGCCCTGGGCCAGCTGAGAATGGCGGTACAGTGTTCTCAGTGAGCCCAGAGCCCTGACGAGGTACAGTTCCTGAGTGTGTGTTACCGTAACAACCACCCTCATCACACCACTACCCAACACCTGGGGCCTTCCTAAGAGGGCGAATAAGCACGGGCTTCCAGCACCACAGCATGGGCACCTTGGACATGAAGCCAAGACCGTGGTCCTTCCAAGAAGTCTGACGCGGAGGAACCTGGACTCAAAAGGGCAGGGTTCTCCTTGCTCTCGGGGATCCCTGGTTCACAGATGGCGGCCATCACTGCTCAACCTGAAGCAGGGAGGCTTGGGAAGCTCTCTCTGTACCAAGCCAGCTCTGTTCCCTCAGGACGGCTTGCTAGAAATAGCTCAGAAGCTGGAAACTTCTCTACTCCTCTCTGGAATTCAGGAGTAGCTGAAAAAAAGTCTTAGTGGCCAGATACGACACAGGCCTGTCCTCCCAGCAGTCAAGGGGTGGGAAGATCGTAAGTTTAAGGCCAGCTTGGGCTACCTAATAGCCTGTCCTTGCACGTGGCAGATCCACAGCCTATCCAGACCAGGGCTCCGCCACCTGCCCAAGGTCAGAAAACACATTCTGTGTAAGTAAAAAAACACAGCTTTTTTTCAGCACGTTTGTATCCTACTCTCCAAAATCCACTCTTTACTAACAATTAAGGGAAGAGGTTGGACATAACCCAACCGGCAGAGGGCTTGCCTAGCATGTGTGAGGCCCTGGGTTCCATCACCAGCACCACATGGGCCAGGAGGGTGGTCCAGTAGTCAGAAAGGTCAATAGTTCAAGGTCATGCCTGGCTATGTACCAAGTGAAAGGTCTAAGTGCCCAGAGGAGAAACCACAGGACGAGTCTCTGTTCTGCTCCAGAAAGGCTTAATTTGGGGTGCTCTTAATTTTGTGTAGCGGTGGGCATGTGATAAGCTCCAAGCAGGGCCCTCTAGCCACCTTCAGAGTTCTGCAGTGAGCTGGGTGTCTCCTCCCAGCAGTGAAGGGTCAGTCCCACGAAGCTTAGTTTTGCCCACAGTTATACCCCAGACTCACAACAGTGCCCAGCCCAACTGGGCGCTAATCAAATACCTGAAGAGAAAATGAAAAGCAGGCTGGGACTGCAGCAGGCCCAAAGTCCTGGATTTGATCGCTGAACTGAGTAAATCAGCATGGTTGTGCACGTCTGCAATCTCGGCACTTAGAATACGGGTTAGGAGTATCAGAGTCCAAAGTCATTCTTGGCCAAATAGCCAGTTCAAGGCCAGCCTGGGCCATATGAGAAAGGGAAGGAAGGAAAGAAAGAAGAGAGAAAAGTTAAAAAAAAAAAAAAAAAGCAAATTCTCTTGTGAAAATACTCTGATTCCAGGTCAAGCTACGAACAAGCCTATTAGAACCCTCACTTAAAAATAAACAAAGCCGGGCACGGTGGCTCATGCCTTTAATCCCAGCACAATGGGACGTAGAGGCGGCTGGTATATCCCAGGACATCTCTGAGATCATCCTGGTCTACAAAGTGAGTCCAGGACAGCCAAGGCTACAAAGAGAAACCCTGTCTCAAAACAAAACAAAACAAAACAAAAATATTAAAGATAAACAATTGCCCAACCTGCCCAAAAACACAGTCAGGAGGTAGAGTTTGAGCTCTTCACACATCAGGCACTGTGTTCTCAGCAACTATGGTGTGACTGCTCGCCCTCCTGGTTCAGCAGCCAAAGACAGACATGGTTGGTGAGCAGCAGAGAGGGGAGGAGGAGGCAGGGGCAGTGAGGCCGCTCGGCTGGCCCCACAAGCCTAATCTGCCCCACTTCCCCTGGGGAGCAGCAAGCTTGACTTTCAAACCCAAGCAGAACCCGGTTCGGCAGCCACTGACAGGAGCCAGTCAGCCTCTGCAAGTGGAACTGAGGCTTTCAACACGCCAGATCAGGGAACAGATGAAGAAAACCGGGTCCAGGGAGGAAACTTAGTTTAAGATGCAAACTGCCCACGACAAAGTCTGGATATCTGAGGCCACTAGGTCTTTCTAAGAAGACTCAGAGGCCGCTCTGAGTGAAGCAGGAGGGCTGAGTGCAAACGCCCAAGTTTCCACTAGTCACGTGGTGAGCTATAACCCACGTGGCTTTCTGTGCACAGGTACCACAGGAGCAAGCCCGGCTCTCTCTCCCTGCCCTCCCCCTCCGTCCCCTCCCCCCTCCTTTCCTCCTCCTCCTCAAAAACCGCCAGCCAACCACACAGGGGAGGTTTCTTGTCCCCTCGTAGACAAGTTTCCATTTGCCAATGGAGCTGTCCTTTGCTCTGCTCTGTCCCCTCGGCCAGGGTGAGTCAGGGCCGACAAGGGGACTCTCCCTGAGCACTTATCACCTTCTTTTTAGTAAGATCAGCCACCAACATTTAAAATACTACTGTGCGGACGGAGAGGCTTAGTCCTGATGTGACCTGATGTATGGGGAGGGGGGTATAGGGGCTTCCCTTTTTCTGGGGAGAGAGGGGAAGGAGGGGAAGGGGGAAGGAGAGAAGGAAGGAGGGGCACACTTAGGATGGGAAGTAAATAAACTGAAATAAATAAATAAATTACAGCTCTGCCATGTGCCACCAACCACACCGCCTTGCTTTTCATACAGCGCTCTGTGGGATTCGAACCTGTGCTTGGCTCTGTGAAATCCAGGGCCTGTCCCGCCTGCGCTTGTTCCCCACAGGAGCCTCTCCCCAGCTTCATCTCTACCAGGACCCAGCCACCTCAGGCCCTGACTCTTCTCTGTTAATCCAGGTTCCAACACGCAGAGGTCTTTGGTTTTTGTTTGGTGGTGGTGGTTGTTTGGGGGTTCTGTTGTTTTTGGTTCTGTTGACAACTTTACAGTCTTCAAAATGGCAACGAAAGGGGGATATTTTTCTTTTTTTAAATAATTTATTCACTTTATATCCCATTGGAGGCCCCTCCCTCATCTCCTCTGGGTTTCACCTTCCCTCTCTCTTCCCCTCATGGCCCTCCCCCAGACCACAGAAGTGGGGATCCTTCCTCCCCTACCACCTGACCCTAGCCTATCAAGTCTCATCAGGACTGCCTGCATTCTCTTCCTCTGTGGCCTGGCAAGGCCACCCCGCCAGGGGGAAGTGATCAAAGGGTGGGTAACTGAGGAGTCTATGTCAGAGCTAACCCCTGCTCCCCTTACTAGGGAACCCACATGGAAATTGAGCTGCCATGGGCCACATCTGAGCAGGGGAGGCGGTCTAGGTCCTCTCCATGCATGGTCCTTGGTTGGCGTACCAGTCTCTGCAGGACAAGAGTCTAGATTTGTTGGTTTTGTTGGTCTCCTTGTGTAGCTCCTGTCCCTCCTAGTCTTTCTGCCCTCCCATTCTTCCATAAGACTCCCTGCACTCTGCCCAAAGTTTGGCTGTTAAGTCTCAGCATCTGCTTCAATCCCCTGCTTGGTAGAGTCTTTCAGAGGACATCTATGGTAGGTTCTCATCCTGTTCCCTCTGAGAATTAAGCATCCTCCCTAGGGGGACATTTTTCAATCTCTTTATCCTAGCATAATTTCTTTCAAAATACTAAGTACTAGCAAACTCTTTTTATGTGATAAATGCTGTGTATGGGAGAGGGGCACATGGGCGTGAGTCACAGCGCTCATGTGGAGGTCAGAGGACAACTTTTGGGGAGATCGTTTTCTTCTCCCACCATGTGGGTTCTGAGACTCAGACTTCAGAGCCAGGCTTGCTAGCACCCTTACCCCCAAGGTGACCTCACTGCTCCCAAAGCCTTTCCTTGTCTCCTCTGGCCCCAGATACGAACCAAGGTGAGGCAGCTTTCTGAGGGGTGAAATGAAACATACCAATATAAATTCAGGCAACTCTAGACTTCACCAGTGCCCTTCAGCCTGATTTCTTTATCCTCGGGTGTATTCATAAAGTTATCATGAGTCCAAAAATTCACTCAGAGAAGAACTCCTGGGAAAAGCTTGTGGTGTCAAAAATCGGTCAGATCCATCTCAGGTTAGCCCTTGCTGTGGGATGAAGAAACAAGGAGCTCAAATTATTCTCCTCCTAGAATCCGGCCTTCCTTTCCCAGTTAGCAACAAACTCATTTGCAGAGAGCCCCAGGGGCTGGTTAACTCTGACCAACCCTGGCTCCAACTCAACAGCAACAGAACTTAGAAGCCATTAAGGCCTTTCCAACAAAATGGCGGCCATCATCCCCTAGCCCACTCCCCAGGACTGTCACAAAACCCACAGCTCATTCTACACTGTCCAGAAAGGCTTTTAAGGGGTTTGCCACTATAGCCCAGCTTACGGAGTGCTTACCTAACATGCACAAAGCCCTGGGCTGGATCCCCAGTACCACATAAACTAGGCACGTTGGTGCACACCTACAGTCCCAGCACTCAAGAGGTAGAGGCAGGAGAGGTGGAAGGTTAAGAGCACCTATGCAGCAAGTTCAAGGCCAGCCTGGAATATATGAGATCCTGGCTCAAAAGAAAAAGAAAAAGAAAGAGAGAAAGAGAGAAAGAGAGAAAGAGAGAAAGAGAGAAAGAGAGAAAGAGAGAAAGAGAGAAAGAAAGAAAGAAAGAAAGAAAGAAAGAAAGAAAGAAAGAAAGAAAGAATAAAAGACATTTTGAAGCATCCACTCAGATTTCATATACTCTCTTTGCCCACGCTAAGGAAAGGAAGCTATGAAACCAACACCAAGTCAAGCCAGAAGTGGTAGCACCCACCTGTAAAGCCAGCACTCGGGAGGTACTGGTATGAGGGTCACGAACTCAAGGCCAGCCTGATCTACATAGCAAGCTCCTATCTTAGAAAACCAAGAGCTGGAGACATAGTTCAACGGCAGAACACTTGCCTGGCATGCACAAAGCCCTAAATGGGAGGGGGAGGAGGAGGAGCCAGAGAAGGAGGAAGAGGAGAGAGCAGAGCACCACATCCCTAGGACTATCTTCCTGGCAGAAGCTAAAGCCAAAGTCTTAGCGAAGATCGGGGCAGCAGGGGAAGAAGGGGGTTTCCCACGGCTGCTCAGGCATCGTTTCCCATCAGCGGCTGCCAGGTAACCACACCTGGTCCCCGAAGCCCTGCCATCAGAGCTGGCCACCTCAGTTCCCAGCCCCTCCCTTGGCAGCAGTCCAAGGCACCCCTACCAAGGCTGGGACAGTACCCCACAGTGAAGGCTGGCACCACACGGTGCATTTCCCAAGATCTTACACACTAGCAGAGATGAGTCAGCCAGGCAGCCTGGGGAGCCTCAACCTCCTTCACACCTCACTGACACCTCCTGCGGCTTTGCTGAGCCAACTTGCCAGAGTCAATACAGCTCTTAGGCAGGTCTATGCCATGCCACTGAGCACTGTCCAGAAAAAGGCCGAGTAGGCAGTGTAAGAACACCATCCCTGTCACCACTGTGTTCCAAGTACACACTCCGGCCTCAAGGCTATCACCTGGGGCAATCCCTCTTCCCAGCTGCAAAGCGATTCATGTTCTGGACTCCTTCTATTCATGGCCACCGCCCCCCCTTGCTGGAAAGGCCCCCTTTCTACGCCCCACCCCCAAACTGAGGCCAAACCTCCACCTCCTCTCTCTCCCCACTTCCCATTCTCCTTTCAAACCACTTCTCTCCGTCCTTGGCTTCCAGCACAGGAGCCCTCTTCCTCCCCTGCCTGTCTTTCCCCAGTGCCTAAGACAGGGCTCACAACAGCAAGCAAGTGCGCAGTCAATACTGAATGAACGCATGGGTGAAAAGTAAAAAGGGAATGCAAGATGAAGCTCTAACAAGGCCCCCAAATTTTTTCAATAGCAGGGGTGGAAAGAAATGCACAAATACGCAGATTAGAAAACTGGGATTGGGCACATGGCCCAAACTTCCAGAACTTAGGAGGTAGAGGCAGGATTCACGGTTTAAGACCATCCTGAGCATGAGACGTACGCTCATGGGGAGGCTGTGGGGTGGCGGGGAGCACACAACAGAGACAGACAGGGGTGAGCAGACTCTTTAGCCTAACAATTCCATGCCTGGAAATGAATTCAGAACAGGAACAGAAGAGGTGCCTGTGGAAGGAGGATTCCAGTCACACTATTTAAACAGCACAATTCTGGAAACAACCGAAATGTCCAAAGACGGGCAACGCTTGGCAGACGACAGCACAGCCACTGAACGCAGACTCACACAGCAATCAGAATGACAGAACGGAAGGTAACAGAGAAAGGCGGCACATTTTAAATTAATGCTCAGCCGAAGCGAGGCCTGGTGGCTTAGTCCTGAAATCTCAGCTAGAGACCTCAGCTCACAAGCCCAAGGCCTGCCTGGGCTCCAGGGTAGGCTGAAGGTCAGCCTGGGTGACTGAATGAGACCTGGTCTCAAAATCTAAAAAAGGACAACATCCCAACATAATTCGGTGGTACAGCACCTGCCTGTCATGTGTGAGGCCCTACGTTCATACCCAGGCCTACAAAAGGATTCATTAATGCTAAGCAAGAAAATGTGTATGTGCGAGGAATTTCTCCTTAAATACTGGGTTCTAGACCACGCACCCTCTATATCTGGGTAAGTCCTCACGGTGTTCAGAATAGTATCTCTGTTCCCCTTATCTGCTACAAAGAGCTCAGTAACTTGCCTAAGATCAGAGCTAGCAAAGAGGAGTCAGGAAATGACTGTCAGCCTGGCCCCAAAGACCATGCACACCCTGTGTCCTTGGAGTGCACCTTCCCGTGAGGACATCATACCTGTGCCTGAGAAGACAAGCCCAGACAATCCCAACGTCCAACAAAAGCGAACATCGCCTGAAACACGACAGACTACAGCAGAAACTTATGGGACCAAAAGCTAGCCACTGCTGTCGCCCAGAGAAAAGCACTGAGAGCAGTCAGCAACCCCAGCTTCTGGAACAACTGGACGGAGCCAAGACACAGAACCACAGAGGCCAAGGTACTGGGCACTGGATCTCAGCCAGGTAGGACCAGCAGAAAATGGGCAGAGGTCAGCACCCACCTGCCGCTCTGAGGCACTTAATTCATGCACGTCAAAGCACGTTCCCCTCTCTAATGACACAGGATAAAGGAAAAGTGGGAAACTATGCCTGAGCCATGGAGAAGCGTGGACGGGCCATCCAGGTGGAACACACTCAGTATGAGTACAGACTGCTAGCTTGGTCTTAGGGAGAGGGAGGGCCGTGAGGATAAGGCAGTCCCCCCCTAACTCCCCCCCCCGTAACTGAGAGGACCAGGCTAGAGCAGGAGACAGCCCAGCGGTGCTGACAGTACAGAGTGCAGCAGGCTTGGGGATCACGGGGTGGAGAACCCTCCTAGACTAGGGACACAGGCAGAGCTCTGCTGAGGTAGCAGCTGGGCTCCAAAACCTCCCTAGGTCTCTCTTTCCCAGAGACCACCAGCCTAGCCTGCCACTTCACAAGCCAGTAGGTGGTCAAGACTGGCCAAAGCTGCTTCCTGTGGAAGCTTCCTCTGATGGGGAATCACTACGAGGTGTGTGTGTTGGGGAAGGAGGGGTCTCTCAACACACTTTCTCTCTACCTTCATATGTTTGATTATTTCCACAATAAAGTTTCAAAATGGGTAGCCAAGCACAGTGGTAACGCACACGCCTGCAATCCCAGAACTCAGGGGGATAAGAAAGAAGGATTACCTTGAGTTCAGAGGCCAGCCTCAGCTACAGCGCAGAGATCAAACAAACGTGGGGTGAGGAGATGGCTCAGTGGTTAAGAGCCAGCTTTCAGATGTCCTTCCAAAGGACACAAGTTCAATTCCCAGCACCCATGTCAAGTGAGTCACAACTGCTTGTAACTCCAATTCCAGGGGTAACTCCAACCTGATGCCTCCAGCCTCCACAGACACTTGCATTCACTTGCACATGCCTCACAGAGACACATACATAATTAAAAACAAAGCTAAAAATAAAGAATGAAGGCTGAACGGACAGCTCAGCAGGTAAAGCGTTTGCTGGGCAAGCTTGAGGGCCTGAGCTCAAATCTGAGAAACCAAGCAGAAGCAGAGAAAACTGACTCACTCAAGTGCGTATGCATGTACACACACACACACACACACAGGACTATAATCCCTGCAATTGGGAGGGGGAGGAAGGAAGACCAAAAGTTCAAGGTCCTCCTCGGCTACAAAGTAAGTTTGAGGCTAATCTGAGCTACCTGAGGCCCCGTCTCAAAAAAAAAAAAGGGGGGGGGTGGGGCGAGGGGTGACCATCCAGGTTCAAGTCACAATTCTGCACCTCCTTGGCTATGCAAATCCTTGCTCCTTACACCTCAGTTCCTTTTCTGCAGAAGATGATGTCGGGAGGATTGGCAAACACCCCTGAAGTGAGGACTACATGCCAGAGAGCACTCCTAGCAAGGAGGCTGGGGTGATGAGCAGGCAGTGAAATGTCAGCTCCGATGACACATTCTGTAGCAGGTATCTAGATGCAGTCTGGAAACCGCACGCCCATTCGACTTGGTGACCTGAGGAGGATGAATCGGGGTAGCACCCGAGCTGTAATTCAGAAACCTCGGGCCACAGAGAGGGAGCAAAGGCTGGAGCACCCCCACAGCCGCTCCAGGCCAAGGGGACAGAGAGAACTCCGCCTCTCTCACAAAAAAGCCACCACCAGCAACAGGAAGCTGCTTCCTTTCCTCTCCTTCCGAGCCAGCATTTCCTTTTTTGTTTTAAAAAGCATTCCTTGTCTGCAGCCCAGCCCTTCCCCTCCGCTCCAGTCCCAGACTCAAACGCACCCATGGCCATCTGTATGTCTCCAGCCTCCCTCTTGGTTTTTCTGTCCAACCAGGAATGGGGGGCAAGGGGGACAGGGAAGAGGAGGGATTCCCCAGGCAGGCAGACCTCTCTGAGCTTTAGGATGTGAGGATTAGGAGCCCGAGACTCCTGGGACCCCTCCTCCACGTCTAAAGCAAGCACCTCCCTCCCTCGACAAAGAGCTGCTTCTCCCTGGGCAGAGCCCACTGCCACCTCCAAACCCCGCCTTCCGCCTCAGATGGGAACTCCAGTCTATAAAACACCCAGAATACAACAACACTGAGTCCACCGAAGCCCACAAGCTCTTTCCTTGCTCAAGGCTAAGGTGGTCCCTCAACTGTAAGGGGAAAGTGAGCCCCTGGATGAGTCCTTTGGGAAGCCCTGTTGCAGGATACCTCAGGGCCTTGGCTTCTGAAGTTGTGGGGGAAGAGGAACAGACACACTAATGTAACACATTCTCTACTTAGAGCTCACTTTCAAAGGACCCATCTTGCAGTATGGGAAAGGCTAAATAAATTACGCCTTTTAGGACCCCAGGACTAGTGGGACAGGAGTCTAAGGCTCTGTTCAGTGAGGCAAATATTAAGATCACTTTTTTAAAACAACCTGTAAATGGGGCTGAAGGTGGCTCAGCATTTAAGAGCACTGGATGCTCTTCTGGAGGGCCCCAGCTCAGTTCCCAGCACCCACATATCAGCTCACAACCACCTGTAACTCCAGTTCCAGGGACTCCTATGCCGTCTCTGACCTCTGCAAATACCAGGCGCGTACACTGCACACACACACACAAGCAAAACATTCGTGTGCTATGATGGTGTGCATGAGAAGGCCCCCGCAGGCTTACAGGACTTGAAACACCATGAGGGAGTGGCAGTATCTGAGAAGGACTGGAGGTATGGCCTCGGGTTCCCCTCCACGATCATGACGAGCTAACCCTCCGGAACGGTAAGGAGTCCCCTAGTTAAATGCTTTCTCCTCCAAGACTTGCCATGGTCATGGTGTCTCTTCAAAGCAACAAAGCACTGGCTAAGACACACACATAAAATAATAAACCTTAGGCAAAAACAAGATGACCTCTAACTTTTGTTCCTTTCAACAAAACTGTGTACACTAGACACTATGGTGTAGGCCTGAAATCCCGGCACAGAGGCGGCCAAGGTTCCAAAGGATCCCTGCAACCGCCTGGTCTAAATAGCAAGTTCCAGGCAATGAGGGATAGATAGGGAGACTATTTAGGCAGAGACTATCTTTTTAAAAACAAAGCAAAACAAAATATCTAAACCCAAATTAATCAGCTAAATTGGCTTCAAAGCCTCCATATATGGTGAAGACCCCACTGCCAGGCCATCTGCAGCTCACCTCACATCTGTGGAAGCAAGAACCTCCCAGTCAATATCCCGCCAATACAAGCCTGTGGTTGGGGCTGTGTGGAAATTTATTTTTCCTAATCAGGGATGGCTGGTTACTGTACTGAGTATTTCAGTCTCCACTTTTTTCCCCCCTCAAAACTGTGAATGCAAGTGTTAGCTCATTCTTGTCATTATTCCCAGGGCAAAAAAAAAAAAAAAAGGGAGGGAGGGAGGGAGGGAACAGCATCCAAGTAGGATGGCGTCAACAGGGCAATGTACCCTGTTAAAATGCCCTGCTGCTCACCAACACCGGAAAAGAGAAAACACGGACATGCTGGGATACGTAAGTTTGGTGACGGTGGCGGTACTCTAGATGGAGAATTCTCTTCAGGGCACAGGAACACGTGATAGCATTTTTTGTTGTTTTTGTTTTCTCATCTCAACAGCTGGCCCCAGAGTAAACCTCAGCATTTCTGCCAGGGTCTTAGAATAAGAAGCCAAGAGGATGTCAGGAGCTAGTATCTACACAGCAGCAACTTCAGACTTGCACTGGCAACAGCGATGGGGACGGCTTTGCTTTCCACAGATGTGAGGTAAGCTGCCTACCGGACTGCGAGGTCTTTGTCAAATGTGGAAACAACTAGAAAAAAAAAAAATCTGTATCTCTCTCTTTCTTCCTTTTTTTTTTTTTTTTAAACTCCAGGACAATTTTATGAGAATGTGAAAGGAAAAACAAGGCAGGCAGGCAGGTTATAAATTGGGGGAGCAGCTGGGAGGAGGGAGAAAGAGAAGAGGAAGAGAGAAAAATCATGCCTTCAAGAAAGAAAGTGATCAGGTTCAGCAATGGAAGCTGGTGAGCAGCAGCATGGAGGAATGGGAGGGGGTGCTTCAAGGAGCAAGTGAGAAGGCCAGAGTGTGCATCAAAGCAGGCGTAGGCTTTTGGCCAGTATCCAGAAAAAGAGATAAAGAAAAGGAAAAGTTATGCTTTTCTGAGTGAGTGGAAAGCAAGCAGGCCACATGACAAAGGCCTCACCACCACACAGCCCAGAGGCCGGCCTGAGGCCTCACCACCACACAGCGCAGAGGCCGGCCTGGAATCCACTTTGGCCTAGGGTCCAGGCTGGCCTCAAACTTGAGATCCACCCTACTCTTCGAATGCAGACATTGTAAGGAGAGGGTCATCAGGTCTGTGTTATCTTGACAGTGAAACCAACAATGGATAGGGAAAAAACAAACAAACAAACAAAAACCCCACAACATCTTCACGAATGTTTCCAGCACCAGGCTTACAGGAGGGGAGGGTTTTTCAGGGCCAAAGGCTGTCCATTCAGCCTGGGTGTGGTGATGCAAAAAGAAAAGATCTTTCATTCAGGCTGAGCCAGGCCCACACAGGATACTTCAGACAGCTTTCCAAAATCCCACCCAACCCTCAGGGTCCCTCAAAGTGGTCGGAGCAGAGAAGACCAAGCCATGCTTTCTCTTACAAGAACTCCTTAGGTCAAGGCATACATTTTCCCTGTTAGTCAGCCAAGTTCAAGGCCCTATCTTGTCTCACTCAGCGGACAGTCTCTAACTCAGCGCTTGCCAACCACTCCATTCATTCTCCCTAACAGGTGCTCAGCCTGGTCTAGGCGCTTGCTGCCAGGTCCGCCTACCTGAGCTTGATCCTAGAACCTACATAGTTTTAGGAGCGAACCAATTCCAAGTTGTCTCCTGACCTTCACTTGTGCACTGTGGCACATATACCCACATCCATACATACACATACATTAAAAAAAAAAAGTAATTTAAAAAAATCAACATGTTAAAAAAAAAAACTTTTTAAGATGGACTTTAGATGGGCAGAGAGATGGCTCGGTGGTTACAAGGACGGGATTCTCTTCCAGCACCTATGTGGTGGCTCACACATCAAACTCCTGTCTGAGGGAATGCAACACTGTCTTCCACCCTCTGAGGGCACAAGGCACATATGTGGTGTACATGCATGCATGTAGGCAAAACATGCATACACATAAAAATAAATAACTTTTTAAATTTAAGTGGACAGATACTAAATATATTCATACATCTTAATTCAGCAAAAATCTTACTTATAGGAAGCTATTCACATCAGTATGCCAAAAAAAAAAAAAAAGGTTCAGTGGGTGGCACACACCTTTAATCCTGGCACTCAGGAGGCTGAGGCAGGTGGATCTCTGAGTTCGAGGCCAAGCTGGTCTACAGAGCAAGCTCTAGGACAGCCAGGGCTACACAGAGAAACCCTGTCTCGAATAACCAAAAGGAATTCCTGGTATGGGTGCACGATACGGTCACTTGACGAGACTTCAAAGTGTGCTCCCTGAGATAGTGACACAAGGCACATACAGGTGAGCTCTGCAAGCACGCACGGACCTTTCCACGCAGATGCACAGTGAAGAACTGGGAGGAGTCAGCAAAAAAAAAAAAAAAAAAAAGGTTGCTCTGGCAGGTGATTTTGCAGTCATCTAGGGCTATGCTTCCTTTCTGCTGAGGGAGCACTTAGCAACGTGTATAGTAAGTGTTGCAATTAAAGGGAGCAAGTTAGAGAATATATTCCTTGTCTCAAGATTTGCTCAGAGAGAAAAAGCAGGTAGCCCTTTAAAAAAAAGAAACTGAGTGGGCTGGGGAGGCAAAGGCAGGGAGATCTCTGTGAGTTCATGGCCAGCCTGGTCTACCCAGCGAGTGCCAGCCAGAGCTACCCAGCGAGACCCTGTCTCAAACAAGAACAACAAAACTGTAAGTTGAATCAGCTTCTCCTTTCTCAGAATGAAACCAGCAGGGCTGGTTGCCTCACCGCCTGCTGTAAGGATGTGCTGAGCTGAACCGGAGGGAAAGCCACCCAACCCTTAAACCAAATGGCTGCTCGGGACAGACACTCACTCATTGATCCAATGGGCTGGAATTGAGCCAGTCCTTGGCCAGTCATGTGACCATTTATCCCCTAGGTGTCAACCGTCAGGGCCGACCAAAGCCCCTCCCCCAACTCGCCCACCATCGAGGTTTCTAGAGGCAGCTGCAAGGGTTGCAACATGAGTTCTCAAGACCGGGGTGTGGTGACACACACCAGTAACTTCAGCATCGGGGGATGCTGAGGCAGAAGGATCGCTGCATGTTCAACGCCAGTTGGCTAAGGTTCATCCACCTACTAACTCAAGCTCTCTGGCTCTCCTAGGACCAGTTAGTGCATCATCATCCAACTGGGAAGGAAATCTCACACGGTTGCTGGAAACACCCAGTGTGAGAAAGCAGACGCTAAGGGCCGACTGGAAACTCCACACGGAGCATGCTCAGGAGCGTTCCTCACAGATGTGGCCCCTCTCTTCGCAGAGGTGGCTCCCAGGAACCTTGGTGTGGCTGCAACTAGGAACTACTCAGGCAGCAACCCCAGCCTGCAGGGCCTGGGAGCAGGTGTGATAAGGCTTCCCCCTCTAGCATCCCGGCCCTCCCTGGCTCACCGCTGTCACAAATAGCCCGTCCCCCTCAGGCCTCCACCAAGGGACGGCTGGGAAGTGGGTCTGTCCAGGGTAAAAGTTGCCAAGTGAGGATTACCCTTTGAATTAAATGTATACATAAATGGGACTCGACAGCCTGCCATGCAAGGACTTTAAAACACAGAGAGAGAGAGCTTAGGGGGCTGGCGAGACAGCTCTAGGGAGTAAAAGGGCTTTCAGCCAAGCCTGACGGCCTGAGTTTGACTCCCTGAACCCACGAGGCAGAAGGAGGGACCTGACTCAACAAAGTTGTGCTCTGACCTCCACCTGCATACCATAAATAAATGTAATGAAAAAAAAAAAAAAAACACTTCTGCAGACACACTGTCAGTGTCGCCACAGGCCAGCACCTTTGTGCATGGTCCCTCCCTGGACCTGGGCCGCCAGGCAGGGAAGCATCTCTAGAGGAATGCTGATTCCCAGGACTGTGAGCCAAACCAGGTGTCTGAGAGCGGGAACAGCCCTGCAGCTAGGAGGCAGCAACCCCAGCCTGCAGGTCCTGGAAGCAGGTATGCTAAGGCTTTCCCCTCCAGCATCCCCGGCCCTCCTTGGCTCACAGCCATCACAAAACAGCACGTCCTCCTCAGGCCTCCTCTGAGGGGTGGTTGGAAAGTGGGTCTGTCCAGGGTAAAAGTTGACAAGGTGAAAGTGGACACCAAAAGACACAGGCCCTCAGTCCCACATCCCTTTGGTGATAACTGGAGTCTCTCGGGCAAAAAGTTAAAACTGAGGCAGAAAAATGTCACCTTCCAGATACCATCTGGGCTGGAATAGAGAGTCAGCCCAGTCTCTCCAGGGAAGTCTGACTCAGAGCAGTCACTGAGACTCTGGCACGGCTTCCTACGGAACCAGTGGGTCAGACTGACCGATTCTGCAGAATTCCTGAAGAGCTGAAGAGCTCCCTGCCAGCCATGGGAGTGGAGGCCTTGCCATTCACCTACCCAGTGACCTCTTTAGACCAGGCATTGCCCTCATACCCAAAGACCAGGGTGGTACCCCACCTACCAGAGTCAAGGCAGCCAGCAGCTAGGATTGCAGTAAACACAGCAGCAGTGACGAAAAGCCTGGCCAGGGAACACATCCCACCATGTTTAGCATCTCTACTGGACACTTCCAAGGGCCATGAGCAAGCCTCCAAGTTCTGTCTAAATACTAGATGAGGGTCAGTCTTCTTTGCCTCCCAGGCACAGCAAAGCCTCCAAGGTTCCTGTGCTCAGGCTAAACGCGCAGACCACCCATGACTGTTTGTTATCCTTTCTCCAGAAAGGCCTCATGAGCTACCTCCTTTAGCTACCCCACGATCAGTACAAGACCCTGAGCCAAGATGGAGCCTGTTTCTGGAAGGTACTAGTACACTGGCAAGAAAGAACAGACTGGGCTGAAGAGGTGGCGCAGCAGTGAAGAGCACTGGCTGTTCTTCCAAAGGTCCTGAGTTCAGTTCCCAGCAACCACATGGTGGTTCACAACCATCTAGAATGAGGTCTGGTGCACCCTTCTGGCCTGCATGTACTGCAACAATAAATAAATCTTTGAAAATAAAGAACAGATTACAGAGCGCCAACAAAGTGAATGAGCATGAGGCAAAATAAGCATCTGCTTTGCACCCCACTGTCTACCCAGTGCACACAGATGGAACCCACAGCTGAGACCAGCAGGCCCAGCTGTATACAGCACACCAGGTGTCCCTCCATAAGTGACAATGGGCTTGTCTCTTGTAATATTAGCCATGAGTTGGACAGGAGAATAGCCATGAGTTCAAAACCAGCTGTATGCTGAGTTCAGCCAGGGCTACATAATGAGACCTGTCTCAAGGTCACATATGTAATATGACAATAGCCCTGCACCTTCACTGAGTTCTGGCTGTGTCCCCCTCCCCCTGCCCTTTCCATTTAGACAGGGAAAGGGATGTGATGAAGTTGGTAGAACACCAGTAGACCCTGAGACTGAGGAGAGGCCAGCACACGGCTGGGCAGGTAGGAAGTAAACATTGAACCTTGGCAGTACTGGAGATCTGAAGGACCTTCAGTATACAAGGCAACTGTCTACCACCAACCTATACTTCCCCACTCACTTAACTCCCCTTTCAGCCCAACTCCACAGAGCAAAGACATTAGCAGAAAGTGTATCATCGTGACCTGGGATCTTCACAAGCAGTTGCCCCTGGCCAGGGTCCCACAGGGGATATCCCATAAGCTGCCACTCCCACCAAGAGTTGGGCTGGGCCTCTTGAGTATCTGCCAGAGTCTGATATAGTTGTATAAGCCAAACTCTCCAGCCAGACACCTGTAATCCTGCACTCAGGAGACAGAGACAGGAGAATAGCCATGAATTCAAAACCAGCCTAAACTGTATGCTTAGTTCAGCCAGGGCTACATAATGAGACCTGTCTCAAGTCATATACATAATTATATACATATATTAAATATGTTTGTTTGCGTGTGTATGTATGTATGTGTACCAGAAATCTGGGACTGGACAGATGGTTCGGCAAGCAGTTAAGAGAATTTGCTGCTCTTGCAGAGGATCCAAGTTCATTTCTCAGCACCCACATGGTAGCCAACAACCTGCAACTCCAGGTTCCTGAGCTTCTGACTCCCTCTGCTGGCCTCCTCAGGCTCCTGCACACATGTGGTACACATAAAGTCACACAAACTCACACACAAACACATTTAAAAAAAAATCAGAAATTCAAGGGGACATTGAGACTGGCCCTTGCCTTTCTACATGCTGCTGAGGTGGGCTGCCCTGATGCAGCCTTCTGGGACTGCCTCCTGCCCTGTGTCATCACCTGTAGGAAATCAGTTATATGTACTACTTCTTCTACAGGTACCCTGTACATGAATGTCACCAGGCCCCAACCAGAGACCATTTGTAGACAGACACAGACTCCCTCAAACACTGCAGGTGAAAGCACTCAATTTCCACTTGACAGATGTGGAAGTTTGAGAGTAAAAGGCATCAGGCTTGCTCCAAGGTCATCTAGACAAAAAGCAGGACCAATTACAAAGCTGTGCAGGCCTTCCGTTCCCTCACACTCCTATGGTCAGATGCTCACAGTAATAAAGGCGTCTCCTACACAATCTGCCCGCTACATCTGGCTTCTAGGGCTGTTCTTAAATAGGGATATCTATATAGAATAGCATACACAAATGCTTAACTCAACCCAACAGTGTCGTCATGTCATTCTCCGCCTCCCCCATCACTAAACCACAGAATGCAGAGCTTTTCAGAAACAGACGGAAGGGAACCACTCCAACCTCTTGCAGAGCAGATGGGGAAGCTGAGGCCCCAGGGATGGAGTGATTCACCCAAACTAGCTGTAAAAATCCTAGGGAACCAGCCCCAAGGTCAAATTCCCCATTTGAAACAGCACCCAAAGTCTTGTGTTTTCAGGAACCAGAGGACCCTTCAAATACGCCGCAAAGAACAGGGCACATGTCCTGTTCACACTGCAAATGGCCCTCGGGCTTTTGAAAGCCACCAGGGATGACCTAGCCAGCTCAGAGGCCTGAAAAAGTGGAAGCACTGAGGTATCCTGATTCCACAACTTTGTCAAAACAGGCAACATCAGAGGACAGAGAAATTGCAGGGATAAAGAGTAAGCCATTCTCCACACACCCTGGGACCCAGGAGCATCTTAAAGGGACATCCACCATGCCAACAACCACAGCAACCCAACAGACACGCACTGCAGGACAGCTACCCAGGAACACACAGACCTCCAATGGAATCAGCTTAAAAAGCGAACTTTGCTGGGAACACACTCAGCTGTTTTCAAGAAATCCACGTGCAGAAAAGCCAGGTGCAGGGCTTTGTTGGTTTTATCTTTTAAGCAAAGCCTTGCTCAGTCCTGCTATAGCAACTGTAACAAAAAACAATACTTGCTAGCACTGGTTGGAGTCTCCCAGCTCCCCAGCTTCATAGCTTTTATGAAAATACAACTGAGGGCATTTCGGATCAGCCAAGGATTCCAGCTTGTAGGAGCACCGGTCTTGTAAAAATTAAAGCAATCACCAGCTGAATCTATGACAGCTGGCAGATGCAATTAGCAATGGTGGTGGTGGTGGTGGTGTGTGTGTGTGTGTGTGTGTAAAATCACATATCTAACAAAACAGACATCCTCAGACCTACAGGAACCAGATGTAGCAGTGGGGAAAGGCCCTTCTTTAGGACAAGGTTATTAACTGAAGCCTGCACTTTCAAAGGCCTTCCAGCCTCTGAACAAAAGCAAGTTGGAGAGACACTAGTTTTCCTCCAACTCGTAAAGGGTGGGGGAGCTCCCCTTCTGAAATCCCAACCACCTTCCTGGCTGGTTCTTCCAAATCCTTTTAATGCTGCACTTCCCAGCTATAATTTGAGGGAAGGGAGCTCACACATCTTATTTCGTCATTGCACTCCAGGTCATCTCTGTCAGCAAGCCCCTTAAAGTTCGTGTTCTTACCAAAGGTTCCCTTCACTAGTATAATCCTTCCTAGGTCAAAACCCAGTGTTCGGAGCGGGGTGGGGAAGTCAACGGGGAATTTCATTTTAATCAGTGAGCCGCTGTGACATCGCCAAAGAAAGGCACCCTAACGCCCGAACAGCAAAAACGCTGTTTCAGCAAACACTTTTTGAAAAGCGGCAGACAAGACCTGTGGAAAGGAAAGGAGGGGACAACAGGAGAGCGGAGAGCGAGGGAAAGTCAGTGCCACTGACCGACGCTCACACTTAGGGGACGTTCCCCCCCATCACCCCCAGCCCACGCTGCCGGGCTTAAGCACACCGCGAAAAGTCCAGTGCGTGATTCAGTGGGGCAATGACTACCGTAGGCACTGGAAATGGGGTGAGGGCGGAAAGGGCTTTGCAGTGGGATGCCCGCGCGCATCCTACCCGGCACGCTGGTCTTCGATTGATCCAGTCCCGCACTAACACCCCCTCCCCCAAATCCTCCCAAGGTGAGCCCTGGTGGTAGGTCCTTCCCGCCGCCGCATCAGAGAGCTCAGACAAGGGAGGAAGACTCCAGCCAGCAGACCCGGCTGCAGGATGCAACTCGGGAAGGAAAGCAGCGGGGCGGCTCCCAGGGCACAACCGGGTCGAGACCTCGGGCACAGCGTCTCCTTACCTCTAGAGTCCGGATCTCCTGCTGCGTGAGGTCGTTGGACACGGAGCACTTGGTGCGCAGCCCGCGCAGGCTGCCGATGGAGATATCGATGAGCTTCTGCAGCTGGCCGCACTGCTGCAGCGCCCGGCTGGCCGCAGCCCCTGCGCCCCCGTCCGCGGCCGCCGCGGTGCCCCCGCCGCCGCCCTCCTTCTTCTCGCCCATCGCCGCCGCGCGCAACGCCGCTCTATCCATGCCTCGGCATCGGGGCCAGTGGGGGCCGAGGCGAGCAGCCCGGGGGCACGGGCGCCTCGGCAGAGAAGCTCAGAACCGGGAAGGCTGCAGTAGGAGCGCCCCTCGGCGCCGCCAAAGCCTGAAGTCCCGAGAGCCTGCTGCTCAGTCCGCTCCTCCCGCTGCCCAGAAGCGGCGCCAAAGTGAAAGCCTCTGCGACCCGACGGCTGCGGTTGCCGGAGCCTTTAAGCGGGCGCGGGGGCCGTATCGGGTCCGCGGTGCGTGCTGGGACTTGTAGTCCGCGCTGAGCATCTGCCTTCTGGCCTGCGCCTTTGGGCCCCGCCCGCGCTGTGGCCCCGCCTGACGCCCAGAAGGGGCTGCTCTGCGCCTGCTCCAATTCGTGTGCGTAGTGGTCTTCGAAGCCTGGAACCCAATCCCTCCTCAGTGGTTTTACCCTCATCTCCCACTACCACCCGCTTCTCACACACGCAAGCGCACTCATTAGTAGCTTCCCAAGACCGGTGAATGGGGTAGGACGGGGGCTGATAGCTCAGACCCAGATAAACTGTCATGTGGGATATTGAGGGTCCGAAAAATTTTGTGTGAGCTTAGGTGCTGCCGTGTATAGAAACGCGTTAAGCATGTAGCTCAGCGGCAGAACACTTGCCTGGAAAACACAAGGCCCTAGGTTTGATTCCCCAGAACTATCGGAAGAAAAGAAAAAGAAGCACACACTCACCCTGATCTAAATCTGACAACACTTGACTCTGAGTTGTGTTTGTGTTCACATAGAGCTTGACCCTGAATTGTCTTACCAAAGTTAACAGATAGGCAAAGAAAAAGGAGTTTCTTCCATGTTCCATTTACTCAACGAAATAAATTTAGCGTCACATGCCCTCCAGATGACACGTGGGCAGCACATTAATTTGTTGAACATTTCCAATAGTTTCGGAGCAGAGAGAACCTACGTTCAAATGTGATTTCTGCCACTCCACTGTCTGGTGTGTGAACTTGGGCAAATAGCTTCCCCCAGATTCCCCAGTTTTCCCCGTCACATCAAATGGGACTGTCTTAGCCATCTATCCCAGAGGGCTTCTTAAAAGGTTATGTTTGTACAGGACCCAGATTAACCACTGGCATGCGTGATCATGTATAAATGTTAGTCCTTTCTAAACTCCGGCTTTCTAAATGAGAATCTGAGCCTGAGCCATCAGTGGTCAAAGCGGCAGTATTTCCCAGTACATCCTAATCCAGCATTTAAGCCTTACCACACCTGTTCACTGTCCTCTCCATCAGTCTAACTCACATGTTCTAGCAATTAAAACAAAAAAAGTGAGCTGGGTATGATGGCACATACCTGTAATCCCAGCACTCTGGAGGCGCAGAGGCAGGTGGATCTCTGTGACTTTGAGGACAGCCTGGTCTACAAAGTGAGTCCAGGACAGCCAAGGCTACACTGAGAGCTAAACAAGAATGACCGATACAGCTGGGTGTGGTAGCTCATATCTATAATCCCAGCACCGGCTGAGGCAGGAGGATTCCTCACTTAAGATCAGCCTAAACTGTATAGTGAGACCCTGTCTCAAAGGATGATGATGATACGGCTATTCTCACTCAGTGTGAGCTAGAGTCTGTGTTGTAGTTACATCCCCCATCCCTGACTGTTACCAGAGCCCCACTCCAGACCCTGAATTAGAGAAATGACTACCCTGAAATAACACTGCAATGGTGGATTTTCAAGCTTGAACAAGCATCGCAATCAAGCGGAAGACTTGTTCACCCTCCAATGATAGGCCCAGAGCCTGTAGTTTCCTGATCCATAGATCTGGGCCTTGAGAAGCTGCATTTCTAGCAAGTTGTTAGGTGGTACCGGTGCTGCTGGTGAGGGTAGCAGGTATTGAGAAGCCATCATGCAGAAGGTCAATGGACTGGACTTCTCAATCACTCTCCACCTTGTTGTTTCGAGGCAAGGTCTCTCACTGAACCTGGAGGTTGCCAGCTCCACTAGACTAGTTGGCTAACAAGCCTCGGGAATCACAGCTGCTGCCCGTATTTTACATGGGTGTTAGTGCGTCAAATTTAAGTCCTTAGGCTTGTGCAGCAAGCACTTTACCAACTGGGACATCTCTGCAACTCTTGGGACCATTTTCCCCTGAACCCTGGCAAAGACCCCTTGCTGTCCTGTGGCCTGTGGCATTCATGCCTATCCGTGCCACCATGGTGGCATCAGCAGCAAATGCCGACCTCTTGGCTGCTATCCTTGGGCACCTGACCATATGTGGCATACGCTTACACAGACACACATAAACATAAGTAAAAATAAAAATAAATCTAAATTAAATGCACACACACAGGTCAACAATATGTTGTTCAACTGAATTCAGAGAGTGTTGGGTGCTATAAAGGAAGACCAAGGAAGTTCGCTCCAACCACAGAACTGAGGTTTGTCAGTTTTGTTTTGCTTTTGAGGCACAGTCTCATGTATCCAAGATTCACTACATAGCCTAGAGTGTGACCATGGGTCTCCTGATCCTCCTGCCTCTGCCCCCCAGGTGATAGGATCACAGGCATGTGCCTCCACACTCAGCTGAGCAGAGATCTGACTTAGGAAATGAAGTTATGCACACGGGTTCTCCAGGAAAGGGCCACTCCAAGAGGGGGAATCACGTGCAAAGGCCTAGAGGCAAGAACTCCTCATACTGCAGTAAGAGAAGCAAGGCTCAGGTCACCTCAGCATGATGGAAAGAGCAGGCAGAGGTGATCTAGGGAAACTGGACAGGGCTAGATCAAGCAGGGCATAGGAAGGAAGGTGGGAACTGTCTCTAAGTCTTTATCACTCCCAATATGGCACAAGAGCAATGGCAACTACATTACCTGGGAGACTCTCAGAATTGCCATGGGGGCTGGCAAGATGGCTCAGTGTGTAGAATGGCACTTGCGGCCAAGGTCAATCCTTGAGACTCACATGGTAGAAGGAGAAAACATACTCCCAAAAATTGTCCTCTGACTTCTAGATGTGTGCCATGACACTTTACACACACACACACACACACACAATGTAAAAACATGGGGTAGGGAATATGAAGGAAAACATGCCACCAAGAAGCAAGGTATATTGGCTTGTCAGCCCAGCACTGGAGAGGCAGGAGAATCTGTTCACAGTTTCAGAGTTCTGTAGCCAGCCTAGACTGCATGAGACCCTGCCTCAAACAAACAGGCAGAGCTCTCAACAAGCACAGCTCTCTAAGCTTGTAAAGTAACTGCCAATATATATGTTTACATAATGTATATTTATAGAGAGATAATATATTAACATATAATACAAGTATATTTGTATATTACAATGTATCTTTAGACTCATTCTGCAATATATACATACATGTGTATGAATACATGTGTATGAATATATGTGTGTACATGTGTGTGTGTGTGAAGCAGCTCAAAAACAACCGTCTGACTGCAGCATGAAGAGTAATAGGAGACTAGGGCAAAACAGGGGCACCCCATTTTGAGACTCCTGCAGTGGGCAGGGCTGGATAGAGGAACAGAACAGGACAAGGAAGGAGCATATTACGCCGGGCGCAGACTCAGCAAGACAAGCCTGTGGGTCCAAGACGAGAGGCAGACAGAAGGTATGGCTCATTCTGGCAGTGGTACCGTCACTCCTCAGCACTGGGCCCTGAGAAGTTCTGCCCCGCATCCCTGCGCCAGGTGCACATCATACCATCAGGTTCACACCTGCTCCCCTGGCCGTCCCCTTCACCTTGGGGGCGTAACAGGAGCAGGTTTCTGCTGGAGTCTAGGGCAACACAGCCAGAGCTGGGATTCCATCTTCAGTCCTAGAAATGTGTGCAGCCACCCTGGAGAGGTCACTTTCTTTCCGGGGTTTGTTTGTTGAGAAAGCGCCAGCCCTCCCCACGTAACATGGGCTGGCTTCGAACTCACTATGTCGTTTCTAGGTTGGCGTCAAGTTTATAACAATCCTTTTGTCCAACATTCCTGGTATTAAATGAGCATGCCACCTTACTAGTTTGAGATGCCCTTCTTCCTTCTTCTCTTCCTTCTTTTCTTCCTTCCTTCTTTCCTTCCTCCCATTTCTTCCTTCCTTCCTTTTGCACATTCCTTCCTTCCCTCCTTTTTCCTTCTTTTCTTCCTCCTATTCCTTCCTTCCTTCTTTCCTTCCTTTCTTCGTCACATACTAAGCAAATATTCATACCACCAAGCTACATTCCCAGCCCTTTAGATGCACTTAAAAAAATGTTTGTATGTGTGTGTGTGTGTGTGAGTGTGGTGTGTATGTGGTGTGTGCCCAGCTGTGTGTGCAGCTACCTGTGTCATGTGCAGGCTCACAGAGGCAGAGGAGGGTGTCAAAGGTCCTGGTCTACCACTCGCTGCCTTGTTTGTTTGAGGTAGTCTCTCTTTTAAAGAGATTTTTTTTTCCCCTAAGTTATGTGTATATGTGTACGTATATCAGGCCAGAAAGGGTTTTGGAATCCGTGTAGCTAGAGCCTCAGACAGTCGTGAGCTGGATAACATGGGTGCTGGGAACCACACTCAGGTCCTCTGGAAGAGCAGCGAGTGCTCTTAACCACTGAGCCATCCCCCCACCCCGAAAAAGTCTCTTAACATAACTGAAGCTAAGTGGGCAGCCAGCAAACCCCAGCATTCCTCCCACACATGCACAGGTACACACACTCAACTTTTCACACTGGTTCTGGGAATTGAACTCAACAACCCATGCTTGCACAGTAAGCACTCCCCCACTCTGAGTCATCTCCGCCCCACCACCACCACCAGATGCACTTTCTCTCTTGTTATCACACACATTGGTATGTGTGTGCTTTCCTCTTCCCATCCGGTCAGCAGCTACTCGCTGAGCTGCAGAGCTGTGCTCAGCACTGGGCCACACTTTGGGGACACGGCCGGGACTAGTGGAGTCACCCTCTGCATCCTCAGGGAGTCGCCTCCAGAACTTCCTGCGGATCCCAAATTCACGTGATCACTTAGTCTCTCACAGAAAATCGGATAGTTACAGCAGCGTGTGGTGGCATGCACTGGTCATTCCACTAGTGCCCACAAGTTTAAGACCACCCTGGGTAACATGTGAGTGTACGTGTGTGCGTATATGTATGAGAGGCAGAGAGAATACAGGTCAGAGGACGGCTCTGGTCCAGAGATTGAACTCGGGTCATCAGGGTTGGCAGCAACTGCCTTCACCTTCTGAGTCATCTTCCTGACTTCCGAGTTGGAAAAGAAAATGCCTGGTTCTGTGTTGAGGCACCTGCCAATGTCTTGGAAGTACACTACCTTCTTCCTAAGCCCTCCTCTCTCCCCTAAGGCCTATATTTAAATATGTATTAAACCTATTTCTTGGGCTGGAGCTCAGCTGGCACAATACTCATGGAGTGTGCGCAAAACCCTAGATTCAGTTCCCAGTACCACCTAAACCAGGCCTGGTGACACATGCCTGGACACCCAGCACTCAAGAGGTGGAAGCTAGAGGGTCAGAAGTTCAAGGTCACCCTCAGCTACAAAACAAGTTCAAGGCAAGCCTGGGGCATATAAAACCCTATTTCAAATAAACGAGAACAACAGAAAACCACAGACCTGTTTCTTTCTCTTCTCAATGTTATTTATTATCGTTAGCATGCGAGCACGCATGTGGAGGTCGGGGACAACCTTGCGGAGTCGGTTCCCTCCTTTTACCTTTATAAGGGTTCTGGAGGTTGAACTCTGAGGTCACCAGCTCGCACAGCAAAGGTGCTTGCCAGCTAAGCCATCTCACGGGCCCACAAACCTGCTTTGCAGTGAGCTCCAACTTCGTTTGATTAAAAACAACAAAATACGAATGGCCTCCTGTCACCCTGCTACGGTTTCGACATCTCCAGATGATCTAGAACTCTCGTACGGTGCCAATGCTGTATACAGGGCTTTTCTATTGTGTTACCTAGGGAATGGTCAGAGAAAAAGTCAGAGATGAGGGGCACGGAAGAGCCCTGGGTTCCATCCACTGATGGAACAGGGTGTGGCTGTAGCTGTACATCAGTTCAGACACAATCTGTTTTTGAAACCTATTTTGAAACAAGGTTTTACTCTTTCTACCTGCTTTGCCCATCCCCCGTTGTGGCTGGTTGGGTTTATGATACGTAAACATGTTTTGTTAAAATTCCAAGTTACTTGGGTTTCAGTTTGTCCACATGCTGATCGTGGTCTTTGCCAGGTGGAAGTAGTTGAAGTCTGAGGACTTTGAGGGGTATAAATTCGACAGCCCAGAAGGTGTGGCTGCTTGGAGGAGGATTGCTTGCTGCTGGTTCGTCCTACTGCTGCATTTGCTGTTTGCAGATGTGCTGGTTACCTGGATTTCTGGATTTCTGGAAGACTGATATTTGTATTGCCCCCGAAAGAATCCTAGGACCCTACCCAGCGGGAAGTAGCAGAGAGCACACCACTCCTGTCCTCTCTGACCTTCTTTCCTTCCTACCCAGTGTTGGGGGGTTGGAAGGTTGGAAGGGAGGTAGAAGCGTTTAATAACCTAAATAAAGTAGGTTTGTTAAAAAAAATCCATGTCATCACCCCCGCCCCTCAGTCTCCTGAGCACTAAGAATACAGGTGTGAGCCTCCACACCCAGCAGCACTTGGTAGAATATAAGGGCTGAACTATGGAGCTCACCATAAGCCTGTGCCGTCTCGCCAAGCCCTTTCTTCATTGCTGTCCAGCTGGAAAACCGCATAGGCTGAGGACAGCCGAGCAAACTGTGGTTTCCGATCAAAGCCTACAAGGTCCTTCCAAGCCAGGGTCCAGCTGGTGTCTTGAGGCTTATCGCTACCCAAGGCTGTTTCAAGTCAAGACCCTGACTTAAGAAGCTGATAGAAATAAAAAGGCATCTCTCAAGAAAAAGCAATACCCAGACACCCTCAGCTGTGATAAGATAGGGGCAAGGAGGTTTCGGATCCCTGAGGTTACCCATGAACTTCAGAGCTAAAGACAAGGTTGGGAACGCAGTGTGACAGCTGGTCCTCACTACCCTTAACTCAACAATCTCAGGGGTGGAGCTGGGGGAGACATGGTGGGTTTTCATGTCATGATGACTTTCCTGAATCTTCAGTCATCTGTGTGTGTGTGTGTGTGTGTGTGTGTGTGTGTGTGTGTGAGTACATGCCCACCATAGCATAAATGGAGAGGTCAGAGGACCACCCACGGGAGTCAGTTCTTTCCTTCCACCATGTGGGATTAGAGGATCGAACTCTGATCATCAGGCTTGGCAGCAAGCACCTTGACTCACTCAGCTCTCTTGCCAACCCCTCCAGCATGCCCCTTCCCCCAGAGTATCCTGATGTAGCCCTAGCCAACCTCACAACCCCCCCACCTCAGCCTCGCTAGGGCTGGTATTACAGCCCCATACAGCCACACAGGCTGCAGCCTGGCTTCTCCACATTTCTACTTGTTCTGTTGACCTAACTTGCAGACACCTACCTCATCAGAACAGCAGAGTCAGCTGCCCAGAATTCTGCACCCCCAACCCATCTCCCTAACTGGATGGTGGGTTTCCTTGGAGTCAAGTTGACCTTATGTCCCCTTGGCAAAGCTTTTTACCTTTCCAACTCTTTTATCTCTTTGTCTGTAAAAAGTGAGTCTAGGAGGGTTGCTTGAGATGGCTCAGCTGGTAAAGGACTTGTAATACAAGCCTGACGACCTGAATTGAAGGTAGAAGGACGCCTGTCCTCTGACCTACACATATGTGCTGTGGCGTGTGTGCTCACCCACATGCACATACAAGTGATAAAAATTTTAAATATTTAATACAAATGTAAGAGCCCCTCCCTCCAAGTGGCCAAGGGGTGAGAGAATAAAGCAGCTAGAGTGTCCTACCCAGCAGGAGCTGAGGTGTGTTTGTGCATGTGGAAGAAGGCAGGCTTCAGCCAGCCACAGACGGGGCTTTGCTCTAGGGAGGCTGACCCTTAGTGTGTTCTCTAGAACACATACAGTTCACTGGTGCAAGTGTGGTCAGAACCGGGCTCTAGATCAGGCTCGGAAAGGAGCCAAGTTGAAAAATGGCCTTCTTGTTAGGTGCTGATTTATAACCAATACAAGAGATAGGAGGATTGGTGTGAGTTCCGAGTAAGCCTGGGCTGCATTATGAGATCCTGTATCCAATACGAAAAGGAAAAGAAAAAGGAGGGAGAAGAAAAGAAAAATAACCTTCTTAGGATTGAAACTGAAGACTCTTTCTCTCTCTCTGACACACACACACACACACACATGGTTTTCAAGCACATCTTTTCAGGTACCCAGGCAAAAAATGTAACTGCATTCCAGGAGATGTAGAAACAGGCCAGAAGGAGCCAGAAGGAGCCAGAAGGAGATGCGAGACCCTTTGGCTTCCAGTTATCACCGAGGCCACTTACCCTCCTCCACTTTCAAAGCCTTTGCGGGTTTGAAACCTCTAGGGTTCAGCATTCTGTGACAATTTCCTTCACGAGTTGCTTTGATCCAGAGCGCAGGCCTCCAGGGTCTTCTCTCCGTATGCTCTGAGCTATGGCTTCCTCGCCGACCCAAAGCCCCTGTCCTTCACATTCCTACCGTAAGCAATGCCTGTGCTTCTGTGCCAGCCGGCTCCACCTAGACCACTGCCTGGCTGCCGTCCAGCAAAACTGCACTCCCTCTTCAAGCCAGCGAACCCAGCTGACATCCATCCTTCACGCGGCCGAGCCCTCTTCCGGCAGGCCTTGGCTGAAGCAGCTGTCGATGCTGGGAGAAAGTTCGTGGCCCTGTTGCCCGCTGCCCTTTAAATGCATGACCACAGACCTCAAATTGGCACTCTCATGGCCGGGCAGTTCCACCAGCCTTTCCTAGACAGTTCATGTTCCCGTTCTCTAGGACAGCCATTCTGTACGCTCTTCTCCCAACACAAGGCTCCCTCTACTCCTCTGCTGTGGGTTCTGGTTTGTCCTTGAGAAACCAGAAGGCAACACACCGAATCTGTGAGTCTTCCTGCCACTGGGGCCACAGAAGTGCCGCCTGTTTACATTAAGTTAGACTTGGTCTCTGACTCTGGATTCCAGCCTGGAGCAGGTGTACCACTTCTGAACTGCATCATCCTTGTCTCTGCAGCCCTGTTATGCTCCCCCTTCCCCCAACCTTTCAGACAGGGTCTCACTATGTAGCCCTGGCTGGCCTGCAACTCACTGTGTAGACCAAGCTGCCCTTGGCTCCTACAGATCTGCCTGCTTCTATCTGCCCAGTGCTGAGATCAAAAGTGCACACCATACCAGGCAGTAAAGGCACATGCCTTTAATTCCAGTACTCAAGAGGCAGAGGCAGGCAGATCTCTGAGTTCGAGGCCAGCCTGGTCTACAGAGCAAGTTCCAGGACAGCCAAGGCCACACAGAGAAACCCTGTCTCAGAAAAAAAAAAAAGAAAAAAGAAAAGAAAGAAAAAACAGTGCATACTACTATGCCAGGTGGATGGTTTGGTTTTGGAAACAGGCTCTTCTGTATCCCAGGCAGGGTTTAAACCCAATATGTAGCCAAGATCTGGAGACCTTGACTTCCAGATCTTTCTGCTCCCAGCTCTGTAGTGCTGGGATTATAGGCTTGTGCCAGCATACCCAGTTTAAGAATCGCTGGAGATCGTATCTGGGACACTGTTCATGGTAGGCTAGCACTTTACTAACTGAGCTATACTCAGCCCATTCTTACCCAGTAGCGTTGCCTTTTCCCATATCCTCAATACTTTGAACAGTGCACCATACACAGCAGTTACAGAGTAGCTGTTGGATACATAGTAAAGGACTCTGCAAAGGCTCTACTGAAAGACCAAATCAGTAATTTAAGAATTCTTTTATACTTTCAGAAGAATGACTCTAGGTACATAGGTGTAGATTCTACTGAATCTTAATTTTTTAAAGATATATTTTATTGTGTACATTTGGGCGTTTTGCCTGCATGTTTGCGCACCGGGACCATGCGTGGAGCCTGTGGAGCCCAGAAGAGGGCATCACCTGGGACTGGAGTTACAGGCAGTTGTAAGCACCATGTGGGTGCTAGGAATGGACCCAGGTCCTCTAGAAGAGCAGCCAGTGCTCTTAACCTCTGAGCCATCTCTCTGGCCCCTTCTATTACATTTTTGCTTGGTTTTGATTTGGGGGACAGGGTCATGCTATGTAGTCCAAACTGACCTCAAACTCTCCATACTTCTGCTTCAACCTCCTGGGAGTCACAGATCTGCACCAACACATTCAACACCCATTAAACTTACACACACACATATATATCCATTCATAAACATGCAAGCATGTGAAAATCTGGTTCTGTATATTTGGCAGAAATTGAGATCCCATGTTAGTCTCAAAGAATGGGACAAATCAAAGATCATCTCTCTGCCCTCAGTTTCTAGGATCCAGTGGAGGAGGAGGAGGAAGAAGAAGAAGGAGAAGAAGAAGAAGAAGAAGAAGAAGAAGAAGAAGAAGAAGAAGAAGAAGAAGAAGAAGAAGAAGAAGAAGAGAAGAGATTCAGGGCTACAAAATGCCATCCCCAATGTGGTCTTAATTCAGTCACTTTACTTCGGAGTCCTCTTCTGCAAAACCTGGGGTAGATTATACAGTGAGGGCATAAACAGGGTACCCAAAGCCCCCAGCCTCAGCCTGGTCTGAGCCTGGAGCATGTAAGCAAGCTATGGCAATACCAGTCCAGAGTGTGTCCCTAATTCCCTGAACCAGCTTCTGGTCACAGGCTGCAAAAGTAAATGATACACCTTGACAGGGGTACTGAGTGGAGGGGCTCAGCTGCTGGGTTTTGCAGATGTTTGGCATGGCTGGGCCATAACTAGAGATGAAGCATAATGCTGTGCCCTTTCCAGGGTCAAGGCACTGAGGAACCTGATGTCACCCATCCCTACAAGTGGGGATGAAGACAACACTCAACACCACAAAATAGCAACTCCACATGTGTGCTTTAGTGAAGCAGTGTTTCTGATTAGATAATGCTGGGGTTTATTTGGGAAACAGCCAGAAAAGTAACATAAGTCACCTATGGAGTCCCAAGCCAATGGCTCTTCACATCACCTTGGCGCAGAGGTCGCCTCTCACTTGTGACTCTGCATTCCCAGCACCTTTGGGGAAACAGGCATCACCTCTTTCTAGAAGCCCTCCTTCACCTCCAGGCTGGCCCACATCTCAACATTCCCAGCATTTTGCATCAGCACCATAAGGACATGCCTGCCTCCAGATCCTATGTTCTGTCCTCTAGACAGGGCCTTTAACCAGCTCAGCCAAGCGCTGCTGCAAGCCCTTTGATCCTTTCGCATCTCTTGCTGTAGATGGCGGGCCTCTGACACAATCCACAGTGCTCCAAAAGGCTTGCTGTTCCTTCTTGAATCCAATGGGGCAAATTTAGGCTAAAGACTCGTCCTCCAGCTAGATTTACTGTCCCTAGGAGGGCCTGCTTTCCTGCAAGGGGAGACGCAGGACTAACCTCAGTCCAGAAGGAAGGCAAAGGAAGAGAACACTGCACCCCCTAAGTTCTCACAGGACAGCCTGAGCCCAGAATTCCCCAATCCATAGCCATCCAATGTCTTTACTGCGACATGCTTCTTCCCAGAGGCTGATGTGTGCAGCTGCAACGCTGGGCATGGGGGGCAGGTGCTTAGTTGGGGAAGGCGCTCCAAAACATCCTGTGATTATTTACAGAGTTGCAGCTAGCATCTTGACAGAAACACGGGCTTGCAGCAAGCCTGACCTATTCCCTATGCCCAGGGTCCAGGCTGCTTACACCCAATGCCGATGATGCGGTTTCTCTCAGTGCCTACTCCCCAACTCCTTAGTTAATATTTAAAGACAAGCTCTCATATAATCCAGGCTGACTTCTAAGTCCTTCTGTGGCAGAGAAGGACCTTGAATTCTGGTCTTTCTGCTGCTACTTCCAACATACTGGATGACAGATATGTACCACCATGTGAGCTCTGTGCGCTTTGGGCAAGCATTCTACTAACAAGCTGTGGTCCCAGCTTCTTTAAATTCATTTTTTAAGTTAGTATACTAAGTAATAGGTTTCGTTACAGCATGTCACACCTATGTGTCATTACGCCTTGTTGTTGCTCATCTCCTTACCTCATCCCTTTGATTGATTTATTTTGAATTAATTAATTAGAGACAAGTCTGGCCTATGTGTCTCCTGGCCTTACGCTTGCTACGCAGCCAGAACTGGAGATCCTCTTGCCTCAGATCCCCAGTGCTCAGACTGCAAGTCTGTGCCACCATATCCGGCAGTTAAGTGGCTCTCATTATGATGGTGGTGTCTTTTTTGGGTTATATTGTTCTTTTTCTGTCTTTGAATGTCACAGACATTGTGTGCCAGGATTGCTGGTAAGATAGTGAGATTCTGGGTGTGAAATGACTCAGCAGGATGTCCCAAGCCCACAGTTCCTGAGGGCTACCATGGTGCTTCAGGGGGACTCCATGTCTAGTTGCTGTCAACAAAGAGAATCTGTTCTCAGCCCCCATCCAAGTGGAGAGTGTCCCCTCCTACCAGACAGCGCCATAAAAGAACACCTGGTAAAGGTACCACCCATGTGTCTTAGCTAGGGTTTTTATTGCTGCAACAAAACACCATGACCAAAAAAGCAAGTTGGGGAGGAAAGGGTTTATTCACCTTACACGCCTACACTGCTGTGAGAAAGAAAATAAAGGTCAGGGAAGGAACCTGGAGGCAGGAGCTGGTGCAGAGGCCACGGAGGGGTGCTGCTTACTGGCTTGCTGCCCATGGCTTGCTCAGTCTGCTTTCTTATAGAACCCAGGACCACCAGCCCAGGGATGGCACCACCCACCATGGGCTGGGCCCTCTCCTATTGATCACTAATTGAGAAATTCCCTACAGCTAGATCTCATGGAGGCATGTCCTCAGCTGAGGGTCCTTCCTCCCTGATGATTCCAGCTTGTGTCAGGTTGACGCAGAACCAGCCAGTACAGTACTGCAACCCTGAAGACCTGAGCTTGAGCCCCCCAAACCATTGTAAAGGTAACAGGAGAAAGCCAATCCCATATACCTGCTTCTGACCATGAGCAGTGGCATATATCACACAGACGCACAACATAATGATAATGATAACCGAGATCCACATGGCTCTGCCTCCCTAGTGCCAGAATCAAAGGCATGAGCCACCACTGCCCGGCAGAATCTCCTCATGTTTTCCTTTTAGTTACACCATGCTTCACAAACCATGTGGCTGGCAGTAACGGCCAGCCCTTTGAGGATTAGTTCTTGTATCCAGGCATCAAGGCTTAGGAAGGTAAAAATGACTCTGTGGATGTATGTCTGAGTGCATGTATGCCACATGTCTGTGGATGCCTAAGAAGGCCAGAAGGGCTTTGGAGCCCCAGAATGGAGTTACAGGTGGTTACAAGCTGCCATATGGGTACTGGAAATGAAACCCATTTCCTCTGGATGAGCACTGAGTGCCCTTATCCACTGAGCCAACCTCTCCAGCCTGCCACCTCCTCCCTTTTTTAAATTTAGAGACTACTACATAGCTAAGGCTGAGCCTGGGCTTTCCGGTCCTTCCTTCAGAGTTCTGAGAACGCAGGCAGGTACCACACATGGCCACACCCACACTTAACAACAACCACAGTAATGATACCAAGGACTCGCAGCTCTCGGCTTCCTTTTTGGTTTTGTTGTTGGCTAGAGTCTCGTGTAGCCCAGGCTAGCCTCAAAGGTGTTGGCTGGCCAAAGCCGGCTCTACCTCCTAATTGCTGGGGTTATAACCATGCACCACCACAGGATTCGAGATGGCCTGTCTTTGATGGTATCTTGGCCTCCCTGTGGGATCTGAATCTGTGACGAAACCCCGCCATGGCAGGCAGGTTATGTATAGCAGGTGCAGTTCGGGTACCCAGCCTTCCACCCCAGCCCACTGAATGTCCCCCCTGTTAGTATTCTGAAACACCTCCTCTTATTTAGAAATTAATACTAACACCCCCACCCCCGCTATTCAGGACGCCCAGTGGCCTCGGACTCCACCTACCCACCCATTCCCATGCCTCAGAACTTAAGACCTTTCTGTAGGTTGAATAGTTCTGTCCAAGCTTCAGAGCCTCAGTTGTTGTTTACAATGGCAACCACTTAGCACGTGCAAAGCACTGGCTAGGTCTGTTAACGTCCATCCAGGTCTACACCAGCTTTCTAGAAGGAAGCACTATGAACCCCACTCTCAAGTTAGCACAAGAAAGTTAAACTTTCAGAAGATTAACTGCATCTCCTTGCTGGGTCCTTCTGGGCTTCGTTACTGTTTGGCTGCTGACTGCAGAGGCCCAGGCGTGGACCAGATCTTGGTCCTTGGTGGGTTTACCCAGCCATCTGGTCTATAAGCAGGCTTCTGAACTCTGGTCCCACCTGGCTCTCAGCATCAGGGCCTTGTGGCTGGCTGGCTCACTCCCCCTCTCAACACACACACACACACACACACACACACAGAATTTGGGTTTTGTTGTTGTGTTTTGAGACAGGGTCTCGTGTGGTTCAAGCTGGCCTGGAACTGGCTACATAGCCAAGGATGATCTTGAATCCTTGCTCTCCTGTCTGTCCCTCCCAACTACTGGGATAAGTATGTACCACTGTGCCCAGTCTATGCAGGGCTGGCTCTCAACCCCAGGGTTCTGCGCATGCCGATAAACCCTCTACCAACTGAGTAGACCCCCAGCTCTGACCATGTGGCAAGCACCTTTGCCAGCTGAGCCACGCCATGAGACCAGAGCACTTTTCAAACTGCAAAAAGTGCAGATTGTCAGGTATCACCCAGGCCACACAGGCTAGAGCCGCTGCTAATGCACACAGGAGTTTGCGTTTCACTTAGTTTCATTATGCGTGTGTCTGAGTGTAGATTTATATACACGGGAGCAGTACCCTCCAAGGCCAGAAGAGGGCGCCAGACCCAGTGGAGCTGGAGTTACGATGACCCTGAGTCAGTAGATGTTTCCAGCCCCCCACCCCAACAAAAGACCAACAGAAGGAGCCAAATATAATTCCCAAGCCAGTCCTACTATGCTACAGTCTGAGCGTGTCTTCCCGGGGTTTAAGTGGGGTCTACCGAGAAAAAGTCAGGCTGTGGAGGGTAGTGCGTTCAGGAGAAAGTAATAAAGAATGTAGTTCTCGAGGGATCCTAATTACCAGTGAAATGCTTGTTGGAAAAGCCAGATTCATGAGTCGCCCTCTGCCTTCCTGTTTCATCTTTTGATCTCTCTCTGTAGCATGTAGTCCCGTTTCGATTTGATTGACTCGGGGAGCCCTACCCCCATCTCTTACACTGTGAGCAAAATCAGCCTCTTTTCTTTGTAAGTTTTCCAGCCTCCATTGTTTTATTACATTAACAGGAGACAGACAAACACTATCCATAGGGTGCCTCACTTCTGCCTGGCCCAGCTCCGGAGTCTCTGCATCACTAATTCTCAGTTAGGGCTGGCTCACCTGAAGGTTCTCCATTCACCTGCTCTAAAGCTTTCTCGGTGCTCTCCCTGCCTTGGAAACTGCACAGCCTAGGGTTAGTGGCTAACTCCTTTCCTCGTTCTCATTTGGGGGGTCACCTGTGCTGAGAACTTGGTTTTTCTTTAAAAAGCCAGTTGTGCTGTGTGAATATGGTTTTGTTCTTGTCCCAGGTGTGTGATATGGGGCCGCTTCAGACTGTCCACAGCAGCTGACTATAATGTGCCTCATGCCCGGGCAGGGGCGTGATTCGTACCATCTGCAGATAGTTTAATTCTGAGAACTCTTGCGTTGCATAAATGGGAGATCCCCGAGAGGGTCCTGCAGTGGCTGCCGATCCCCCTGCTGCTGCCTCCCCCTCCCCCTCCCTCTCCCTCCCCCTCCCCCTCCCCCATCCCCACCCTCACCCCCATGCCAATGCTGCTGATTCATCCTGCTGCTGCTGCTGCTGCCGCGGACACCGCCGATGCCTCCACCTTTGCTGTTGCGTTTGTTGCTGCTGGATTGCTGGTTTACCGGTTTGTTGCTGCTGGGTTGCTGGTTTACCGGTTTGTTGCTGCTGGGTTGCTGGTTTACCGGTTTGTTGCTGCTGGGTTGCTGGTTTACCGGTTTGTTGCTGGATGGTCTGAGGAAGACTGTCTCAAGGAACTCCACATCCCTAATCAGCAGGAAGTAGCCTATAGAGGTCCACACCCCCTTTCCTCTCTAACCTTCTTTCTCTCCTACCTAATGTTGAGGGCTTGGAAGGGTTTCTGGTGGAATAAGGGTTGGAAGGGAGGTATAGTTATAAGAACCCAAACAAAATAGATTTTAAAAAGAAGGAAAGAAAAACCTTTGTCAACAAGTGGCACCGAATGTGAGACTAGGCAGACTGGGAAACTTGATTTCTAATGCCGAAGGGGAAATGACGTGGGAAGAAGAGATGAATATTCTGTTTCTGGACATCAGCAAAAAAGTCATTGGGGCTGTTGCCCATGTGTTTTCTCTGGATGTGCTCTTAGTGAGAGTTTTCTGTTTTTTTCTTTTTCCTATTTTTCATTTTTAAAAAGGTTGGGAGAATGGCCGTGCCATTGGAACAATTGCA